>CAUOFW020006347.1:0-431439 GCA_963454935.2 Ilex paraguariensis
TCCTGTAATCAAATTATTGAGAGAGAAAATGTGGAGGAAGGTGCATGTACAAAGAGTTCTATGCATCCATCATCCGACTGGAGCACATATGTTGGACCAACTTGCATACAAATCCGATGGTTTGGAATTAATGTTAGTAGACTAATATATAAGTTATACAGCTTGGATACTTTGATATACCTTTGAAGAATAAGAGAGGAAGAGTGAGAGAGAGAAAAAACATTGCCTAATTAACTAATCTTCAGGTCCATGTTTCTCTTAAGAATGATGACATCTGTGTATTATAATGATCTAGACAAACACAAACACTTGTTTTGGCTCACCCTCCCCCTTCTGTTTGTTATAAATTATGGCAAACCGTTGTAAGAGAGCTCTATATTAGTTGGTTGGCTTCAATGTGATCTCCAAATTTACTATACTATTTGGCACATTTTTATATTTTTTCTTCCCAGTCTAATCTAAACAATACATTCTCAGTTTTCCTTTTTCCTTTTTGCTATTTTCAATCCGGATTTTTGCTCAATGTAGGTGCTTTGATTCAAACTTGCTTGAGATTCCAGTTGAGGTGGAGACCCCCGATCACCACTATTATCATGTATGATTGACTTGCTCCTGCTCCTGCTGCATGTGTTTTTGTGGTTACAATGCTGCTATTAATATCCACGCTCTAGATAAGACATCTAAGAACTAGTCTGTGCTTCTTTTATGCAGCTTGCCTTTTTCACTAAAAGAAAAGTGGAAGCCATGGAAGAACTTACATGGGTAAGTTGACTTTATTTTTTCTTATTGGTATATCAACTATCAAGGTCCTTCATATGAAAACCTTTTTGAATTTACGCCGTCTGTGACAAAATAATGACAAGAGGTGGCCTTTGATTTGGACAAACCATTAATATTGTTTTTCATAGCCAAGTGCTGGTAAAACACATTTTCATAGCAGAATCAACCCTAGATTTGCAAAGCTTTAATCACCATATGATTGAAGACTAATTTGCGTAAGCATTGAACTTCATTTATGCATTTAATGATGTAGAGCCGAATTCACCATGTCTTTTTACTTTTATCTTAGTCCTCTCTAAACTAATCAAGTCTCTAAACTGGGCAAGTGGCCTCATTTACAAACACATGATGTATACATAGAGAGACAAAGACCTACAAGTACAAAACTATGAATTGAGTCGAACTTAGTATGTTGAGCCTCAGCTCGAGTTAACTATCATAGGGCTCGATTGCCAAGCATGGATTC
This sequence comes from Ilex paraguariensis, assembly GCA_963454935.2. Classification (NCBI taxonomy): domain Eukaryota; kingdom Viridiplantae; phylum Streptophyta; class Magnoliopsida; order Aquifoliales; family Aquifoliaceae; genus Ilex; species Ilex paraguariensis. The sequence goes on from CAUOFW020006347.1 coordinate 1,247, forward strand.
ATACTTAAGCTTTGCTTGGTTCAAAAGATTATATGCTCATGTTTCGCTTTGGTCGGCTCATTTTTTTACTACAAACTCAAAGTTGGGCTCAGGCTTGAGTTAATACAAAAACTCAGGCCTAATAAGACTCCAACCCACAATCTCTTGATAAGAAATGAAATGTCTTATCCATTGAGCTTGCTACTCTAAACAGATATTTTGTTATAAAAACGAATCTAGTTCGAGTCTAGTGAGTTAAGCAGCACATTGCTCGGGCTTAGCTTGAAGAATAAACGATTTCAAAAATTGATCATATTCTATTTATTCTTTAATATGAACAAGCTTGAATGAGCCAAAACTGTTGAACCAAACTTAAGTGGCTCAATTTGTTTAATAGCCGTACCAATTACCCATAATAGAGGGAACTCAACACCATGTTTGAATTTCAATTTCAGCAATTCCTTCCCATGAAAGGAATGCCTACTCCACTCCTTCTAAATTTACCACTAGAGATATAACAATGTCGCACTACCATTTTCCCGATTACTTTGCACTCTTGTTAGTTTTTCTCAAGGAGGGAAGTTTTTACAGTTCAACATTACAGAATAAGTTGCAATCCATTGTCTCTTGTCAACTAGTTCACCCTATGCTTGAGATTGTGGACCTATCTACTTCTCCGGAGGGGAAGATTTGGTAGTTTCTTTAATACACTAGTAATAAATTGATCTTCTAGTTTTTACTTGCAAAACGTTATAGTTTCTAGTTTGTTACCACTATGTATATAGTGGTAACAAACCTTATTTTCTAGATTTGTAGAATGGCATGGGAGTTGTTATCCCTTGTGTCGAATTTTAACTCGACCAACACACATTGTGGCAATTGGGCTTGTCAACTGTTATCATTTTTGCATGAATATTTCCAATTAATTTGCAATGGGAGTGAAGAGGGCCTTTGGTTAGATCAAGGATTAAATTTTGATAAGCACTTATTCTCTCTTGATTTATCTTCTATTAGGTCAAGGATCAAAATTTTGTTTCGATGCATAGTCTCGAACTTCAATCAACTCGAAAACAGAATGGAAACATTGGAAAAAATTGAAGATCTTTTTTTGAAACAATATGAAACGTTGGCCAAAACATCCTGAAATAGCTCTAAACATTGAGAAACATTTCAAAACATGGAATATTGATATTTAATCATTGATTTGTTTTAGTTTCCAAGGAAATTGATATGTTTCGGTAGAAACAAAACGAAATTCAATCCTTGATTGGGGTTTACTTACATGATTCACAAATAGACTCATTAATTATTTTGACCTTTCTTATTTTCCTACACTATCAATCTTAACATTCGTATTTCAGTTGTTCTTAGTTTTTGAAACTTGTTGTTTTCTATCTATAAACATCTTTCTAAAAAAACAATCTATAAGATAAAGTATGGTTATTTTAGAATTTTTACCTTTTAGTTTAAGAGGCATACATCGATCATATTCATCATACACTCAATTCATCTGACTTTAGTCTATGGCAACATCTTCTCCTACATCCTACTCCTTATCAATAATTGACATCGAATGAAAAAAAATTTCTCTTTGGTATTTCTTGATCATCCATCTTCACTATCTATCCATTTGGGTTTCTATTTTCGCTAAATTTATATTCTATGCATTCAATTTTAATTTTACTTATCTTAAATTCTTTTGACTCTAAAGTTTCTATCCAAATTTGTAATCTAGTGTGGGTTCCTATTTTATTTCATCAATCAATATGATATCATTGCTAGTGTCGTGGGCCTCATGTAATGTGTCTAGTTAATCTATCCATAACCAAAGCAAAAAGAAATGGAGTTAAAGTTAATCAATGATGTAAGCCTACAATGATTGAGATTCACTAGTTTCCTTTGTAGTATGTCTCACACTACAACCGCATACATGTTCTTACTCATACAAATATGCAGGGGAAGCTAATTGAGCCCACTTTTGTTGGGTCGAGTACTAGAATAATAAGGGGCCTAGTTTAAACTTGATGGTTTACTTGAATGGATAGGATCATGACCCATCGATGTGATTTCGGGAACCAAAACATTGGTGTTTGGTACCGTGTATGGTATATCAAAAATTCCCCCCATTTATCTCTTCACAAGTCTAGGGCTTTGACTGTGAGGGAAAGATTACTATTCCCTATGGAGGATTCAGATCTAGCCTTAAAGTTGATTCTCTAGGGAGGAGAAAGCATAGATCCGATGTGTGTGAAAGCAACAGTAATACGTGATCGCACTATAATTGATGTTTTACGTCTATTGTTGAATGAGAATTAGGGCTTATCGATCTAAGAAGAGAGTTTAAAGAGTCTAGGGGCGTTCATCTTTGACGTTATCTGTGAGAGGAAGAGTTGGATAATGGCCTATTCGAAGGTGCCAAAGCTAACAAGTTGGAGGGTTTAGTGGCATGTATGTGAAGAAAGAGTTTTCTTCTTTAGAAGCTTCGAGTTTCTCTAAGGATGACTTAGTGGTTGCAGATAGTAAATAACACAAGTGATTTGTTAATGCGAACCCAACTTTTCCACGAGGATTGATTTAATTAATCTTGAATTAATTCACTCAAAATCAAGCTCACGGTGACCCCAAATTCCTAAACCCAATATGCACAACTATGAGTGGATGAATATTCAATTAATCAAGACCACAAACACATAATGTGCATGTGTGCTCACAATCACAAGTGTATATGATAAACTGTAAATAACACGAGTGACTTGTTGACACAAAAATCCTCGAGAAAAATTACAGGAAATCTTCTCAGTTTATCAAATCTTAATCTACTGCTCGTTAAGTCCAATACCATGGTTACATATTCCTTTTCTTGTTGTCTCTCCGCCAAAGGGCTTCCTTCGACATCCAGTATAGCTTTACTTGGACCTCCCCGTCGCATGATTCATCTAGGCCTCGAGTGATTATGGGTATGTCAATAATCCTTGATATACATACATTAATGGGTTTATCAAATCATCAAGATCTTTAACTCCAATTTGTGTGGTCGGGTAGATTATCTAGTCGTGGCCTTTAGGGTCTTAGTGATCTAGGTTGTGGTGGAAGTTTTCAACGTAGAAGTATTATTTTTTCTCTTGAAAATACTAGAGGCTTAACCTAGGTGTGGGAAAGGCTTTCCCTATTTATAAGTTTGGAATAAGGGTAGTCTAAGTAAATAAGAAAACTCAGATTCGTGAACGACCGCTCAATCGTGAGAGGGCGGTTATTACTGGAGGGAAAAAAAATATTTCAAACACGACTAAGGCAGGCACCGCTAGAGTAATCATGGCAATTGCTTGAGTGACTATGGAGACCGCTCGAGCGAGCCCTATACTACCATCCGTAACCTTTTCTAATTTCCTTCCCTCAGTTATAAAGAGATCGCTCTAGCGAAAGTTAGTGAGTATAGATCGGTCCCTACAAGTTTTTAAGCATAAAATCATGCAAAAACTTGTCCTCTTAAGCTTTAAAAGGTGTTGCTCAAAGAGTGGTCCGATTGTGTCTCAAACTATGTTTTCAAAACTCATAAATAGTTTAGAAAATCTTTTCTTTTAAAATAACCTAGGAGTCATAATCAGATTGTTTTCAATTCCATTTTCATCATAATCAACCTAAATTAAAAATTATTAAGGGTTCAACTCACATGTTTAGGTCATTATCTTGTCTAAGATTGAAGGTACATATGGAGGTTGAATGATGTTGCTTTGACGCTTGATCTCATTCCTTCAATGACACTCTCAAATCTTAAATTTGATAGCATCATCATAGAATAGGTTGAGATTTTACAATGGACTCCACGAAATTAGCCAATTATAAATATGATCTAACAAGTTCTAATCATCCAAAGAACATTGGTCTCTTTCCTATTAAATTACACAATCATGTCTTAACCAATTATTTGAATATTGGTAATATTGATTTTAGTGGGAATAATCCGAGCATTAGTGAGGAAGGTGATATTGATTCAAATTGGGTTTGTCATGTGCAAGACCATCTTAATTTGGGAAGGGAAGCCGTTATTTGTAAAACTTAGTTAGGGTTTGGATGAAAAGAGTTGGAAAATTTTGAGGGAGTTACGAGGAAAGTTGGGACTATCCTTGGTTCACAATCAAGGGGAAGGCAGAGGTATAGGACTAGGGGTTGTGATAAAAAATATAGTGGGATTAGGGAACTCGGAGGATTAATTTAGGAAAATAATTCTACAAGGGAAAACGGGGCTCTTATGGTGATTAATGTGTTAAGAGAGTTTGTGTTGTTTATCGAATAATTAGGACCACTAAAGTTGTTTTATATAATTATGGGGTCACTTCATCCATTGCCAATTGATTTTGGGTTGGATGCTCTAACATGATATCAGTGTTGGGCCTTGGATAGTTAGTGGGCCAAGTCTTTTACGCCTTCGAATCCTGGTATACATGGTTGTTTATTTATTGACCCCATGTGCTAGTCCGACCCACGTAAGAGAGAGTGCTAAAAGTGCTTGTATCATACATCGAATAATTAGGTCCAACAAGGTTGGTTTATATACTTGAAGGGCCACTCCAACCATTGTCAATTAATTTTTAGTTGGATGCTCTAAGATAATGAAGATAATTAGTTGGAATATTTGGGGTGTGGGGAATGGAGAGAAGATAAGGGTGATTAAGCAAGGCCACATGTTGTCATTCTTCAGAAAGCACAAAAAAAAATGATAGGGTTATTATTATAAGTCCCCAAAGAGGTGAAGTGGTGGTTGCTTGGAGTTTATTGACCAAATCAACGAGGGTGAGATTCATTCTGAGAGGAGCTCTATAATACATTTGTGTTGTGTACTACTTAGTGGGTACTTTGGGGGATTTTAATGTTAGATATGTTTTTGAGATGATTCGTGGAATTAGGAGTACTACTTGTATGAGGAAGTTTGATGCTTTCATTAGAGAATGTAGTCTATTTGACCCCTTTTGTTAAATGCTAATTTTACTTGGTCAAATTTTTAAGAACAACTTTTTTGCAATAGATTAGATAGATTTCTTTTTTTCATTATGAGGGAAAAGCTCTGCCCATCTTTCCCTCTAGTGAGGCAAGAGGTTTTGATTAGAGCTATCTCTAATCTTCCTCTCGAAGATGGGATCCATGGCCTTTTAGGTTTAAGAATATGTGGATTGAACATAATTACACCAAGAATTTTAAGGATTAGTGGGTTGAGGTTGTTGTGGAGAGGTGGGAGGGCTTTAAATTTTTATAGAAATTGAAGTTGATGAAACAACACTAGAAGAAAGCTTGAGAAGGTAGAGTAGCAATCTTAGAAATAAGCTTGAAAATGTGTTGTTGAAAGAGGAAACTAGTTGGAGACAAAAATGCTAAAGTTAAGTGGGCAAAAGAGGGGGATTGTAATTCCAAGTTGTTCACAAAGTTGCACATGAAAAGTTGAAGAAGAAATTGATTAACAAAAGACCTATTCTTGGAGGGATAGATTCATTTCCTATTGGTGAGAAGAAGTCTAATTGGCTTGAGAGATTCTTTGAGGAGGAAGAGGTCAAAGATGTACTTTTTGAGTTGAGTGGCAATAAGTCCCTAGGTCCAGATGGCTCTACAATTTTTGTTTTCCATAAATATTGGGATGGTTGAAAGGAGACGTGATGAGAGTTTTTGCAGAGTTCTTTGATAATGGAGTTGTGAATTCATATAAAAATGCCACTTTCATTGGCCTTTTTCGGCTAGAGGTGGCAAAAGGACGAGTTGAGTTGGTTTTGGGTTGGTTCAATATGGGTTGGGTGCAAAATAAATCCAATTTATTTTCAACTCACGCAATAAAAGGGGTATAATGGGTTGGATTATAACGGGTTGGGCTAAACCTGTCAACCCTTAAAATAATTAATACTCTTAATATGAACACACACTAATACACCAAAAACACACACTAATACATCAAAAATAAACACACAAACACATTTATTTTATTACTTGTGTCATGGGTCGTGGGTCGAGTTGATGTATTAGTGTGTGCTTTTGGTGTACTAGTATGTGTGTGTTTTTAGTGTATTAGTGTATGTGTGTATTTTTTGGTGTATTAGTGTGTGTGTACTTTTTGGTATATTAGTATATTTATATAATTTAATTACTTGTGTTATTTAATAGAAAGATAAATACTCAACTCAATAGGTACCCATTTGTAATTCATATTAACCTACTTTATTAAAATGAATCCTAATATCCAACCCATTTAGAACACACATTAATTAATAGAGGTACCCGGCTTATTTATTTATGGGCAAGTTGGGCTGGTTAATAGGTTAAGATTGCCACCTTTACTTTTTCCAAGAAAGAGAGGTCTTCGAGGATAAATGATTTTCAGCCTACCAATTTCTAGTCTTTATAAGGCTTTGGCTAAAGCACTTTCAAGAAGACTTTGTGATAAGTTGGAAGAGACAATTTCAGTCTCCCAAGTAAGTTGTGAGAGGAAGTCTGATTTTTGATGTGATGCTTGTTGCTAATGAAATTGTGGAGGAGTATAAGGGGAAAACAAGGGGCTTGCTTTCAAGGTGGATTTTTAAAAAGGCAATTGGGGTTTTTTAGATTATGTAATGAAGTGCAATGGTTTTGGTTGTAGAAGGAGGCAGTGGATTATATAGATTGTTTAAAGTCGGTAAATTTTTCTGTCATCATTAATGGGGTCTCGTGGGGGTGTTTTAAAGCAAGTGGAGGACTTAAATAGGGAGACCCTCTTTCTCTTATTCTCTTTACTTTGGTGGCTGATGCGTTGAGTAGGATGATAGATAGTGTAGAAATGACACATTTACAATCTGCTGATGGCACCATTTTCCTTTGTGATGGGAATGGAAGAAATATTCATTCAATTGCCTTAATTTTGAAATGTTTTGAATTGGTGTCGGGTCTCGAAGTGAATTTGACCATGAGTGCAAATTGATGAATTAATGTGCAACATGATAAGTTGGTTAGATTGGCAAGCTTTAGGATGTGCGATTTTTAGTGGCCTTTAAAGTATTTGGGATTACCTTTAGGGGGTAATTCAAATACTTTAAGCTTGGAATTGATGGTTCACAAAATTGGGAAAGGTTAGATGACTGGAAGAGAGCATTTTTGTCCGAGGGTAGAACTACATTAATTCATTTAGTGCTTGATAATATTCCTATTTGTTATATATCTATTTCTAAAATTCCCTTAATTCCATTAAAGGTCGTGAAAGGAATAGAAAATATGGTGACAAATTTTTTATGGAAAGGTAGTGGAGAATGTGAGGTCACTTGGTAAGGTGGGATTTGGTAATGTGAGGAACTTGACTGATAGACAAGTTGTTGAGACGACTTCCATTTTTGGGTACTTCTTCATAATATTGTTTTGAATCCTTTTCCTTTGGATCTTGGAGAATGGACTATTTGAGTCCTTGATAGATAAGACATGTTTACCAATTTTCCACCCTCAATCATGATTTGGAAGTCTAAGGCTCCATCGAAGGTGCAAATTTTTGCTTGGTTGCTCGCACACAAAAACTCCACACTAATTATTTGCTTCAATGAAGAAGACCATCATATTCTTTACTTCCACATTGGTGTATTCTTTGCAAGAAAGACAGGAAAGTATGGACCACTTACTCCTATACTGTTCCTTTGCTTCTAGAATGTGGAATAGGCTTTTGGGTTTGGTTGGAATTTCATTGGTGATTCCTAGAGATTGTATTTCTGTCTTTGTGCATCATTTACAGGGCTTTGGTTCTAATAACAAAGCTAAGAGCCTAAGATCCTATGGAGTTGTGCCATATTGACTTTGTTGTGGGTGGTTTAGTTGGAAAGAAATGGGAGAATTTTCAATGACAGAGAGTCTCCTTAGGAAGACTTGTGGGATAAAATTATCTTCATGGCATCTCTTTGGGCTTCTACGGCTAAATAATTCAGAGGAATCCCGCTGTTTTTGATTTAGGATCACTAGGTCGAAGTGTGTCATTTCATTGACACTTGGAGCTTTGTTCTTTTGTCATGTCTTTTACATTTCACATTTTAACCTTTTCCTTTGTTTTTTCACTCCTTTTCATTTAGAGGACTCCTTGTCCTGTCTTGTAATTCTTTATCTTTATTATTAATAACATTCTCTTGTTTCCAATCAAAAAAGAAAATCGTATGAATATGAGTGTATGCAACTTTTTTTACTAAAATCCTCATCACCCATGTAACAACACACAATTTCGTAAGGCATTGAGAGATTGTCCATTAAACAATTATTAAAACTACTTACAAGTATGATCACTAGGCTTTCTTTGAACTTTGTGTAGCAGAACTTCCTTCAATATAGTTAACTTCCGATTAGACGGTATAAACAAGCTACTAATTCTGATATGTATGAAACATCTGCAAATTGTTTCAATGGCACATGCTGGGTTAGATTAGATGAGTTGTGCCAGAATCTGCCATTTGCCACATGGAGGATTTTTAGAACCCATATAATGTCCTGATATAATAGCCTCAGAATTGCCGATGTGGATTTCTTATTTCATTTGCTTTATACTCCTGCTACGCTTGGTGAGACTTTTCATGCTCAATGGTAGACAATAGAAGGCAAAAAGAGTCCTTTTTGGCTACGTGGAAGAGAGGCCTTTTGTTTGATCCTGCTATGGACTCTCTGTCATACATTGAAATTCTACCCTGACAAGGTAAACAATTAGGATCATTCTTGCGCCACACAGCTCATACTTTATGTGGGGCCTTGATGCTGAAAAAACTACAGCATGCTTTCCTCTAATTATTTTGTTGTTGAGTTGATATTATTTTTATGTAATGTAGATTGGCCAATATTGGAGCGACAAATTGCTAAAAATTATATGGTGACTGATTGGGTAACAATTGCAGGATTATGGGATTGATTTTGAAGATCACTGTCATCCTATTAAAGCTTTTCGGTGTTACTGCAGAAGCACTTTCTGTCGAGACACAAAAGGAAAAGGTTTTTATATCTTATTTCTCCTTCTGTTTGCCAAATATGAAATATATCTGGCAGATTTAGTCATATGAGTTAACCTTAAAGAAATTGAAAGGAATATTTAATCCATTTTAAGGCATCATTCTGATGGGATAGCCATTGGCCTCCAATTAAACTCCATCCTGTAACCTTGACTACCATAGGAAGTTTGCACAATCCAACTGTAGGATTGAAAAAATAGGAGATATATGTCAAGTCATTTAGGGTGTTAACTTTCCACAACCTTTCTCCAGTGGTCTTGACCTTTTACATTTTTTAAATACATAGAGTAATGTCATTTATTTGCTGCTAACTTCATCCACTTCTTACAGGAACTAAAGCAAGTATCTAAAGAGTTAGGTGAGCAAATGGCGGGATGGTGAAACCATATGCAAATTGAGTTTTCATTTTATTTGTTACTGCTTAAGAGAGACATAGCATAAGGAAACTCAGATGGTAAATCCTTCTATGGGTGTTCATGAGGGCGTTTTTTGGGATATCATCGACAGGATTGGTGAACTGTGCAGAGTCATGCTGGCAGTTTCCCAGTGAAAACTCATTCTTGGAGTTCAACGGTGAGAACAGCATCGTGGGTAATACTTGCAAGCATCTCAATTGTTTGTTCATTGGTCTTCTCATAGTTTCTCTTTGTTTCCAATATATTTGAAGAGGGTCTTAGAGCAGGAAGAGTAGTTCGGAAAAGATTGGAGAGTAGGCCTTAGGTGTATAAAACTAATGAGCAAAATTCATTATATATGGTGATTTACTAAGCAATTCATGATTTTGCAAGAAAATTTTCAACTGCTGAATATCTCAGTTTCTTATTTGCTTTATTTATCTTTATTTTTTTGTGATTTTTGGTAGTTAGTTTGTACATTTCATCATACTCTTTGCGAATTATCACCTAGTTGCTGCCTCGATTAGCACAGATGCTGAGCTCTTTGGCTATTATTATCTAATGGTGGGCTAGTGGGATTACTGTACAAGTCTGCAGGGTGTCGAGTTCAAGTTTGCAGCTCAATTTTATGTATTAAGTCATGTTTATTCGTGTTGTTGATGTGATTCAAATAGACCACGGGATGCCACGCAGTTAAATCTTGCAGCCTTGTTAGCCTTGGGACAGTGTCGGGAGCTCAAACCTGCAGCCAATACTGGGTGCAAAGGATACTGTGGTGTTTGCAAATCATGAAGAGTTGACTTTATGACCTCTCTCTCTCTCTCTCCGAATAATTGAATCCAAAGAATAGATGAGAGCAACTGTCGAGCATCTCTATAAAGTATGCATTCTAATTGCATATGAGCTGCATATACTTGAGTCCTGTCCTTAGTACTGAGCCTGGATTGTTGGGTCATTTTTCAGTTATCCCTTGGCCTTAATAAACAGAGTTTGACTTCAAGTGCTGAATAAATTAGTTTTATTTTGCAAACATTTTGATTAACAGCGTTATACGATTTTACATCAACTTTTTATGGCTTTTACCAACAAATGTTCTTCAAAAAGTTGTAGAATTACCTGCAGCTGTCCTTACACTGATGTCCAGTCCTTTTTCTGCAAAATTGTGTTCAAACTAAGGGACTCAAGGTAATTTCAGGCAGAAATTTTGGCTATCTGGTTTCTCCTCTCAACACCTCCAAAAATATTCGAAAGGATAAATATCACAAATAATACATAAACTTTGTCTCCTGTTTTAAAGTGATTCATGAACTTTCTATTGGCTCAATTTTGTCCCTCAATTCTCAATTTTGGTTCAATAAAATCTCTCAATCCATTCACCCGTTAGAACAAACGGTGGCAGATTCACGTGTTTGTCACATGTTGTCCACGTTATGTGTCTCTATTTGTTTTAATGATTGAAATTGACAAAATGACTTAATTGACATGAAATTGGTAGTTGAGGAATTAAATTAGCACAATGGAAAATTCATACACTATCATTAAAAAAAGAAGAAGAAAAATTGAAGGACTAATTATAATATTTACCCTATGTGAAATCCTTTTTTGAGAAATTTCAGTTTAGCGGTTCCAATCTTGCGGTTCTTTGGAACATCCCTTCTGAAAGTTTTCATAAGTACACGCTTATGGGTTTTTTTTCCATTATTTTTTTTCAAAACAAGAAGTGAATATTTTCTGAATTCCCCATTTGAAATCTTGAATGACCGTTGCTGTTTTAACAATGGAAAGCTTGTAAATAAAAACATTACGAATTTTAACATCGCTTATTGGGTATAGTTGAAATCATATTCTAGCACGGAGAAAAAATCCAACTGATTCTATTTATGTCCATTCGATCCAAAATTGGTAACTATCTTGATATCTTGAGTTTGATCTTGACAGGAGTATTTTACTCTATCTGAAGTTTATGGTTTGTTGGCCCTTGTGTGCATCTAAAATGTGTATCATGTAAAAAAGTCCAAGTAGTGTGCTATTGGATTGAAAAAAAAAAAAATTCAGCAAGTTTGTCAAACTTGAAAATGCATAACTAGTACTGACCAAAACAAAAAACAAGTAAATGCATAACTAGTAAAGGGATTAGTTGAGTTTAGACCTAAACTAAAGCAAGATTTTATATGATTCAGCAATTTCCAATTATAATGTTGTTGGTGGGAAGAATAAGATAAATTTTTAGAGAAGGGGATATGAGTTAAGTATGTTCTGGCACGATTATATACGTGAAACTACATCACCTGACTTGATTATAAACGTGGAATTACATCGCTTGGCTTAGAGAGGGTGAATAAGTTAATTGCACTTCCTGCTTGAACAATCACAAATTCTAACCTATTAACCATAATTACTAAATTAATGAATTAATTTGTTCGTTAAGTTCTTTGAACTCCTTTTCCTTCTATGGACTAAAAAAAATAACCTTTTTCCTTCTCAAGAACAACACGACATGAATAAATGGATGTCATGTGTGTATCAATTAACAAGCCCAACAATTCAATCCAATTTAATTCAATCCTACCAACAAGTCAACCACCAATCAATCACAATAATGAATTTGTATGACGTATAATTCAATAATTATTCCATCAAACATTTTATATGTGTGCTATTTCATGAGTGTTTAATAATTAAATCAATAAAGAAATTAACCCCAACACAAGCAATTTAACGTGAATACCTTCTCGGGAAAAATCACGAAACTAGCACCAAGGTCATCTAGCCTAATCCACTAATTTTAAGTCAATTATAAGGATTTAAATCTTATACCTCAACCAATATATTAATGGTTAGATGTTTTGTTCCTTGTCAATCTTTCCTCCAGATACACCCACTGAACCTTTAGTAGCTTCACTTGGACGTCCTCACCGCAATGAACAATCTAGACTTCGAGCAATCTTCAAAGGACGTACCCCAAGATTCTCAGTATGCACACAACCACTGTGAATTTAGGTTAGATGTTACAACAAACAAGTTCATCTTCTTCAATGTGTGATGTTGAATCGAAAGGATCAAGTAGGTTCGATCTTAGGGATCTACGGTTGGTCTTGACTCTCTATTAGTATAAGAGGCTGTTTTGAGGCTTCTAACATAGATACCCTAGATAGGAGCGGCCTTTTTATAGGTTTGAAATTAGAGTAATGTTAGGGTCCAAGAAAACCTAAATACCGAAGAATCGCTTGAGCCGTCAAAAAGCAACCAAAGGGCAGTTGTCATTGGAATAATCTGGTCAAGTAGAGCATAGACCGCTCAAGCAGTCTGCAAGCTGCTAGGAGGGCGGTCTCCATTACCTAACTCATTAGCTTTCTCCATTTTTTTTTAAGTGTTCAAAGACCGATTTAGCCAAAGGCAAACAACCAAAGGATAGTCCATGTTGATTTTGAAGCTATAAACCAAGCTAAAATTTGTTCTATTGAGCACTAAGTAGTATTGCTCAAATAGAATTTGATACATCACTCCAACTATGTTTTCAAAACAAGTTTCAATGTTTAGAAAAAAATTTCATTAACAAGCCTCAAAGTCATTCACCAATTATCCTAAATCCAATTCAATTGAATCTAGTGAGCCAAGGTATGAAAACCAAGGGTCTTAGGTATCTAGGTCATTACTTTTCCTAAGTTTTGAAGGTTGATGGGAAAGTCTTCTTGATTCGATGTTGGAGCTTGAACTCCTCCCTTCTTTAAAACTTTTGGATCTTGATCTTTAAAACATCATGACTATGGACTTAGGTTGAGATTTACAATTTGACTTCACAGAATTAGCTAATTATAAATCAGCAATTTCCTAACAATCTCCCCTTTTGCAATTTCGTGACAAAATACACGAGTAAGAAATTCCCAACACTTAAGTACAAGTCACTCAATCTCACATCTAGGTATAGAACTATCTTCTTAATGTTTGCTTTGAAGATCATAGTTCCGCACATAACCGCTCAACTAATATCTCGCGAAAAACATCATATATGTAAATGATATAATATAATCACATGTGAAAATCCCCAAGAGAACCAACAAGGAATTTTTCATGTTAAAAGCATGCAAGTGCAATTTATACAAACATATATAAGCAATGCTAGCCCACTCATGCTTGAGAACTTATTGATTTAGCAAAAATAGATCAAAAAAAGTTCTCCCACTTAGTTAGTGTTCACAAGCAAATAGCAAGTGAAAATAAAGTGACTTTATGTTAAGTTTATAAATGTACTTCCCCTAAGTATTTTCAACAAACTCCCCCTATCTACATTCTCATGCAACTGATCCCTAGCAAGCAATAAGAATTTCCCCCAAAATTCTTCCCCCTTTTTGTCACAAAGAATCAAACACACAACCATAACAAGTAAAGTAGAAAATCATGGTATAAGATAGATATGCATGACAAAGCATCTAGCAAGAATAGAATAACATAATATATGAGAACAAAAGAAGGGCAAACATGACTTATAACTACAAAGTCAAAACCAAATATCCAACATAAAGCATAAAACTAAGAGTGCATCACAAAGACAAATAAATCAGAGTCCTTAAACACATGACAATGAATGAAATAGAAAACGCTAAATCTCTCATAAAGTCATATGTGTAAGTCTCTAGTCAAACAACTCTTGTGCCTACATGATCTCTACCTTCATGTCCATCATCACCATCTTCTCGTAAGGGTAAGTGATGGGAAGGGTTGCGAGTGACTTGAATCTTATTTTGGAGAGGATGTAATGTGAAGAGATCCTCAGAATTTGAATTTTAAATCCTCGGGCCCGACTTATAGCCGAGGTCACTCGAGCAATCCCTAGAGCTTTGTTGTCCAGTTGACAATTCAGCTACTAATCCTCCTACAAACCACTACGAGTCCTTCTCTACACCTCCAATCAACTCAAAGAGCCTCTAGAACATGCATGATTGTATGTACGTGATTTAAATGCAACTAAATACGCTTGCATGGATGAAAATTAGAAAAAAAAAATGCAATGCACTTTTCAAATTGCACAAAGCCATTAATTATGAAAATCACACCAAATCATCATTTAATTGTTCCATCCTTATTTTATCATATCCACACATTACTCTGAGGAAAATTAATGAATTTAGAACTCAATTTTTATGCATCATTATAGAAATTTTCACTCTTAGTCCGGTTTCTATGATTAGTCACACGTATTCAAATATTATCTTTCTTTGATCAACCCATGGGGGAATTGTGTGACACCAAACCTGATCACAATAAAGAATCCGACCTCAACCCATGGATGAAATTGTGTGACACCAAACCTGGACACAATAAAGAATCTGACTACATTAAATCATTAATGTAGCTCTACATGAATATCTAATGCATCAACAAAATAAATACATAACCGGTTAGTGAGTATCCTCACAAATCATTCTTTTCATCTTCTTTTTGGACAGTCCCCCCTATTTTTACATCTTTTCTATTATTAATGGCCTCAATTGACATGATTGTGAATTCCATACTTTACAAATTGTGCTTCTAAGACATTTGAATCTTAGTTATTTGAGCTTTACATGTGAGAAATTACAACAAGCATGTAGTACTCTCAAAAATTTAAATGCCTTTGACACTAGTCATTTTATTTGGTGTCATTAGACTCCTTTCTCATAGTTGGCTCTTTAACATGTTTTATGGGATTTGGGGCTTTACTAAACTTTAGTTATTTGTTCACCTATCACTAATACATAAAGTCATGTAAGTTCATCAACAACTTAAGTAAGCAAGGCTCTCAATTAATGAATGTGATTGGTTAGGCATGCACTTGCTTTTATGAATTTCCACAAAGATCAACACTATCCAACTGCGTTAGGATGAAAGAGACTTAGTTCAAGGGTCATGCTCTAAGACACGAAAGCACTAAGTTCTCTATCCTCTAATATGTCTCATAGTAATGCATTTCAACTTTGATTTTATGATGAATCAACTAAAATACAAATCAAAGTGTGATTACCATGATGAACAACAAAAATAACAAAATAAAATATTTTTTCCTTTTTAAATATTTTTTGTATTTTTCAAAAACAATATAAAAATATAAAAAATTGCATAGCAATGCAATAAACAAGGAACTAAGAGTAAATCCTACATGGATATCTAACTAGACATCAAAATTATTTTTGGTTTTTCTATTTATAATTTTGTGTGTTTTTGAATTAATGAAAAGCAAAGTAAATAAAGAAACAAAAATATTTATAATGCATGAACCTAATATATATGATGCAATGCATGAATGTGCATCTAGGTTCATACACTCATCTCACCTACTCCTTACGTGACTCAATCACTTTACTAGCACTAGGGATTTCCAACTTAGTTGAGGTTGTGAGTCTCTCAAGGTCCTCACTCCTTACCCAAACTTGTTTTCCATTCTGATTTCTCATGTTAACACGTGGAATGGATGAAGGACTCACTCTATTCGCTTTGGATGTTTGTAGGTCAACCTTTACCTTAGGACTTAAGAGAGTCTTTTTCAACCTAGCTAGTGAGCCTTTAGGTGGTGAAACATTCCTATGCTTAGACTCATTAGACCTACCCATACGCTTGTGAGATTTAACACTTGGTTGCCCAAAGTTTTGGATTGGTTAGCTAGGTGGATGAGCTTCTTGTTCATGACTTCCCTAAAATACATGCAATGTATATTATAGTAATCATGTTCTTCACAAGTGAAACAAATATAGTACTCTTTACGTTCCTACCATTATTACCAATTATAGCCTTTGGAGGACTATTCTTCACTGTAGGAGGTTGAGGGTTAGCTTCACCCTTAAAAAACATAGCCTTGGAAGGAATGGTAGTGGTGTGCTCGTGATTGTATCCTCGACCTCTTTTGTCACCCACACCATTCCCTATAGACAACATTTGACCAAGTTTCTTCGAACTTAGGGAAAGTATTTTAGAGAGTTCTTGTGATTTTTGAGCGGAAGTGTCCTCACTAGAAGTTGACTCAAATTCACTATCTCTCCATTGGGCCTTCATGGCCTTCTCTTCTCCTTGGGAAATTCCTCTTTCTTTCGATTAGGACATTTTGTAGCCAAGTGTCCAAACCTTTGACACTCAAAGTATTGGAGTCATTGTCCCTTTTTCTCAGCCCTTACTGGAATTTCTTTCTACTCTTGTTCTCTTCTCTTTCCTTAGGATCTTTAGGTCTACTCGACTTAAACTTTGACCCTGGGACTCAACACCTTTAGCTTTAACATGCTTTCTAAAAAAGGTCCTCACGTCCCAACCAAGGGCCAAGGATGAATTAATTATGCTACTAAGTTTAGCATAAAAACATCTTCACAGTGGGTGTCCCTTCATGAAAAACTTCTACGATGTCCTACGCTTCCTTCGAGATCTCACAATTGAAAATCCTTCGAAACCACGAAATTAAATATTACATTCAAATCTTTTGAGGTCCACCCCGCAAACTCATACTCAGTTTTGGTCCAAGTCTTTAGGGGTTTTGGTTCTGTCATTGAATTGCTACCTCGGGAGTCATGACAGTAAGAGGGCTCCCACTCTCTAACACTAACAACCACACACGCTTATTGATTGATTTAAGAAAAGCCCTCATTCGAGCCTTCTAATATGCATTCAAGTCATCAAACAATGGTTGTCTCGAAACCGAACCTCTTTCTTTATGAAAATCCATCAATGACTAACAGGTAGTCACAACGAATCTCAAATCACAAAACTAGGTTAAAAAATAAGCCACAAGAAAATATGCCTATGTCCAATTCACAGGTAACCACGCTCTGATACCAATTGGAGAAGGAAAAATGAGTTAAGGATCTTCCAACACGATCATAAATGTGGAACTACACTTCCACTTGAACAATCACAAATTTTAACCTATTAACCACAATAATCAACTAAATGAATTAGTTTTTCAATTAAGTTCTTTGAACCCATTTTCCTTCTCAAGAACAACCCTTTTGAATGAATGGATGTTATGTGTGTACCAATTAACAAGCCCAATAGTCCAATCTAATTCAATTTAATCCCTTTGATAAGTCAACCACAAATTAACCACAATGATGAATTTGTATGATGTAGAATTCAATAAATCATTCCATCAAATACATTGTGTTTGTATGTGTTTACACGCGCGCTATTGTATGTGTGTGTAATAATTAAAAGTGATAAAGAAATCAACCAAAAGACAAGCAATTTAGCATGGAAACTCTTTGGAGAAAAACCACAGAACTAGCACCAAGTCCACCTAACCTAATCCACTAACTCAACCAATAAGTCCATAACTCAAAATCAATTACACATTTAAGTATTATACTTCAACCAATAAGTCCAGGGTTAGATGATTTGGAGCTTGTCAATCTCTCCTCTTGATACACTCACTAAAATCTTGAGTAGCTTCATTTGGAAGTGCTCATCAAAATGAACCGTCTAGGCCTCGAGTAATCTTCAAATGATGTACCTCAAGATTATGGATATTCACACAACCAATGTGGGTTTAGGTGAAATACCAAACAATATCTTCTTTTTCAATGCGTGATGTTGAATAGAAAGGATCAAATAGGCTTTTGGCCTTTGGATCTGAGTGATCAAGGGTTATTCTTTGCTCTCTATTTAGTATAATAAGATGCTTTGAGGCTTTTAAAAAAGATACCCTAGATAGGAAAGACTTGACCTACTTACAAGTCCAGAATTAGAGAAGTCTTGAGGTCTAAAAAAACTTTCATTCGCGAAGGACCGCTCAAACTGTCAGAGAGTAGTCAGAGGGTGATTGTCACTAGACTGAGAAAATGATTCAATCAAGTTTAGTAGATTAGAGCCTATTTGAACCATTGTCAAACCGCTCGAGTCTTCTGCAAGTCGCTCAAGTAGCCAAAAGGGCAGTCTCCACTGCCTAACTTGTTAGTCTTCTCCGATTTGTCCCTAAGTATTCAAAGACCGCTCTAACTGAAGGTGAGCGAGTAAAGGACAGTCCCTACTATTTTCAAATGTAGAAATCAAACTAAAATTTGTCTTATTGAACACTAAGGAGTGTTGCTTAAATAGGATCCGATATATGACTCAAATTGTATTTTCAAAACAAGTTTCAATGTTTGAAAAAAATTCCTAAAAAAAACCCAAGAGTTATTTTCAGATTATAAAAATCAAGGGTCTTAGGTATTTAGGTCATTACCTTTCCTAAACTTTGAAAGTTTACGGGAGGTCTTCTTGGTTAGACTTTGAAGCTTGAACTCTTTCCTTTTTTAAAGCTTTCGGATCTTGATATTTGAAACATTATGAGCATGGACTTAGATTGACATTACAATGTGACTTCATAAAATTAGAAAATTACAAATAAACAATTTCCTAACAATGACAATGCATCATGTGTGCACTTTTTTACTTTATTATTTTTTTTATTTTATCATTTTTTTAATTAATGATTACAGATAATTTAATTCAAAATCAATCGTCCGAATTATTTTTGGGCACAATATTTCAGAGGTAATGAAGTCTTGCCCTAAATAGTACCTCCTCTGGATTTTAGTGGGGTGACTCCCACCAGTTTCAAATTTTTGTGGGATTTGGGCTCCATCTTTTGCTTAGATGTTGACCCTTACTAGTGTAATCAAATTTATTAGTGAAAATTGGGGTTGAGTCCTTTTTAAGGGACTTATAATGAGTTTAATCCGTCAAGAAAATAATTTGAAGATAAATCCGTTTTTAATCTTACTAATAAGTAGTTAAGTCCACTATTTTTTTAAAACTATAAAATACCTTTCCTTGAAGCAACTTTAAATTAGTTTCTTAATTTGAAAATTATTATTTCTTAATTCACTATCAATTGTGAGCAATATGATACAAATTTATATATATATATAACATGTTACTACTGTTATTTTTTCAAATATTAATACTTAATATTAATTTTTTTTTGTTTTGAATATTATTATTTTTTTGTGTTTCAATGTTATTACTTTTTTTTGTGTTTAAATGATACTATTTTTTGTGTTTGAATAATACTATTTTTTTTGTATAATTTTACTATTTTTTTAATGTTACTATGTGTGTGTGTGTGCCTATATATATATGAGAGAGAGAAATAAATAGTCATATTCTATATATGGACATAGATATGAGAGAGAATTTTAATATTAGTCCAACTCCTAAAATTTAGGAGTTGTTAGTTTTCAAAATTTTTGTAATTAAACATAACTACTAGGGGTATTTTGGACATTAAAGATTAAAATGGACTTAATATTGAACAAATTTTTCTTGATTGACTTATTTTCAAATAAGTCTACAAAGGGGACCAGCCTCCAAATTTTTCAATTTATTATGTAGGCATTCAACTTGCAGGTATGAGATACGTTTTCAACTTGTAGGTGCGCTAAACTAAATGATAATGATCTAGTGTGAATATTCATCCAGATCAGGCAAAAGCTTTAGGGCATGAGACCCAAGCAAGTTTTTTTTTTTTTTTTTAGATATGTCAATTAATTTTATTTTTGAAAAGTCAAAAGTTTCACGAAGAAACTCTAAACACGTCCCAAATCATTGTTAGAAAAGATTTCAAACATAACCTAGTTTAAATGATAAAACTGAAGAAATATAAGTTAATCTCAATACTCATTGATCCCCGGGAGAGAAAAAGAAAAATAGAAAGGAATCCGACCATGTATGTCCTTTTTAATTATTGAGATCTCGTGATTAATTAATGTAAAGGTTGTGATATTTTCTTGTCATGTGTTATTTGTTCTTTTGACTCACTTATCTTGTTGTAAAGCTTCGTTTGAAGTACCAATGAGTTTTTGGTCCAATAATACTCTTTACTTTGTGAAAGTTTTATCTATGCACAGGGTATATAACATTGGTGCCACAACAAAATCTTCTTGAAGCCACAACAAAATCTTCTTGAAGCCACTCTTGTTTTATGTTCTGTTGTTTACATTCAATTGACTTGTGTTTGCTGATAAGTGTGATTGATCAAAAGAGATAAGTGTGATTGATCGAAGAGGGAGAAATGAGATATTGAAAGATACTAAAGTTAATTTTATATGACATGCTTAAAATCCACTATGAAATCAAGAATGAAAAGGGTGAGGCATTTGGTGTTGATGACATCTTTTGGTATTGATTTTGTCAAACAAATACAAGCTAGGCATGAACAGCTTGTATTTGCATGTAACACCTACTCTTTGCCCCTGCAAGCTTGGCTAATGCCACTGTTACGGGTCATTTTTCAACAACCAAATGGCGAAAAATAAAAAATAAAATTGCACTTGTTTGTTTCGAACCTATAAAAACTTTTGATGTCAAAAAATTCGGCATTTTGACTTGGGGAATTGAATAATAAGCGGCTTCTCCTTGGTCTTAAAAGTCTCCAACTACATTGGGGAGAAATAAGTGATACTCTTTTTCTACCTTTGAGATCACATGTTTGTCTATTGGCGAGTGTAACACCGGATGAATGTAGATTAATATCAATATTTTTCATTTACTTAATATAAATAAATATGTTCATTCACTTACTATCATATCGTTTAAAAGAGTCGATCCTAAGCACAAATAGAAGAGGGAAACCTTTATCAAACCTCTCATGGATACAAATTCTTGACTGTATTTTGTCTTTGGATACCAAGTAACCTGTTATATCAAGTGGCCTGCAATCATATCCATGAAGCATAAACAAAAAGCAGTGTTGTTGTAAGTGAAATTGAGTTACTAAAGAGTACACAGTTAAATCTAGATATTAACTTCTTCTTTTTTTGTTAACTATAAATAGAGATTAAGGAAAAGAAAGTACAAAAGATATAATCAATCATCTAAACTCTCTATCTGCTCACAGGCCATACAAAATAGTTCTTTACCTAGTTTGTGAAAAAGATTAAAAGTCATTTACGTCTTCTAATGGCGATTTTTACAGATAGTTCGTAGTTGGCCTTCATTTGCCAAGTTAAAAGTGACGTGACGTGTAGTCAACTTTCTAGTGGAAAGGCAGATTTTAAACTTACTTACAACTTACTTTGCTCTAGAGAGAGCTTCCTGAGCCTAACCAATTTGGCCACCAAATCTTTTGGAATGTATTTAGAAGCAAAGTGACTTTGAAAAATTTCTGTTATTTCAACTACATCGAATGTTCTTTCAAATTGATCAAGACTATCTTATTTCTGGCCGCCTCTCTGTAGTACCAGTTGTTACTTCAGACTCACTGGCTGGCCTCTCCATTTCCTTCATTAGCTTCTTCCCTTTTGTCTTCTATGCTGCTGTGTACTGATTTTATTTGGCTTTGGAAACCAACGCACAATTTAGAATTAGTGTCCTTCTGTAGCACTGCAAATCTGTTTGTTGGTCGCTCGCTCACAATGCCATGATGGTGATTGATCTTCAAGCATAGCTTTCCTCAACTCTGATGTAGGGAGATATGCCTACTGCTTGTCTATGTTCTCCAAAGTTGTTTCGATGTCTTGTTCCTTGAGGACCGACAGACTTTCTGCATTTGCAAATGGAAAGGTTTCTTCAGCTTTTTTCCTCCAATTCCTAAACCGAGTTATGATTTGGTGGCTTAAAATTGGGCATAGTGACTGGTTTTCCCACGTCATAATCTCACTTTAAGATTTCTTGTGTTGCACAAGAAGCCATGGACCAAAGTCTCTTTCCTGGTAGTTATGGTGTCCTTGAATCTGCTCTTGCTGCCGCTGTATCTCTTGTATTTGTTGCTGTGGCACAAGATTCAACACCTACATTTATCATGTAATTCGGCAAGTTGAATTTGGTTATTTTCCCATCGTCATCTTGCCTTAAGATGAAAAAAAAAAGAGAAGAGAAATCGTTAAATATCGAAGTTCATTAAATTAGATGCCACCCTGTGAATAACTAAATAACTGCATCCGCTTCTCACTGGCGGTAACCCCAAAAATATGGTTGGATTCTTAATGGAGTAAGGTTTAACTTCAAGGTAATAAAAAAGTATACTGGGTTGGGTTAAACTGCACATGCAACCAAGCGGTGTAGAGTTAACTTTGGGGTGCAGTGTATTCTTGGACGTCTTAAGTTCAACTCTCATTGTTGTCTTTTGGGCTTACCCGATGCCTGTGGTTGGCCCTTCCAGTGGTGTATTCAAAGGGCTTCAAGAAGCTCAACATCGTCAAAAGAAAAAAATAAGTACACCCAATGTTGGTTAGAACTGGACCAGCTTTTATCCGTGTTGGATATGGAGTAGAATCTCCATCCAAAAGTATACCAATTCACAATACAAAATCAAGAGCATTTTGGTAGAAGATTTTGAAATCAAACTGTCACGAAATATTCACCTTTCATGGCTAGAATTAAACTGTTCGTCCTTAAGATGTATGTCTACTGCACTACAAGTTCCAGAGTCATCATGAACACGATAATTTTCATCATCTTGGGTGTGATTTGTATCCATCTTCATAAAATGAAAGCCCATTATATACCTGTACTCTCCGGTGCCAAGACAACGAGAGCAATTACTGAGTCCACTTCCACCGCAGGTCCTGCACCTGCAAAAGTTAATGGGAGACATTAAGGAAGCACCAATAGATTCTTAAAATAATAAGTAAAAGATTTTGAGACTTCACCATTTTGGCCATTCCCCTTTTGGAAGCATTGGTAAATCAACATGATTTGTCCTTCCTGTAATATTAAAAAAAAAAATAGAATAAAATTCCAAAGGGGCAACAATAAGGTGGAAGAAAAACGAATTAAAGTCCATATATGTGGTTAAACACTCGAATCTAATCAAGAACCAAAACTAATGAAATTCTAACGTTGCGTTTGGTACATGGGTTTAAGGGTTGGAATGAAATATGCATTCTTTGGTAATGCTGATTCCTATGTTTGGTTGACAGGAATTGAAATTCATTCCCATTCCTAAAGAATAGTTAATCCCACAAATTTTGGGATTAGGCATTACCAAATCTACCCTAGTATTTCCCATTCCATTCCAATTCAAGAATGAGCCATTCTGCCAAAAAAAAAACGCGATCGTCTGCTCCTCCTCTGATCTCTGTTCTTTTTCTCACATCTTCTCTTCTTCCTCACAAATGCCATGGCACTCCATCTCTCTTCTCATCCCCTCCCAGGGCAAGCCACATCATCTCGATGCTTCAACATCTGATCAAACTGGGTTTTACTTATGATCGAACCGACATCACCTTGAGACAAGGCTCCTACGATAAACAAGGGTACGCATAGGCTTTCTCCCTCTCCCTCATCTCTCTGTGAAGCAACGGTACGCATAGGTGGCCAGGAACTGCCTATATGAGCTCAAATCCGACCAATGCAGGTAATTACTTGTTAAATTTAATCAGCAATTCTCAAATCCAACCTAGAATTTTTAGGTTTTAGGATTTTTTTGTCGTTTTAAATGTGAATCTATCTCTTAAAAACACTTTGCTTCAATATTTCAAATCGATTTTTTACTTTCTAATTCGAGATATGGCAGTAGATCTTTATGCATATGAAACCAATCACACCTATAATTGGTGAAACGTTTTACAATACCAACTAGGTGTTTGTCAAAATGCCTGACAGAAAGTGGCCTTCTTTTTGCCTTCATGAGTGGTTATTGATGTGGCCTCCAATTTGTTTGAAATGTTGATTGGAGCATCTGTTAGTTTATACTCCATCAGGCTATATGATTCAACTTGAGCTTCTGCCATCAATTGAAGCAGAGCTTCTGCCATTTTTTTGTCCTGAGGCTGGTTATTTGAAGCTGAATTCAGATGGTGCTTCAAGAGGTAATCCAGGTGCTACAGGAGGTGGTAAGGTAGTGAGAAATGAGTTGGGGAGACTGGTTTTAGCAGCAGCATACTTTTATGGTGACTGTTCTAATACGGTAGCTGAATTTAGGGCCTTATTTGATGGCCTTCAGTTGCTTAAAAGCTATGGTTTGTGGGGATATGGGGTTGAGGTTGATTGTGATTCTCTAGTCTTGGTGAATGCTATTTTGGGAAAATGTGAGTGTGCCTGGCCTCTTCGAAATTTGCTTAGGCAGATTAACGATTTGTTGAGCTGTATGAATTTTAAGATAAGACATGTGTTCAGAGAATTTTGGTGTATGATGATAAGGGTTAAGGTTGCTGTTTTATTTGGGTGTGTAGGGATGGTGGTTGTCTGTTTTTTGCTTATGGCAGAGTTGAATGGCTTCTGGAAGTTTAGCAGGGTGTCATGTAAGGCTTGTCTGGAAGGCTGTCTGCTGATTTTTGCTGGAAGAATAGGAAAAGGTGGAGCTTCTGCTATTGTGCTCCCAACTGGTTTTTTTGGTAATTTTGTTTCTTGTTTAGTTGTTGCTGTAATTGGGAATACATTATGTTTTTTCCTTTTATTTCCTTCTTGTAATTACAGCTTTTGTGAATAAATAAAATTTTTCTTTTGTTAAAAAAAAAAAAGAAAGAAACAAAGTTGAACCTGTTCAGTGGTGGGATGTGTGTAGCAGAGCACATTGGCTTTGTGGTTGTGAATCTGTGTCCCTTGCACCGGTGTGATAGATGGAGGGATTGTTCCTTAAGCGGTATGTGCAGCCAAGGTATTTATGATGGCTGCATACGACTGCCAATATGGAGTTTTAAATGATTTTGAGAGAAATGTAGATGTATGATTGCAGAGAAATATTGTTTTTTGGGGCTAGCATATGATTCAGTATTATTTTTGGGAACGTAGACCGAATATAATTCTTTCAAATTGGATGATAACTATAACTCACAAAGCTAGTGGCACAATAGGTTTTATTTTTATTATTATGGATGTTCATGTAAATCAAATTATTTCTGTTGATTCCATGTATGAAAGTTTAATTTATATATTAATTTATATTTATTAAAATTTAGAGTGGAATAAATTTATGATTTTTTTTAGGTATTTTGTTTTTTTGGTATGATTTTATATCTTGTGTGTACCATTGAATGTTTAGGTGATTTAATAAATAAAAATCTATCTTTGAAAAAAAATATCGTTTTTTCTAAAAAAATATTTCTTCATACAAGTTAGCCTTATACTAAGTAAATTATTTTTACCTGGGAAAATATTTTTCTCGATATTTTTGCCAACGAACTAAAATAGGAGTGTGGGAATTATACATATTTATTTTGTTTGTCAAGTTTTAAAATTAATAGGTATGCTTATTGTAAGGAAGAATGTATGCTTAAGTTAAAATTTTATAGGTAAAAAAAAATTATTTTGTTTAAATTTCATTCTATTTAAATTTTTTTTCAATGGATTCTCATTTTTTCTAATTATAATTTTTTTTACACAACTTTTAAAGGCAATCGCAATCATAAAAAAAAAAATTGTTATTAATTGTTTTTAGTCATTATGTATGTTTTGGTTAAAGTTGATTCCATTCCAATGAAAATTTTTTTTTATCCAAACATAGAAATGGAATGAACATTCCATTCCAGCACTTAATCCTAAACAGCTGTCAAACATTGGAATGGTAATCCATATTCCATTCCATTCCCCAAACTCATTCCATTCCTACTGAAAAGCATTACCGCGTACCAAACGCAGCGTAAGTCTCTAACTTTGAACCTTAGACAAATATAAAATCAGGGAATAATCTAAAGCAAGAAGTTTGAGTAGGTATGACAAGAGCCCAAGTCCTAACACAGTGCCATTGACTGTGAAGTGTGAACCTAAGCCATTGCCAACTCATTACAGAATATTCAATACACCTTTTTATTTTTATTTTTATTTTTTGGACTCTAAAATATTAGACAAACCTCAAGCCTGGTTCTTTCAGATCAGATTGGGCACTGAAAAATTGGACTTGACATAGGCAAAGCTGGAGCATATAACTGTTTGCCATGTATTGGAAGCAACCAGAATATCAAAAAAGATTCAGAATTCCATATACTTCGAACAGTTTGAGGCCACTCCTAGTAACATTTTAATATTTAATGTCAAATCATGCTAGAAATCCACATTAATAGATGCAGTGGTTGTCTGAATACCTTATAAACCAATCCTTTTATTTTGACTAATAAACATTTAAACTTGTTGATGACTTTGTCTAACATAAGCACACTTGTGTAGTCAGCTAAGGAAATCAAAAGGTGGGGAAGGAGGAGATAATGGTATCATGATTCAAACAAATACAACTTTGGGAAAAAGCCAAAACTAATAAACAATTGTTGAAGTAATCTCATTAGCATAGCACCAGCACCCCCCCCCCCCTTAAAAAAAACAAAAAAAAAAACACCCTGCTGACATCGTAATTAGAAATAGCGACTAGTGACTTCTTAAAATAATTGAATTTTATTGGAAATTTAACTGGAAGCAAATTACCCAGAATGGATTTCATTTTAACACAACATTCGCTTTATAAGGTGTGCTTTGCCTTGATGGTTCACCGATTTGTAACAGCTATGCATAAGAATAGCTTCTCCCTAACTTAAACATTGTCTTTGTGATTTGCATAGATCTCACTCAAGTCCCAACAAGTGTCTGCAAGCACCAGTGGGCGGGTGTGCATATGGAGAGAGAGAGATAGAGAGAGAGAGAGCAAGACCTTTTCCACGACAATAAGGGCAATCAACTCTTCCGCTTCCTCTGCATACAACGCATGATGAATCTGGCGTTTTTCTTTGTTCTTTCCGAACATTTGACTGCAACAAATAAATGGTGTCCAAAAACATTACCAAGTGAAAGTAAGGTAAAAGTAGATAAGTTGTCTTATGATGATCATAATGAAATGCTAGCATCCAATTACCCAGTCTATTGTTTTGCACAAAGGCGAAAAAAAATGAAAATTTTGTAAAATCTAATAAAAAACCACATAGGGAAAACTTTTTAGCCACTTATTTACAATAAGAATGCCATGTTTAGTCCTTGAAATGCTCAATAATGAGTATAATCTACTCTGACATGTAAATAAGATAAAATCACCAAGGCAATGTGGGACAAATGTGATGGCTCCAATAGTTACAATGAACCAGAATATTGGCTTACTAGATTCGCTATGCTATGCTAGAATGAATTCCCACAACATGAATTGAGTGCATGAACATTTACATGCAGGAATTAAAGTACTTCGATAAATAAGCATACTGCATATCTTGAAGCAAAACTTCGTGACTTCAACCTCAAGGGTAGCAACTTACAATTTTCCATTTTTCTTTTCTTTCCTTTTCTTGCTTTTTTCAGCAGTCAAACAAGTATTAGAGGATAAAGCTGTTGGAATTGCTCCAATGCTACTTAGGTTGGAAAATCAGTCTGGCACCACTTTATTGAAGTCAAGAGAACTAGAAATAAAATGGAAGGAAATAGAGAATAACACTCAAAGAAAAAATAATTTCATTCAAGTTGATTAAAAAGCACACAGTTAACTTGGACTCTCCAACTTCTACTTAACTCTACTTACCTCTAACAGTAGAATATCTATCCTATTTCTATAGGTTCAAACCATTACTCCTAGTATTACATTCACATACCACTACAACCACTAATTAACACCCACTAATAATATTGTTTTCCACTACTTGCAGATTCCTTTCCCACCAACACACCTTAATAATATCATAAAACTCTAAAACAATTTTATTTTCCAACATCCTCCCTTAAACTTGATTTTGCACCTCGTCCTTATCATGCAAATCACTTCATGATAGAGGGGTTTCGTAAAATTATTACAAATTTCATGGACTCGAGCAGCACCTCCTTCAATTACAAGAATCTTTAAAGTCATCTCCTTTGCAATGCAGGGCTTATGATAATATTTCTGATACGCAAAGCATTTTTATTTTTCCAATTTTCTTCTTGGCCCTTGTGCATCGACCTTTTTTTTGCTCAAACTTATTGAATGTGTCTTTTGTTATCTCTCTTGGATCAAAAATTTCTTCCATATTCACCAAACTTGTATCACTTAAAATATTTTGTACACCAAGTTGTAAGTAATGATTCATGGGATTTCAAGAAAATCATTACCTTGACTCTTATTTTCGAACATTCCATCAAGATGATCTTCACTTTCATGCTTCATTGGAAAAACATCATTCGAAACTAGTTCGTAGGATTCCATTTCACCATCTTTTACAAAGACAAAATCTTCGATTTCATCTTCATTCCTCGCAATTTCTTCAATTTCTTTCACTTTTGTTTCAACCTCTTCACAAACTTCTTTTTCGTTCATTTCTTTAGTTGTTTCTTCAACTTCATCATTTTCTTCATCCACTCTAGTCTCTTGAACTTGAACTTTACCTTTAACTTTTTACTTTTTCAACTTCTTTCACTTCATCAAGATGATGCTTGTCTTGATCCTCTATTAGTGTGTCTTCAAAATCACACTCTTCTTTTACATATTCATCTTCTTCAAAGCATTGAATCCAATACTCCATGGGTAAAAACTCTCCTTCATGTTCGGAGACAATCCTCTCAATCACCTTCAAAACATGATTTAGAGAACTTGAATCTCCTACAAGCTTCCAAATCTCGGGATGAATCGATGTCTTAGGGACTCTAAGTGTCTTTTTCTCTTTCTTCTCTATGATTCTTCTAGGCAAACCACTCATTTGGCTATTCTTCAATCACATCCCATAAATCACATACTTTGAGATAAGAAGGAATAGCAATTTTCATTCTCTTGTAATTAGAGAACATTTTTTTCACACCAAAAACACATATTTGGTGAATCTTCCATGATTACTATTATCACGAAGATCAAGACTTCAAAGATCGTATTGGCTCTAAAACTAAGTTATCCGGACTTCCAGGATCAAAAGTTGGCTCTGATACCAATTTGTTGGAATTACTCCAATGCTACTTCAGTTGAAAAATCGCTATGATACCACTTTATTAGAGTTAAGAGTGATAAAATTAATCATAGAGAAGAGAAAGAGGAAATATATAAAACCAAGAGCAAGTCTATAATACACAACATAACCTAGAAATATATAAAGTAACCCTTATATAGTAGGGCAACACAACATAAAGAGAATGCCTAAACTACCCTTATTATGAATACTCTAACACCCCCTCTCAAACTCATAAAGTGGTAGAAAACATCAAGAGTTTGTCAAGAATAAATCAAAAGCGTGCTATAGCATAAGACTTTGTAAAAAAATCTGCTATCTGCATTGTGGAAGGAAGAAAGGGGAGAATAATGGTGCCCTGCAGCAGATAATGACGCACAAAGTGACAATCAATCTCAATGTGTTTTATGCGCTCATGGAAGACCGAGTTATGAACAATCCGAATAGCACTGGTGTTGTCACAGAACATAGGAGTAGGAGATGATACCGAAATGCCAAGATCAGCAAAGAGCCATCTTAGCTAGACTATCTCAGCTGTGGTAGAGGCCATAGTACGATACTCAGCTTCAGCAGAAGAACGAGCAACAACAGTTTATTTCTTGCTTTTCCAAGAAATAAGAGAATCCCCAAGAAACAGGCAGAAACCAATGGTGGACTTGCAATTCATTAAGTCACCAGCCCCGTCAGTATTAGAGTAAGCCCTGATTTCCATAGATAAAGAGTGAGGAAATAATAAACTCTGATGTAGAGTACCACGAAGATACCGAAGAATGCGAAGAACAGCAACCCAGTGAACAGTGGTGGAAAAGGCAACAAATTGACTCACAATGTGAACAGCATAAGATATATCCAGATGAGTGACTGTAAGATATACTAAACTCCCAACAATAGTCCGATAGAGGGTTGGATCAGACAAGGGAGTACCGTCAGACGAAGAGTAACGAACATTGAGTTCTAAAGGTGTGTCAACTATCCGATTATCTGATAAACGAGCTCGTTGAATAATATCTGAAGCATAATTGGACTGAGAGAGAAGATATCCTTTGGGAGAGAAAGCAATCTCAATATCCAAGAAATACCTAAGATGCCCCAAATCTTTCATCTCAAAATGTTCCTGCAACTGGGTTTTCAATAAGCATATGCCAGCAGTGTCATCACCCGTAATAATCATATCATCAACATATAATAAGAGAATAATAGAACCTGAGGAAGTAGACCGTAAAAAGAGAGCAGAATCATGGTCACTAGTGCAAAAACCCAAGTCACAGATAACTAAAGAGAATTTGGCAAACCATACCCTGAGAGCCTGTTTAAGACCATATAAGGCACGATGAAGTTGACAAACTTGACCAGAACTATAAGATAATCCAGGGGGAGGTGTCATAAAGACTTGTACAGTTAAATCTCCATGTAAAAAAATATTTTTCACATCCATTTGAGACAAGCTCCATTGTCGAATGGCAGCAACTGCAATCACGGTGTGAACAGTAGCCATCTTGGCAACAGGAGCAACAGTCTCATCATAATCTAGACCATATTCCTGAGCAAACCCCTTGGCTACTAATCGAGCTTTATATCGTTCCACAGAACCATTCGACTTGGTTTTTACCTTATAAACTCACTTACAATCAATAGTGCATTTCCTAGGCGGTAAAGACACTAACTCCCAAGCTCTGGTCTTATGTAAGGCAGACAATTTCTCATCCATAGCCTGTTTTTAAAGTGGATCAAATAAAGCCTCCTTGTAGGAGGTGGGTTCAGATAGAGAATGAATAAACGTAAGAAAAGAATAAAAGTCAGAAGAATAACAAGTATTACTCTAACCAAACCTGTCTGGACATTTGCGAGAGCGCTGAGGATAGTGTGGGGTATAATCCACAATATTTGAACCTGATTGGGCGGCTGGAGGAGAAAGGAGAGGCACTGTATCCGGAGAGGAGATAACTAGAGTCCTGCGAACATATGTATGCACAATAGGGGACGAGTAATAGTCAGCTCAGAAGATGAAGGATTTGACACAGGTATATCACTAACATATGTGTCATAAGGAACATTAGTAGGGAAGGGATCAATGTATAACAGGTCAAACTTATTTCATGAGGAAGAATTAGATGGAATTGAAAAGAAGGGAATATGCTTCATAAAAACAACATGACGAGAGACATAAAGTTTGCAGGTGATAGAATCATAGTAACGATACCCTTTTTGACCCTCACAATAACCAAGAAATACACATAAAGCTGAACGGGCAAAAAGTTTGGTACGAAGAACACTAAGGAACAAAACAAAACAGGTACAACCAAATACACGTAAAGAAAAATAGTTAGGCGGCTTATCACATAACTTTTCAAATAGAGAGACTCCCGAGGTGAGAATAGTAGGAATGGTGTTGATCAAATGAACTGCTGTCAAAACTGTTCCCCCCCAAAATGAGCTGGGAACATGTGCTGATAAAAGAAAAGAACGTGTTGTCTCTAGAATATGACGGTGTTTTCGTTCGGCAATACCATTCTGCTCAGGTGTGTCAGTGCAAGATGATTGATAAAGTGTACCATCAGATTTCAACAAATCATGAAAAGAAGTAAGATTATATTCACCTCCCTGATCACAACGAAAATATTTAATGACTGTGAAATGTTGAGTGCGTACAATGTTACGAAATGTAGTGAAGATGGAAAAAAATTCAGACCGACGTTTCATCAAGAATACCCAACAATATCTCGTGTAATCATCAATAAATAAAACATAATATTTAGACCCTCCTTATGTAGGAATGGGAGTTGGTCCCCATATATCAGAGTGAACAAGATCAAATGGTGCAAGAGAACAAGTAACAATTTTATTAAATGGCAATGCACTAAATTTAGTAAATTTATATCCACAACAATCAGAAATGTCATGGCTTGCTAAACTACCCAAACTACCAGTCGAAGCTAAAAATTTTAAACGAGAATAAGAAACATGACCAAGACGAAAATGTCATAAATAAAAACTAGATGACTCTAGACTCAAACGAAATGAAGATAAATCAGCAGTAGAAGCAGCAACAACAACATTTGGGACCTGGAGCTCCTTCAACACATATAAACCACCCTTCCTACAGCCTGTCCCAATCAGCTTCTTGGATCGTGGATCCTACACAACACAACCAAAGGAAGAGAAATGAACCAAAAATCCAGAATCAAATAGTTGACTGACTGAAAGTAAATTCAAAGTAAGTTGAGGAATATAATAGACATCTGAAGAGGTAAGGTTGGAAGAAATAATTGTCTCAACACCAGCTAATGACATTTGAGAACCATTGGCAGCAAGTACAAACAAAGATGGAGGAGAGACAATAGATGCAAATAAAGAAGAGTTATTGGTCATATGATGTGTGACACCTGAGTCAAAGACCCAGGCGGTTCGAGATATACTTGAAAGACCTGAGCTGAACGAACCTATAGTGGGAGAAACTGTAAGAGCACCAGACTGATGAAGAGAGAGAAGCTGCTGTAATTGGCCAGCAAGTATAGTCAAGCTGGAAGCTGATGAGGCTGACTCATCCACCGACGGTGCTACGGCTGCTGTATGACGATCTCTGGGCTTAAACGACTAATTTTGAGACCCTCGTACATTCTTATTCATCAACTTTGGACATTGGGCCTTCCAGTGACCCTTTTCACAACAGAAGCTACACTCATAAGAAGCAACTCGACCTCGATATTTGTTTTGAGAATTAGAGGTCATTTTGGAAGGAACAACCAATACAGTCTGATTTGGCAATGGAAGAAGACCCTTTTTCAAAAAGGATTTTAAGGCGAACCTCTTCAGCTAAGAGCTCATTAACAACTGCATCCACTGAGGGGAGTGGGTGACGATGAAGAATGGAACCACAAAGTCCCTCGAAGTCATCTCTAAGGGTCATCAAGAATTGCACCAGCCTCTGTTCCTCTCTGAAGGTGCGATATGTCAGATTAGTGCTCAACTCAGTAGGTTTAGTAGGTGCTAGCTAATCCCAGAAGCCAGTCATAACTGAATAGAATTCTTGTATATTTTGGTCCCCTTGACACGCATCGCAAATCTCATGTTCTAGCTGATACCTCTTTGCAAAATTAGACTGGACAAAAAGTGTGGCCAAATAATCTCATATTTCCTTAGCTATGCCAAACTTCGATAGATGAACCCCAATAGTCTGATCAACTGAGTTATTAATCCAGGTGATAATTTTTGCATTATTGATATCCCAAGTACTCTTCAAAGCAGCATAATCTTCAGCCTTAGTATCAGTTGGAGCTTGTGCAACACCACTAATATAATTCCACATATCTTTTCTCATTAAAATTTTTTTCATAACATAAGCCCAATAAACATAATTTCCATCTATTAATCTCACACTAATGGCTTGAAGTGAATCGGAATTTTCACTTGTCATTGTTATCAAAATCAAAATAGTCAAAACCCCAACAGCCACCAAACAACACAATAATACCAAAAGAACAATCCACATTCAACCCAGAACAACAATCAACAAATAAAGCAATAATACCAAATACCAAACAACACCAAAGAAGGAACCACACTGCCGCAGCCACAACCACTCTGCCGAAGCCAACCAAAATGCCCACTACACCGGCGTTGACAACAACAGAGCAGAGACACTGCCCAACAACAAAACACAACTAGACTGCCCAATACCAATCAACAACAAGACATAGATACTCTTGCCGAATCCACAATCAAGTTGTCGAAGCCATAATCAGGCATACCGAAACCCTCGGTTGTCCAAAATCAAGCCAAAATGTTATTCAAAAGCTTTGAGTCTGTCAAGAGGTGACCCAGGAAGCTTAGTCGTGCCTCTTAGAGAAGATTTGAACCAAAATTTGCAGCAAAAAACCCTTGTTTCAACAGATTGAAGAAATTTACAAATTTGGGCCGAAAATATTCAAAAAATAAAAACACCTACGAGATGTGCTCAAACTCGAAAATAAATCATACCAGCAGAAAGCCCATGTAATTTCGAGTCTGATGGTGGTCTTCACGATCAGAAAAGGATGACGCCATCACCGGTGATGCTGACGTCATTCCCCGACAGCCCAGAAAAAAGAAAGGGAGAAATTCTGTCATAATTGCTGATGTCTTAGGTCTTAGGCTCTGAAACCATGATAAAATTAATCATAGAGAAGAGAAAGAGGAAATGTATAAAACCAAGAGCAAGTCTATAATACACAACATAACCTTGAAATACATAAAGTAACCCTTATATAGTAGGGCAACACAACATAAAGAGAATGCCTAAACTACCCTTATTATGAATACTCTAACAAAGAGGACTAGAAATAAAATGAAAGGCAGTAGAGGAGGATATGAACACTCAAAGAAAAAATAATTTTATTCAAGTTGATTACAAAGCACACACTTAACTTAGACTTTTCAACTTCTACTCAACTTTATTTACCTCTAACACTAGAACATCTATCCTATTTATATAAGTCCAAACCATTACTTCTACCATTATACCAATGGGTCTTTGGTTCAATGATACTCTTTACCTTGTTAAACATTTGTCTTCTTGAGGTCAAGGGTTCAAACCCCCTTCCCCCTCCAAAACAAATATATATATATATATATATATATATATATATATATATATATATATATATATATATATATATATATATATATATATATATTACTTCTAGCATTACATTCACATACTACTAAAACTACCAACTCTTGTAACTCCTAAAATATTAAGACACCATTACTTGAGAAATTAATACCCACTAATAATATTGTCTTCCACTATATATTCCTTACCCACTAACACACAAAATTAAAACACCTTAATAATATAATAAAACTCTAAAATAAGTTTATTTTTCAAAAAAAGCTAAAGAAAGTAAGGGAGGTCACTTGTCTCAGTTCTAAGTATCCAAGATGGCTTTGAAGCTGAAAGCAGAGGTCAAGCAGGTGGGTTTATATTTATGGAGCAGGTGCATCATTACTTAAAACTTGTGTACCCAATTGTGGCAGTTCATGAGACTCGGTACTCTCATCACTACCGTTTTCTAATGAACATCAACCTTCAAGCCAATGAATCCACTACATCTTCTTATAGAGAGGGGAGCCTAGAAGTTCCAGCAAGAACTTGCAAAAGTTTAAGATAGGATCTATACTCCTGGTGGAGCTGCTGCTCCACCTCTCTCTCTATTCTGTAAAATGTGTATATATGTTCGTGTGTATAGGAATACATAAATATGAATCATTCTCTGGTCCAGGCATAGAGGGAGACTTTTGGAGAAAAGTTCTCATTCTACCCTTGGCAGGACTCAAGTGAACCAGCATGTGGACTTACCCATTTGTTATAAGGGGAAAATTGGAATTCATGGGGGCTAATGTCAAAATTCAGGGGGCATCTGTGATGTTTACCCTAGAAAAAATAAAATAAATATATTTAATCATGCTTAAGGATGCTTCTTAGAACTTCACAGCTTTGTTGTCATTCTTTCCAATAGCCAAACCCACCCTAAATGTAATTGTCAAGAAATTTAATCTTCACTTCCAATGATTGTAAAGTACCAAGTGGAACACTGGTGACCACTCACTTTTAAGAGCTTTAGAACTTGATTTATGATCTACATGTTCACATTTTTCTTTATGATTGAAAAGCCTTTCTTTTTCTCCTGAAATGAATGCAATTTGATTACTTTTCTCGGCTGTGGAACTACTATGGCTGAGGTTGCTCATCACTTGAAATTTTGAATCATGAAATTTAGTTCTGCATTTATGTTCTAGTAGAT
Source organism: Ilex paraguariensis (assembly GCA_963454935.2). Taxonomy (NCBI): domain Eukaryota; kingdom Viridiplantae; phylum Streptophyta; class Magnoliopsida; order Aquifoliales; family Aquifoliaceae; genus Ilex; species Ilex paraguariensis. Next base: position 37,135 of record CAUOFW020006347.1, read on the forward strand.
GGATTGATTAATACCTCATTCCATCAATCCAAATTGTGGAAAGATATGTAAATTCTTCAGTTAAATAATAATGAAACAGAATCTTATTTATAGCTAACTAGAAAACTTTACAACAGTTTGGTCACCAGAGAATTCAAATTACACACAAAACTACAGCATGCAAAATATTCCAATTGTTAGTTGACATTTGAGTATATGTAAAAATATACAACAATTTTTAATTTTCTTCTCTTTCAATTTTTTCTCCAAGTAACAAGCTGGGATTTGGAAGATAGAGAGAAAGTAAGAGAGGTGACTTGCCTCTGTTCTGACTATCCAAGATGGCTTTGTAACTGACAGAAGATGGCGCCCATGTGGGTTCTGATTCTGTGGAGATGGTGCACCATTACTTGAATTTTTGCTCTTGAATTTGACTGTTGTTAGAAGACTCTGAAGTTTCATAGCTGCCATTTTTGGGCAAGGCTCCACTGTCCACACACCAAGCCTTATAAGAATGGGCACATCCTAGAATTTCTGGCAATACCTTACAACGGTTAGCAGAGGCCATCCTAATACCTTTCTTGTATTTAGAAGTTGCACTTCGATAAAAATTGAAGTTGAAATCACTATTAAGGAAAGTAAAGGTTGAACCTTAAAACTACAAAACGATACGATTTTCTATAATGAATTGGAGGAACGCCCTAAACACAACAAACCTCCAACATAAGAGGCTTTGGGGAGCTTTGTAAAGAATGAAATCTGACACTTCCCATACAAGCACAGTGAGGACAAGGAAATAGAGACGATGACATAGAAGTTCAGGAAGAAATAGTAAATTCACAACCCAACAATGAAAAGAGGCAAAACAAAATATGGGAACCAAGAAAAATGGACCGGAAATGTTCAAAGTCATTGGCAAAGAATTTTTGAGTAAAAGGAAAAATTGCTGCAAGGGATAAAGTATGTGACAAATGACACATAAATTGAGTTCATCATGATAAAACCAACAAGATTTCAAAACCATCTCAGTTAACAAAGCTTGGTATATCGGTGTCAAAGACTCCTCATATCACCCAAAAATTATATTTAAGAGACTAATACCAAGTGAATCAAGTAGACAGCTGACAAAAAACTTCAAACTAACGAAGAAAATGAAATTCACAATTCAAATTATCATCCTAAACAAAAATTGCAGCTCCACAAAAGGCTCCCAAATACACCATCATTAGAAAACATGTAGTAAACCACAGCCTGAAAAATCCATGAACAAATAAAAAAAAAAAAAAGACGTGATAAATAGCATACTTCCGTGGAAACTAAGAACAGCCCACTTGAGTTTCAAACAAAAACATCTTAAAAACACCAAAATGTGTTCGACAAAATCATATTGACAAACAAGGAACTCACGATTATGACAAAAATACGCAAGAATAAGCTCAAGATTCAAATGGGCATGAAGAAATCTTGCATAAAGTTCAGAAGAACACTAGAATTGGACCTGAAGAAGCTGGAAAGTCGAGTGGAGATAATATTCGTATTCTTTCTGACTTCCAATGTGATTTTCGCCACTCCAAATTGAGTGAATGATGATATTCAAGAAGAGACCTTTCAGCGCTTACGAAAATGTTTTACTTCCAGGCTCCAGCTGATAAATTTGGCCTTAACTCACGGTCAGGATCCAACCCGTTAACTCGAACCCGTCTTCTTGTTTTCTTAAATTCTCTTAGTTTTTTTTTTTTTAGTTAATTACAAATTGCACAATGATGGTTCAAATTTCAATTTATACTTTCAAAGATAAAAAATTTTAATTTGCTCAAACAGAAAAATTTGTATCAATATCCACTTGAAACTAACAGTAGTTAATTTGCTGTCTATAATTAAATAGATAAATTACACCTAGATCCCCTCATATTTATCACTTAATGATTTAAACCTTTTACATTTAAAATATTACTCCTACACCTAATGTTTGTGCACTTGTAACATATAATCCCTTGTTGTTGATATCTGTTAATATACCATTAAGAAAAATATGATTTTATCTTAATAATAAAGTATAATTTTATACCACCTTTTATTTTGTGTGTTTATTACACTCTAAAGTTAAAAAATAAAACTTATCATCTGAATGTCCAATATAATGCAGGTATTTATATAATGTTCTTTATATCCAATGCAATAAATCACTTAAACAAAATTTTTTGAATGTTCAATTGAAGGGACATTTTTAGTTATATTTGGATTCTTAAGGGATGTAAGTATAATATTTAAAATGTGAGGGGTCTAAGTGATTAAGTAACAAGTATGAGGAGATTTAGGTATAATTTATTCATTTATTTTTAGACGGACGATTAGTTTGAGGTACGCATTAATACAACTTTTTATTTTAGAGGGTGCAAATTAAATTTTTTAATTTTTGAGGGTATAAATAGATATTCAAACAATCTTTTGGAGTGCCCCGTGTGATTAACCCCTTTTTTTTTTTACCAAGTCCAATAAAATTTCTTTCATCTCTTTAAAAATAAAATTAAAAATTAAAAATTCATTTAATTTTCCCGCTCGCCTCACCTCTCTCCCTCTATCTCTCTCATATCCATTAGCAACATGATAGGCCACCTACATCTCCTTTAGTTTTAAAGCTCTCTGTTCCGAAAGTTCTTGATAATACATATTCCTTTTTAATAATTTATAGATGTATTACACATACTTTAACGTAGAAAGAAAAAAGAGTTCCAATATTATTTTGAACACCGGAGAAAAAAGATTAAGATAATAGTAAGACAGCATTAAAGGACCAAGTATTCAACTTATTTTGGTTGTTTTCCCAAGGTTAGTTACCATGATTAATCAAGGGAAAAAAAAACTACTGCAAAATAGATTATTCTCGACAAAATTCAATGGCAAAACAAAATTTTAACCGTGGAGACAATTTTTTAATGTTATTGCTGATCTCTCCAGCCAAATTTCTCCTATGATAAGAAAAAAATATCATGGATACTCATTGTCTAAACTTTTAGCTCCAAGAATTCAGCCTGGTACCAGAATGTACGATGCTATCACAAATTAGTTTTCATTCTAGCGACAAGTTTTGCGGCATGGAAAGTCTTCTTTTAAAAGGTTATTTATACAGATCGTATAACAATGCAGTACTTGAATAGATGGGATTGATGTCGGGGTGGTTTGGACCGGTCAAACGGGTAGAACTTTTTAGAGGTACTTCCACAATAATGAGTTTTCAAACACTCATGTCCAATCAGCAACAACAAGTGAAATGAACTCATCGCACCCCCAACCGAGGATGCAGTGACCCATGGCGAATTTTGGATAAATTTCTTCGTTTAGGGTTTGAAAATGACATTTTTGCCTTTTTGATAATATTTTGTAGTTAAATAACTTTATCAAAAGTCAGAATTGATCGCCGTCAATTTTTTCTTAATTCAAGTGATTAATAGTTTTTAGTAGTATAATTAGTTTGAAATTTCTTTTTGGGCAACATACATATTAATGGCATAATTACCTAATAAACAATAATTAAGTCAGGTTTGATTATTTCCTAATTAGTTTTAGGGTTTTAACACTATTTATACATCTTTAAGCCTTAGGGTTAAGCAATTTTTAAGTAACATAATTGAGAGAGCTTCTCTTTTATTTCCAATTATTCTAGTATTTTTTGTGAATCAATAGATCAATTGAAGTCTTTAAAACTAGTATTCTGCGGAATCAATAACCTTAGAATAAGATTTTAATCCGGTATTTATGTGCAAATCAACGGTTTAGTTTTCATTATCCCTTTTTATTCATTATCCACTTTATTCTACTCACTTCCTTGTATCAATTCTTTAACTTTTTTTTGAACCGTTTTGAGACTTTCAGGTATCAGAAATTGATTAGACTAATATTAGATTGGATTAGCTCTTGTTTAATAGAGCACCAAAGTGCATTGGACTAAAAATAGGATATTCCACAAATGATATAGTCTGGTTATCTAAAAAGTAATCAAATGCTAAATCTGTTTAATTTATACATGATTAAATAGTTTGTATTATGAATTGTCACTTTATACCACCCAATTGGACTAATAATAGCACCCTCGTGTCATTATTTTGTCCCAGTTGCAATAGTCCATGCACAAATGTGCGCCAAACATCAGAAAATCCGCTTATCTAATTCAGCCATGTCAATTGGACTACTACAAACAAAATTCTTCTTTTTTTTTTTGGTGATTTCACAAAAGTAAGAAAAATGAGAACTACATAGGACCAGGCTACAAATAATAGCTTAAAACATAGAATTCTTCCTATCTAATGCCATCTATTTAATAATCGATAATAGATAAATTTTGTTTGAATTTTTTTTCCACAAATTACTCTTTTTTCTACAAAATGATGGTTCAAATTTCGATTCACCAATATATTGTCAGGTCTTTCAAATTGTACTTTAAGTTGTGTGAATTGAATTCACATTGTCTTTAATCCATAATTCTTCTTCTTTTTTTTCCCTATTATTGTTGTGCTTACACAAAAAATAGAATACCTATTTTGCCCTTATAAAAGCTTAACCAAAATAAACAAATTGTGTTTTTCCCTTGAAAAACAATGAAATATAAAATGTATCCTCACAACAACAAACCAAAATTTGAAGTTTTGTGGATTAAATGTCAAATCAAACTCTTGATGTATTACTATAAATCAAAGCTTTTGACCAAAGCCGATCCTCACTCAAATTTTATTCCCAAGCTGAGTCAGTTTTAAACATATTTCCCTAATTCATTTTTTTTTAAAAAAAAACGTCATCTCAAATGACGCTTTCATGGTTTAAAACATCAAATGACGTTTTTAAACTGTATAAAATTTTTGTTTAAATCATCTTTAAAAAAAGCACATTGAAACGACAATTAAACAACCGTTAAAATTCCTTACACTAAAAACGTCATTTAGTGGAAGGAATTTTAAAACTGTCGGTTGGAATGATGTTTTTAAAAATTATTTACAAACATTAAATTTGTCTTGATGATATTCAATTTAGTTCAATTTTTTGTTTTAACTAAAAAATAAATTATAAACCATGTTTCACACAAAATTTTACAAACTATGAAGCTACTAAAAAATCAAGTTATGAATTAAAAAAAGTTAATTTGTTGCATTACATTATCAAAAATACTTAAAATATAGTTTGTGTGTAGATGAATTTTGTGTCTATTTTTGAGAAATGTGTATATGTTAAAAATGGTTTATTCTAATTTTATATCATAAGTTCATCGAACAATTTCATTTGACCTACAAAAGTGTGTATAAAACATGCAAATATGAAAAATGATACTTATACATTAAACAAAACAACGTTATTACAAGAGATTGTAAAAAATACAGTATGTCAATATTGTGATTGATGTTGAAAATAACATAGAGGGTTACTGAGTACACATAAACTTGATGGAATAAAAGTGTCGGACGCAGCATCACTTAAATCGAAATAATCAGAAAGTTCAAGATCGGAAACAAGTAATAGATCCTCTAAAATTTGAATCTCAGTATAGTTATGATCGAAATACTCAATTTTTGCTTATTTGACTGAATGCAAACGATCAAATCGACGCTACATCTAATCATTTTTCACGTTAAAGTCTTGCTATGATCTCGTCATAGTTGCTAGTATTTTGTGGATCATATATATCATTCGAACGTGTCTTCCATACCATTAGTCTATGCCAGCAATAATATATTTCAAACTCACAACATTTACCATATAACTGTCATCATCTTAGTGTGGGTTCGATATGAACACTCGGAGGCAGATAGTCGGTCACAAGCCCAACAATTACGTGTCCAACTTGACAAAATGGGTGATAAGGATCAATGGGCTCATTGCAAAACTCACGTTTTTTTCCATACCAAATTACACCAGTGAAATCTATGTAGGATCCAATTGAATAAACTATGTTCGACGATGTTACTCGGCTAGTTGAGCATTGACATTCGTTGGCTGAAAATAAACTATGTTGTTCATTACGTGACGAAGAACCTTGAGTCGTTTGACTAGATTGTCTATTTAATGTGCACTAGACATTTTTTGGGTATGATATACACAATTAAGAAGAATGGTGTATATAGATATATACTGCAATTATATGCATATTTGACAAGACACTTACCACGTACGACTAACATGACTTGACACTGATAAAGTAATGATATGACTTCATAGTAATAAAGTAATGATATAACAATTCAACGACAAAAAACTGACATGACTTGACATTACACTAATAAAGCTATTTGATAAATGTACAATGATGACTATTATTCAAGATATGACATTGGAAAAAATAATTGCACACTTACTACATTTGTTAATCTTCATCAGACATATAATCATTTAACATATATTGTACATTAGACAATACATTATTTTGCTCAACTGGTGTCAATTCTCGTCCATATGCAGTTTTTATCATATCGTTTGCTAGTTGGAGCATGTAATAGCGACACTGACACACCAGTATTATATTATTCTCTATTCGAACACGTTTTACTACTGATTCGTAATCCTCTCTATTTCAGTTGTTGCATTATTAGTGATCATCAATAAGACATTGGTAGGCCAAGTAGGGATATCAAATGTGTTGGATTAAACGATTATGTGTCAAATTAAACAGGTGATAGGTGAAAAACATGTAAACTCATACACGACATGTTTAATAAACAGGTAAAAAGCTTCAACACGAACACGAACCTTTTAATAAACGGGCAACATGATACGACTTGTTTAACTTGTTTAATTAAAAACAATTTATATATATATATATATATATATATATATATATATATATATATATATATATATATATATATGTGGCTGTCACTAACAAAAACAAAATTCTAGCAAATTTTTTAAAAATAATTATTAATTTATTATTGTATTAATTTTATTTAAACATGTAAACGGGTGATAAACAAGTTGACAGGACTCAACTAAACATTACTTGTTTATCATCCGAATCCGTTAAGATCTCATCTAAACCCACTTATTTTGTGTCGATTAATCGTGTTGTGTCAGACTTTGAATGAGCTAATGCCAAGTTCTCTTAGTTGTGTGAATAGTTCGTCCGATTCATTAGCACAAAAAGCCCACTCTCATCATACTTCTACATAATACTTTTTTGGATCTTAAAATCTCTCAATCTTGTAATAATCATTTCGTTCTTATAACAATCAAATTCATTCACATCTGCAATTGTTAAATCTTGTAGAGAAATTTAATGTAGACATATTATTCATTATTTGTCATATCAACCACAAATAAGGTGTTTAAATAGAAGTGTCCAAACCCTAGTGTGCTGAACAGGTCACAGTAGTCAATAGTAAGACGGTGTAATCATGGGAGGCCATTTAGGTTTTAGTCATACGTCAGACTTGTGTAAGGTCATTTCACTCTATTTCACTCTTCGACCTTATCAACTGTGTGTTGTCACTTCACCACATGGTTTGTTGAAACCCATTCAGCGTTTGGTCACTTCAACACATGACATTAAGTAGTCACGAGCAGTTACTTTTTCTTTTGCACATGAGTGTTATTGAAATGCTTAATAGTAAGACAATGTAATCATGTGAGGCCATTTAGGTTTTAGTCATACGTTAGACTCGTGTAATGTCATTTCACTCTATTTCACTCTTCAGCCTTATCAATTGTGTGTTGTCACTTCACCACATGATTTCCTGAAACCCATTCAGCGTTTGGTCACTTCAACACATGACATTAAATAATCACAAGCAGTTACTTTTTCTTCTGCACATGAATGTTATTGAAATGCTCAACAGTTCACCCTCACCCCTTGTTGGCATCTATGTATATTCATTACAACACATGGTTCATCAACAATTGTAGGGTTTTGTCATTTCATCAGGAAATTCATTGATTCAGTTTCGAATTGTCAATTCATGGGTAAAAGGAAAACAATTAGTGTATTGTCACGTCCTGACAGTCATTTCTTAGTGACTTGTTATGTCCACTGAAACCTTGATCTTTCAGGACTATATATACATCATGTGTAAACAATTCATTGAAGAAAACTCATTTCCAATCATGAATTATAGTGTGAGAACGTTATATGAAAATATGGGTTATTATTGGGCTTTAGAGGATGCATTCTTCTATCCATTGAATCCTCGTTTACATTATTCAAGTAGGGTCATGAGCACTATGAGGGTCGAATTGCAATATCGTTTGACAGAGCGAAAAAATCTTAGTAGAGATATATGAACTTGCAATATACGAAGGCCTCAAAAACTACCATCCATATGCCAGTTGAGACACCTCAACAACTAAAACGAGCATTGTATCATTTTTGAGCTGAGAACAATTGCATGACAATCTGTTTAAATCATTACAACCACCATCACATCGTACAAGATTGTGTTGAAGAAAGGTTAATGGAATAAGCACGTATAAGTTTCCTCTAAAGTGGAGATGTTGGATGCATTTTTAATGTCGAGATGTCTGACGAAGATGTTGACCCATGAAACATGTTGTCTGGAGAAGTATTATGTTCGTGTTGTGTGGAGAAATATTATGTTAGTTTTATGTGGAGAAGTGTTATGTCAGTATTGTGTGGAGAAGTGTTATGTTAGTGTTTGTGTCGAGAATTGTTAGGTTAGTTTTGTTGTCTCCAGATCCTGTTAGTGTTGTGTCGAGATTTAAATGTGAAGTGTAATGTAAGTGTTATATTGAAGTTGAGTTAAATGTGTTGTATACAATATTGATTGTGTATGTGATAACTTGATTAAAAACAACAATTGAAATTCATAAAATAATTATAGTCAAACATTTACAAAAAAAAAAACTTTGTACAGTTCCTAAAAACCAAAAAATACATCAAAATCATGTACCACAAGGAGGTGGTCACCTACGACACTTCAACTGTCTCCAAACCTCATGTTCAATATCCCATGGCATAGCTTGTGTCATCTGTGATATGTTGACATCATCGTTGTGATGTACATGATGTGAATGACCTTGCCCCTAGGCCCGTCCCCGATCATGTCATCCATCTCAAACTCGTCGTCTCGCTCTCACATGACCTATATCTACAAGCGTAGCATCCAGTGTTAACCCCTCAGCTAACATAGGATCTGGTAAAGGATGCTAGAGAGAATGTGTGACACACCAAAATCTGGGGGTCCGTTGATCACCTATCAACCCGTGAAATACCTGTGGATATCGTGTCTCTCCATATCACATCGTTGTGTCCCATTTACCGGAATCCATAATTTAACAAAATCGGACAGAGTCTTCTTTGTAGGGGAGCTCTATTCAAAACCCAACCTGTACAATATACATTAACATGACTCATTCGAGGCCCACTATAACACAATGACCGCACTGAGTCCATTTATGAGTAAAAATTGACCACACCAAGTCCATTTATCCATACTCATATAAAAACATGCAAGGTTATATTAAAAACAGTCCATATGAGTTCAATTACAACTCTCTTACATAAAATTATATGTTAAAACAAGTTTGCTCCAAAAGTTTTACAAAAGGAGTTATAAAAGCCACAAGTCGTCCTTCTTCACCCTTGCGGCCCCAAATGAGAGCCATCCATCGGTATATATCCCGCACCTAAAATATTTTCCCGTATAGAGTGAGCCACGCCCAGCAGAGTATTTCCTACAGAGGCTACTCCCCACCTAAGTGCAAATGCAATGTTCACATTCAACATTTCATATTCACATCAACATTCCAAGTAAGAATATGCAATTCTAGGTTAGAATTCTACCAAATCATACTATGAAATGACATGAAACTCACTCATGCATCATAACCCAAGTCTTCACCAACTCCCACCACACAATGCAATGTCAATGTGTAATAAAATCTGATAAAATACATCCAATGATCATTTTTAAAACGCCAACTATATATTCATAAAACCACTTCATTCATGGATGTTTTCCATCAAATGAAATCATTATATAATAAAATCATGTGTCTTTATTTGGGTAACGAACTTTTGGTGTCGCACCACCGGCTCCACAAACCGATACATTTTTTTAGACTTGCACCGTAGGAAGTGTATAAAACTAGTAGCCGGGCCTTGCACCGAGGATGTGTCTAGCCTTCTTGCTATACCCGACACAAGTTTTTCATGCTATGCAACCGTGCGCGACTTAGTAAGAACTTCAATCCCACTTTCTCGAGCCCACCCTTCAACCACCAAGTATGATGTTTGCATTAACCATGCCCAGACACACACACACCCATACTCATGTCTAAGCCCATGAATGGTCTGCCTCCGTGCAAATACAATGTAATGTACCATTGCACATCAATGTCATGTCTGATATGCAATGAGTGTCATATAAACCAATTAAATTACACATTTCATCATTTATCATGAACAATTATATCATATGCATATAACCTCCAAAAACTTATCACAATGTCAATATATTAATAAACATATATCAACATTTTATCTAACAACATAATCCCTAAGCATGTTACTATAAAATCAAGTAATAACACACTTAATTCTCATGGCATAATGTGGACATATAACAAGCCCACATAGCAGCCTACAAACAACCCAAACAAGTCACATAACGGCCTCAAAATAGGCCACAAAAATAGCCCCTAAACAGCCAAATATCAGCCCCAAAATAGGCCTCCAAAACAGTCCATAAAAATAGCCTCAAAATAGTCCCATAATCAGTCCATAAAAACAGCCTCATAATCATTCCATAAAATAGTCCACATTACATAAGTAACTACAATGCATCAAACTCAAGCTAAAAGTTAGCCTAAGCCATTTTCATGCTCATTTTCTCATTTTCATAACTATATACAAGTTATAGGTCATATATACATCTAACCCTTTTTTCTATGGACATCAAAGGTTAGAAATACACTAAAGTAGGAAGAACATTACCTCTTGGAGCGTAGTAGAAATGGTAGGAAGCCTCAAGAACACCTTCTAAGACCAAAACCTTGATTTTTCCAAAATCCTCTTTTTGGATCTTCGGTGAAATCAGTTCTTTTTTATATGTAAACGTAGTCCTCGTCGAGGAGATGAACTTTAACTCTTGGCTCAACGAATTTCGACCAACGAAACTCCGGGAATCGAAGGAGAAAGCTTGAAGATTGATTTTTTTCTTCTTCTCTTCTCTCACTTCTCTCCCAAACATGTGAGGCTGAACAAATTGAGATATTTTCTCCAAAAAAATGATTTAAGTCACTATTTATAATTTTAAAGACTTGGCTCACGTCGAGCCACACGCCTCCCATTTGTTTGGGTCTGTTTTCGGCCCGAAACGATTTATTTCATCCCGGTTTAAGTTCAAATTAATTTTATTTAAACTTTAATCCAATTATAAGGAATTTTTATAAAATTCATTTATGGGAATGTTCGTGAGGTCATCCACCACCTAATTGTCTCGAATTACGTGTAAAAACTTGATTATCTCAAAATTCGACGAAATTTGACAGGGTAACCAAATTTTGCAATACAAATCCAATGGTGAAGTCCGTTTCCTCATCCAAGGTCTAGAGAAATACGTATCTCAAATCCGCATAGCGGTGGCATTTATTGAAAAAAGTTCAATTTTTTTTCGAATTTTACATTCTTCCTCCTTTAAAAGAATTTCGTCCCCGAAATTCACATACACATGCACATAAAATCACATGCACATGCAACAGTCAAATAATGCTAAATGACTATAAGAATGTACCTTCATCCATAAATAAGAAAGGATTATTGGTATGTATAGTGTTTTCGCGCTCCTATGTCACCTCTTCCATTTCTCGGTGCTGCTACAGCACCTTCACTAGCCTCACGGTCTTGCCTCGCAAAATCTGATACCAATTATCCATGATATGTACCGGTCCCTCCTCGAAGGTCCCATCTGCATCAATAACAAGCTTGTCCCAATCTACCACATGAGTCAGACTGGGGTGTATTTCTAGAGCATGGAGACATGGAATACCGCATGAATTAATGTCAACCGATAAACAACTGTATCTACCCTCTTGAGTACCTCGAAGGGCCCGATATACCTCGATGACAGCTTTTCTCACTTGCCGAACCTGACCACTCCTCTCTAAGGCATCACCTTCAAGAAGACATGATCTCCCACCTCAAACTCTAGAGGTCGTTGTCGTTTGTCGGCATAGCTCTTCTGTCGGCTTTGAGCTATGAGAAGACGCTTCTGTATCAAGTCCACCTTCTCAGAGGTGTCCCTAACCAAATCCAGACCTGTAGAGGATTTTTTTCCCACCTCTGTCCAACAAACCAAAGATCGACAAGGTCTCTTATATAGTGCCTCATAGGGTGTCATTTGTATGCTCACCTGATAACTATTATTGTAGGCGAACTCCACTAAGGGTAAGTGCTCTTTCTAATTACCCTTAAGATCTAGGACGTATGCCCTTAGCATGTCCTCTAGAGTTTGGATGGTTTTCTCCGACTGATCGTCCATCTGGGGATGAAAAGCAATTCTCATCATCAATTGTGTCTTCATGGCTCGTTGAAAACTTTTCTAAAAAATGACCCGTAAACCTGGGATCCCGATCTGATACTATAGATACGGGCACCCCATGCAACCGGACAATCTCTCGTATATACAACATACAGAATTTCTCTAGTGTGAAAGGTCATTCGTTCCGTCAAAAAGTGTGCCGACTTGGTATGTTGGTCCATCACCACCCACACTGCATCATGACCCTATAATGTCCATGGCAAGTGAGTCACAAAATCTATCATGACATGCTCCCACTTCCACTCAACTACCTCCAAAGGCTAGAGTAATCTCGCTGGTGTCTAGTGCTCAACTTTCACTTGCTGACACGTGAGACATCTACTAACAAAATCCCCAACGTGTTTCTTCATCCCACTCCAGTAGTACTAGCGATGAAGATCTTAATACATCTTCCTGCCACCGGGGTGTACAGCAAATCGAGAACAATGGAACTCTCTGAGCTCCGCAGACTGGGGAACCACTACCCTCCCCCTAAATCGAAGACTACCATCCGAGTGAATGGTCTAGCCCTCGTCATCAGAACCTATCTATACTCGGTCCCTGACGGATGATAACTCTGCATCCTATTCCTGGGACTCAATCACTCTGCTTAGTAGGGAAGGTGTAGCCACCAAAATCCCCAAAGTACCCTGAGCCTAACCCATGTAACGTGGCACAAACTGTCCCACAGTCTCGAGCATCTGCCACTCCCGGAAAGCTACACTAGCTAAGACTCCCCGTGACTTCCGGCTTAGTGCATTAGCCATCACATTTGTCTTACCAGGATGGTAATGCAAAGTGAAGTTGTAGTTCTCCAAAAACTCCATCCACCTGCGTTGCCTCATGTTGAGGTCCCACTGTATAAAGATGTACTTCAGACTTTTGTGGTTCGAAAACACCTCAAATTGCTCACCGTATAAATAGTGGCGTCAAGCCTTCAAGGAAAAGACAATGGCCGCCAACTCCATATCGTGCGTGGGGTAATTCTACTCGTGATTCTTTAAGTACCAAGAACCATAACCACTACCCTCCCGGACTGCATCAAAACGCATTCAAGTCCGTCCTTAGAGGCATCACAATACACTGTGTACCTCTATCCCCTTTCTGGGACAATCAAAATAGGAGCTGAAGTAAATCTCCTTTTCAACTACTGGAATGCCTTCTCACATGAATCGTTCCACTCAAACTTGACCTCTTTCTGGGTCAACTTTGTCATAGGTGCAGCTAATCGGGAGAAATCGCGTATCTCGAAGAGTGACTTTGGCTTCTCTCAATTCATGACTGCGTCAACCTTCTCCGGATCTACGGATACACCCGAAGTCGACACCATATGTCCCAAAAATTTCACTTCCGTAAGCCAAAATTCACACTTATTGAACTTGGCGTACAACTGATGGTCTCTCAAGGTCTGAAGAACAATTCTCAAGTGAACCTCATGCTCCTCCTCAGACTTGGAATAGATCAAGATGATGCCAACAAAGACTACAACAAACTGATCTAAATAAGGTTGAAATACCCTATGCATGATATCCATGAATGTCGCATGGGCATTTGTCAATCCGAATGACATAACAGTAAACTCGAAATGCCCGTACTGCGTTCTAAACGCTGTCTTAGGGATATATGTCTCCCTAACCCTCAACTGATGGTAACTAGTGCGGAGATCTATCTTTGAGTAGACTCACGTCCCTCTTAGTTGGTCAAACAAATCGTTAATCCTGGGCAAAGGGTATCTATTCTTGATAGTAACCCTATTCAACTGCTAGTAGTCTATACATAGCCGATTGGTCTTGTCCTTCTTCTTGGCAAACAACACCGGAGTGCCCCTAGGTGAAGTGCTCGATCTAATGAATCCCTTGTCCAACAATTCCTGTAATTGGACCTTGAGTTCTTGCAACTCTTCAAGTGTCATTCTTTGTGGAGTTATAGAATTAGGCGATGTGCCGTGGTATAACTCAATAGTGAAGTTTGCATCCCTATGTGGAGATAATCTCGGTAGTTCATCCTAGAAAACATCCTCATACCCACAAATAACCCAAGGTAGACCCAATTCCTGTCTCACCTTGTCCTCTAGGGTAAGACTTGCTAGCCAACTCACCAATCGATCGTGCCAACGGTCATACATTACTTGGGGTAAAGTGTTGCGCTTTTCCCCCTGGAACTTGAAACAAACACCCTCCGGTGTATAGGTAGTGACCCGTGTACGATCACAATCAATGACAACTCAGTGTGCCGTCAACTAATCCATACCAAGGATAACATCGAACTCCGACATGTCCTTGACCCTAAGGTCCACGGTGAGTAGAATCCCTAAGATCTTTAACTCACAACCCCAACATATCTGATCAATGCTCACCCTAGCTCATAGGGGAGAACTTACATGCAATGGCTCTTCCAAGGTTCCAACCTTTAATCCCAAATCCCTTACACAAGTAAAATCATAATAGAGCACTAACTTAGTATCCCAAAGTAGGGATCAAAATTGAAACGTTGAGAATTCTCTTATTGTCTCACTAGTAATGCATGTGCCACCCACTAGTAGACATCTACACAATGAACTATCTCGTTCATCCCTTTTTCCAAACTCTCAAAGTTATGTTTTCTAACCCTAGAGTTTCTCTTTTCCATATACACTTCGCCATGTATATAATTCACACAACAAGTAGCACATAACATGGAGAAAGTTAAGCACATAACATGAAATGCACAATGAATGCAATAGTCTAAACCCTTACTCATTAAACCCTAGGTAAATCGTATACCCAAGCTCTGATACCAAGCTATGACTGGTATCAGAGTCTAAGCTATACCATGGGCTCTAAACCTCTTTCGCTCTTGTAATGAAAGATGATAGACTCATTTCCCACAAGGCCAATATAAAATCTATGACCTAAGCTCTGATACCAAGCTGTGCCACCCCAAAATTTGGGGGTCCGTTGATGACCCATCAACCCGCAAAATGCCTGTGAATATTGTGTAACTCGATATCACACCGTTGTGTCTCATTTACCAGGATCCATAATTTAACAAAATCGAGCAGAGTCTCCTTTGTACGGGGAGCTCTACCCAAAACTCAAACTGTACAATATACATTAACATGACCTATCCGAGGCCCAATATAACACAATGTCCGCACCGGGTCCATTTATAAGTAAAAATTGACCACACCAGGTCCATTTATCCATATTCACATAAAAACATGCAAGATTATATTAAAAACAGTCCATATGAGTTTAATTACAACTCTCTTACATAAAATTACATGTTAAAACTAATTTGCTCCAAAATTTTTACAAAAGGAGTTATAAAGCCACAAGTCGGTCTTCTTCACCCTTGCGGTCCCGAATGAGAGTCGTCTACCGGCGTATATCCCGCACCTGAAATATTTTCCCGTATAGAGTGAGCCACGCCCAACAGAGTATTTCCTACAAAGGCTACTCCCCACCTAAGTGCACATGCAATGTTCACATTCAACATTTCATAATCACATCAAAATTCCAAGTAAGAATATGCAATTCTAGGTTGGAATTCTACCATGTCATGCTATGAAATGAGATGAAACTCACTCATGCATCATAACCCGAGTCTTCACTGACTCCCACCACACAATGCAATGCCAATGTGTAATAAAATTCAATGAAATACATCTAATGATCATTTTTAAAACACCAACTACATATTCATAAAACCACTTCATTCATGGATGTTTCCCATCAAATGAAATTATTATATAATAAAATTATGTGTCTTTGTTTGGGTAACGGACTTTTGGTGTCGCACCATTGGCTCCACAAACTGATACATTTTTTAGACTTGCACTGTAGGAAGTGTATAACACTAGTAGCCGGGCCTTGCATCTGAGGACGTGTCTAGCCTTTCTTGTTATACCTGACACAAGTTTTTCATGCCATGCAACCGTGCGACTTGGTAAGAACTTCAATCCCACTTTCCTGAGCCCACCCTTCAACCACCAAGTATGATGTTTACATTAACCATGTCCACGCACACACACACACACCCATACTCATGTCTAAGCCCATGAATGGTATGTCTCCATGCAAATGCAATGTAATGTACCATTGCACATCAATGTCATGTCTCATATACAATGAGTGTCATATGAACCAATTAAATGATACATTTCTTCATGTATCATGGACAATTATATCATATACATATAACCTCCAAAAACTTATCACAATGTCAATATATTAATAAACATATATCAACATTTTATCTAACAACACAATTCCTAAGCATGTTATTACATAATCAAGCAATAACACACTTAATTCTCATAACATAATGTGGACATATAACAAGCCCACAAAATAGCCCACATAGCAGCCTACAAACAACCCAAAACAAGTCACATAACGACCTTGAAATAGGCCACCAAACACAGCCCCTAAACAGCCCCAAAATAGGCCACCAAAATAGTCCATAAAAATAGCCTCAAAACAGCACCATAATCAGTCCATAAAACGGTCCAAAACAGTCCATAAAAACAGCCTCAAAATAGACCCATAATCAGTCCATAAAATAGTCCAAAACAGTCCATAAAAACATCCTCATAATCAGTCCACATAAGCACTAAGTTACAAGAGATTACATAAGTAACTACCATGCATCAAACTCAAGCTAGAAGTTAGAGTAAGCCATTTTCATGCTCATTTTCTCATTTCCATAACTATATACAAGTTATAGGTCATATATATATATCTAACCCTTTTTCCTATGGACATCAAAGGTTAGAAATACACCAAAGTAGGAAGAATCCTACCCGTTAGAGCGTAGTAGAAATGGTAGGAAGCCTCAAGAACACTTCCTAAAACCAAAACCTTGATTTCTCTAAAATCCTCTCTTTGGATCTTCGGTGAAATTAGTTCTTTTTGGCACGTACGCGTAGCCCTCGTCGAGGAGATGAACTTTAACTCTTGGCTCAATGAATTCCGACCGACGGAACTCCGAGAATCGAAGGAGAAAGCTTAAAGGTTGATTTTTTTTTCTTCTTCTCTTCTCTCTCTTCTCTCCCAAACGTGTGAGGCTGAAAAAATGGAGATATTTTCTCCAAAAATATGATTTAAGTCACTATTTATAATTTCAAAGACTTGACTCACATCGAGCCACACGCCCCCACTTGTTCGGGTCCGTTTTTGTCCCGAAATAATTTATTTTATCCCGGTTTAAGTTTAAATTAATTTTATTTAAACTTTAATCCAATTATAAAGAATTTTTATAAAATTCGCTTATGGGGATGTACGTGAGGTCATCCGTCACCCAGTTGCCTCGAACTATGTGCAAAAATACGATAATTTTGAAATTTGACGAAATTTGGCAGGGTAACTAGATTTCATAATATGAATCCAATGGTAAAGTCTGTTTCCTCATCCAAGGTCTAGAGAAATACTTATCTCAAACCCGCATAGCGATGACAAATTACTATTTTGCCCTTTGTTGGAAAAAGCTCAAATTTTTCCCGAATTTTACAGAATGGATAGGTTCGATTGTGTGCAATGATCCCACTGCTGCATAACACAACTTGGGTGTTAATGTAACTAATGTGGTATCAACTACTGACATTGCTGATGGGGTGGAAAAGGTAAGATCTAAAGGTATATGAGGTGTTACTATAACTGTGGGGGTCAATACTCCTAAGATGACTGGTGATGGTGTCGGTCCTGGTGTCAGTGTAGGTGTTGTTGTCAATATAAGCGTCAGTGTCGGCCCTTGAGTTGGTGACAGAGGTGGTGGTCGTACAACTGTGGACGATGGTGGTGAAGAAATAGGAGTAGTACAAACACCAGAAGATGATGGTTGCGCAAATGTAGATGAAACATTAGCTACTGAGACTAGAGCGTCGACAAGTCGTCGCTATTTATGGATGAATGTCAAACACAAGGAGCTCAGATCTATGAGACGTCTAAGAGTCTGTCACACCCCATTTCGAGAGACCTATTTGGTATCCTAAAGATGAAAGTATAACTCGACACGTGGGTAATACATGCGCTTGTAATACAAGGAATCATTTAAAACTAATAATATCAACCAATAATATCATAAAAGAGATCAACCATACAACTTTATAACAGAGTACAGAACTCTATAACTCAGTATAACACAAAGAATTAGGGAATTTATCCCTTACATCAACAAGGAAACGAACATTCCTGTACAATATGTACAGAACCAGTTTCCTTAACCTCTTATGTCGACTCTTCTAGTAATGTAATGGATTCAATTATAAACTTCAGCTCCCTGAAAACATATATTTTCTTGAGTGTACTATGCATCATAATAAATGGAAATATTAAAAAATGTGGATAAAATATTATTTCACCAAAATATGTTCACAATCTAAGAAGAAAGTCAAACTTAAAAGCTTTTTTAACACACTTTGAAATCTCATAATCACTGTCAATATAACAACATAATAAATAGTTCACATGTGCTATAAGTCAACAACAATATTTAAGCAATATCAAGCTAGCTACAACATTTAAACAATGTCAAGCAGTCTCATGACAACTGTGCAGTGTACAAATCAACAATATATAAGTCATGTCAAACTATCAACAACTCTAGTACAGTAGATACTACTTAAACCACAAGCTTTTTAATAAATCACAAGTTTTTCAACAAAACATATTTGATCCATTATTTGTTGAACTCAACATAAATCAAGTTATCAAAACTTCATTTCACATAGTGAAATAACTTATAATAGTCATATACTTTTATTTCCAATTATTATGAAGTAGTACACTTCACCTGTCACCACCAACCAACATACCATTTAGCTTTATGCTCGATCTCTAGGTGGAACTGATATAGTAGCCTCCGACCCTAACAATTTGCATATGCACAAATACAAATAAGTATCGATTAAAAAATAACTTAATTTGTGCAAATAAATGCATATGAATATGCTTCTTGATGTTTCGAATTCACCACAATTTTACTTTAGTATTCAAGTCTGGAGACCAACTAACCACTCAAGCGTTTACGGAGTACCTTTTACAACCTTAAACTAGAATGTAAACCCTTTTTGCCACTCAACCTATGTGCACTTACAATTAGTATAAAAGGATTTCACAATCTAATTTGAAACAGTCAAAACCATCGTTTCAGACCATTATGCATTACCGCACTCAAAACCCTAATACGGATCCATGATTTTCAGCCCAAATTCAAAAACCCAATCATAAATTTAAAATATGCTAAACATTCATAAATAATGTAAGACATGATTTTAGAATGAATTTGATAAAGTTTTAACTAATCCGGAATTGAGAAACCTTACTATGTGTTGTTTTTTGATCCAAAACATCCAAAAATAAAACGATATTATTTTTCAAAGAAATTTCATATGCATACTCAATTTACCTACCTAAGAATGAATATAAAATTTATTTTTTAAAAATACCCAAAAAATGGGTCGAATTGACCCCAGAGGACAAAACAATCATTTTACTTCTCTAATTATTCATGATTGTTTATGTCTTTAGCATGACCACTTGATGAAATGTGGAGGGAAGTGGGGTAAATGGAAGACACGATTGGAAGAACCCTGGTGAAATGGGAAGAAGTCATTGAACCGAGAGATGCAGGAAGTCTGCATATCAGGAATGGTTTTAGGGTAAGTCAAGCGCTTGCGGCTAAGCAGGAAATTTTACCGGGACTTTCACACGGACATTACAGAAATTTTGGCACTAACCAAAGGTCGATTGTAGTTCGGACGCGCCCAAAATTGCCATTAGAGTCCACTAGTATCTCCCACCCCACATCATCTTCAACCTTTGATTAGTTTGACTTTTGCCCTAAGTGCATAATTTACTGCTTAACCACCCACTTTGACCCCATAGGTCTTCCACTACAATACACCATTTCTTTTGATTTCAACACCCATATACTCTTTAAACAACCTAGTTTCAATCCCCCCTAGACTCAGCCTTCTAATTTAACTCTAACGTCATCAAATCATTGGTCAAAATTGGCCAAAAATCATTTTTTAAACACAAAGGCAAGACCTACAACTGCCCGTTTCAGTCCCAAAACGACCTCAAAATCCAATTCCAAGGCTGAAAATAGATTCCTTGACCCCCAAATTATCTAGACTCAAGCCCCCTTTCAAAGATTAAACAAGTTTTTATTAAAATTACATTTTCACTTCTTCAAACTCTCGCGTGGCACCACCACACACCACGAAAAACAACTCCTTGAGACCCCCCCCCAAACTCAAACATACCAACCAATTAACCCAAATCATGTTCAAATCTCAAACCTATTTCGAAGTCCAAAAACCCACTAAACTTTAAAACACCAATTCATGCATTAATACTAAACCAAATCAAAATCAAAATACACAAATGAGGTCCTAACACCCATATTAGGCTATTAGTATACCTCTTAGTGTTCGAAGTGGTCTCTGCAAGAATCCAAAATTTCAAACTCTACACTTTCTCTCTCTAATTTCTCTTTCTTCCCTCTCTCTTCCCACCGAATTTTTCTCCATTTTATCCTCCCAAGCAACTCACTCAGCTTTTTCCAAGTAGTTGGATGCCCTCCATTCAACCTAGCAAGCCTCCATCAACCACCTTGTAAGTGTAGAAGACCCTTGAAGCTTCAATGGCATTTTGATAAATTCTTAATTTTGTCTAATTTTGAAAATTAATTAAAAATGATATATATATATATATATATATATATATATATATATATATTTTTTTTTTTTTTTTTTACAATTACACAAATATTAAAACATGCACTATAAAAATATTTTTCTAATTTTTATATCCACGTCCTATGCTTGTATGCTCGAATTTCACAAAGTCTCCATGTAAAGTGTCAAATTTGGGCTACCCTTTATATGTAGAATGTGAAGTGTGATATATCCATATAAGAGTCTCTTCTTAAAAAAAAGTTACATGAAATATTAATTATAGTAAACAATTCCACATTTTTGTCTTCCATATTTACTATTAAATCATTTAATCTTACTAGTAACTCTATAATGCTCCCAACTAGTTGAAACCCAATAGTAGCCTTAGCAATGGAGGGGACCCACAAGCTGACGAGTGATGCGACGATACCATAGCATGTATGCATTAGTAGGATTCATCGGTGCAGTAGCTAGATCTCTTGTAACAAATGTAGCTCGACAATGGGCCCACCTGTGTATGTACACGTAATGAACATCAGCCCAATCTTGACCCGATCTCCTGCGACTGTTGATAGCATGTAAAGTAACACGCAGTCTAAAAAAGCCACTCAACGACATCGAAACGAATCAATGGGGTGCGTGTACACCAAATATCTTATTCAATAAGGCAATAATCTGGCAACCGACTCATGAACTCAGTAGTATACGTCTCTCATATCATCTGTAATACAAATTGTGGGCACCCATTAATAAATGTAGAAGTATTTTTAAAGAAAACTTGGACAGAGTTTCCCCTATAAATTGAACCTTTCCAAAATTTTTAACTTGTATACAACACACCCAACTCAATACAGACATAAACTAATATACAAAAACATCACAGCATCTCAACATCCACTAATTCCTCTCTTCTCAATGTAATCATCCCAACATACATTAACAAAGTTTAAAATCAAACATCCGATTAAGTAAGATATGGTCAAATTGATATATCTGATCGTCTCTCATCTGGTCAAGTTGGTCTCGATAGTCACGATATACATGGGGCAGAATGTGCTGCTCTAAAAATGTGACTTCACATCTATAAAGTTCAACAAATTTATATATACAAAACAATACGTAAAATGTCTATTTAACATTTGATCATTATTACACACCTACAACCAAGGGGACCATCATATACTGTATGCACATCAGCATTGTCATGTGTAGCCTCGCCTTCTAAATTGACTCCATCTCCTAATACATCAGCACCATCATGTGCAAGCTGAACATCCTCTTCCTCATGAAATGCAGCTGCACCATGGGGCACGTGCTGTCGTGGCAGCATATGCTTTGGAACAATGTGCGACAAACACTCCCATGCCCACGACTACATACACAATATAATGTTTGTAAATTTATACATTTACGAGAAAATAAGTCAATATAATAAAAAATGTAAGCCATTACCTAAATCATAATAAGTGGACCACTAATATCCTTCATATCCCGCTTGGTAGCAAGACAAATCTTTTGGTACAACCATGAAAGGGCAGCAATGCCCCAATTAAAAGTGTCGGCCGCATCAAGGTCTTCAAGCAATGGTAAGAACATAAGCTTAACTCTGCTCGACGACTTATCTCTGAACAAAAACCCTCAAAACAATAATAGCATGTGCGCTTGGGCATAACATGTTGCAAACTGCTCAGTCGCATCATGTGGAATTACATTGCTAAAATGCGTGGACAGTGCACTAAGCCACAATATGGACTTATATATGGCTCCATCTACTGGTGTGAACCAAAGTAACTCAATGCACATGAGACTTCACTACTGTACATCATGAACATTATCCACGCCACCTTCAGGAATCCCAACAATTGACAGGCTGAGTAATACAGTTGTATCCTGAAGTGTGATGGTGGTCTCACCAAATGGTGGATAAAATGTGTGTCTCAACCTACCAATGCTCAAATAAGATGTTAGTCCAATTGAATGTACCTAAGGCGATATGTCCCATAAAATCCAGCTGTGTGTAGATGCTAAATAACTCGTTCATCAGTGATGGTAACTCGACAAAGTGGAGCCTCAGATCGTCTACAATATAAAGGTGGGAGCTCAATGCCCTCCCAAATAACAGTCGTGCGATGCTCACGTTGTAATGATAGTACAGATGCATCATTGAGACCTGGATGTAGTAATGAGTGCGGATCATGATCCATGTCCACAACCTACATCATCACACAACAAAAAATAACATCGTTAATATATTAATAACATGATTAATAAATAAATAAAGTAACATTGTTAATACATCCTACACAGAAACAAGTGGTAATGCCAATAATTAACATTTGAATCAATAATTCTTTGAAAAAAAATAAAAAAAAAATAGCCTGCACAACATTAAGGGGCATTCTTAATACATAAAGCTTAACATCACAACGTACAAAGTTTCGAATTCACTTATACATTTCATAAAGCAATAAGTAAAAGTTAAATAACCACATAGACATAACATGCCCATTGAAGAAACTGATTGGTTCTTTGCTGGACATGTTCGACGATCGTGGTACCATGTTTTTAACATATATTTTGAACGACCCCTATGTGTATCCCCACCAGTTCAAGACAACAACTAAACGAATAAGACAGTCAAATCAACTGAGTAGAAAAGCAACAAATCATTGTTGGCAGTTTGCCACAAATTAGATAGATCAAATATCCAATGCAAGCTCTGCGGCAACAAGTACTCAGGTGAGAAAAAAATGAGAAAAAATTTCACTTCGCATCTTTGGGTGGAAATAACATCGCCATATGCCCGAATTCTATAGAATTGGCCAAAGAGATTTCTCAAAGATCCCTTTCATTAATGAAAAAGGCAAGAGAAGAGAAAGAAATGAGGAAGAGAGCTTTGCTTTATTTGAGATTGGGAATGGTCGAAGAAGTAGTACCAAAAAAGTATTTTTTTGATCAATGGGAAAAAATAAGACAAAGGAGAACAGAATGATAGACAAGTAGAAAAACTAGAGAAAGCCTAAGCCAAAATGTTGAATAGTAGGAGACAGGTATAGCGCCCGAAAACTTTGAGTTGTCTCTCCGTAAGCAAGTTGTTCAGTCCCTACTTGCAAACAAATACTAAAGTGGTTTATTTTTCGCCATTCTATCGGGAAATCCATTTCATTGTGTATCCGCGATGTCTATGGATATCCTCTGTGTTCTCAACACAACGACCTATCAGGCATTATGTAGGGTCATCCGTATAATCCCAATAATTTTGGTGGTGTAGAGGATGAAGTTCAAGTACTCCCAGTCTACTCAAGTGCCTGGATGCTGAATATGGAATCGATCAAATGCCAAGAACTAACATGAAAATACGAGCAAGTGACCATAACATGATAACAAGGCATTTTATAAATTGAAAATTTCTCAAAAGTGCATGTTCGGTCATTAATACACACAACATGTGTATTACCATTCGCAGTGACCACCTCTGCAACTTCTCGTCGCATGTGAAATGGTGTAATATTACACATTCATGTTTTGATCTGATTAGGTCGCATAAATTCAATTACATCAGGAGAGTACTCCATACTATTGTCTATGCAGTGTTGTGCATGCTTACAAAAGTATTTTGCGAGCTGATAAAATAAGAATTTCACACATGTAGTGATGGTAAGCATCCTTGCACCTTTTAGTGCACCATTGAACACCTCGAAAACATTAGTCATGATTGTTCCATAACGCTGGCCACCATCATGGGGCAAGTGTCCATTGTTTTACTGGAATCTTATCTAAACACTCCCATGCCTTGGGTTCTGCATTTTTAATTTTGTTCCATTATCAAATAAAACTTGTGAATTTGATGTGCTACCCCATTTCCACACTTGATCTTTTAAATACATAATCTTGAAAGTTGTGTTGAAATTGTTTTGTACATGCCTAAGATAGAAACAGTGATAGATGTATGGTTCATTCCATCCAGAATCAACTTGCTTAATCACTAAGATTATACTTTTATGTCGATATGATATTAAGCATACATCATCTCTATTTAGCACAACAGAATGACGTAGGTGATATAGGAATCAATTCCAAATTTCACGAGTCTCTTCATGAACAAACACAAATTCCAAAGAAAAAATTTGTTTCTGAGCGTCAATACCAGTTGAAATCAAATGTTTATGCTTATATGTTCCATTTACAAGTGTCATCAATGCTAATTACATACGAACAATGAACAAATCCGTCAATCAAAACTTTGAAAGCCTAGAACACCTTGCCAAATATGTCGAACGTGGGAGCACGAGCTTCGTACTGCCACCTTACAATTGTCCTGACCTTGTATTTCACAAGAGCACCCATAAACTTGGGCATGATGTTGTAAGAACTATCCCAATCACCGAAAGCCTTTGCTATGGTCTTATTCTTTGCATTCCACACCTTCTTGTAAGTTATCATATATAGATATTCATTTTTTTCACCATTACTATGATAACAAGAATTGTTATATCTTGTATAACTAGAACCAAACCCTTAATAAATCTAGAAATAAAGTCTGCATCAGGCTAACAGTTGTCCTCGTTCAACTATGGGTAGAAACAAGTGTGAGGTCCTTCATATTTTGTGATCTCAAACATTCCATACGTCGCCTTGAAAACCATCCATAGCCTCCATTTGCATCCACATTCTACATGCATCTTCCTCAAAACTCAACGTGTTTTGTTTGTATCAACAACAATACATTGTTGATTCATCTTCAATTAATACAATTTCATTGCCATCTCCAACTCTTTTTTATTCCTGAACACCATACACTTCGACAATTTAGGTCTTGTTGGATCCCATGTTTTAAATTCATGAAAATTGCAAAAAATCTTTCAACTTCATTCTGGGTGTCTGATTCAATGTTTGTGAAGAATCTTGACTCGGGCTCGTGCATAGAAACCTCACCATCATCCTCAATAGAATTACCTATGCCATTGTCATCATCAAACTTATCACTCAATAATTCTTCTAGCAACTCTTCTTGTTCGTAGTACTCATTCCTGCCATTAGCACGCATTCCTTCATATGTATTATTAGTAATTTGATGTATTAAAAATTCTTGGACGGGTCCAGTGGTGCCAACCTGGGGCTAACCATAATCATATCCATCCGCTCATTACTTATGGTAGCATTGTAATGTTGCTGAGATGAGTACGGGACACTGTTTCTAACTATGCTTGTGTATATTGATTTTATTTTTTCATACACTGCATCATTACACGGGTGTAATAATCATTCAGCATTGCTGAAGGGTCAATCATTGCTGAAGGGCCAACCATTGGGATATACAATTGTTGGCTGAACAGGAAAAAGTATAGACCACCATCCAACCAACCTTCCTGACTTTCGCCAATGTTATCGAACCTAACCTCTTCACTCACTTACAAATCCACAAACCTTGATTGTCAAATATAACATCCAACATTGCCTCTACACCATCATTGTCATCAACTTCTAATTCCATATATGTAAAGAGGTTAGTTACCAATGTAGTAGAAAATCAATAAATGAGCTTAATGTTGTATTTATTCCTATCTAACCCCATCACATCATGCAACCTATCCACCAAAGCTGAGTGACTTGGGTCATGAGCTACCTTTATCACACTCTTACGTTCTTAATAATCATACCACCCCAATAAACCATCACAGATGCATGTCTTCCAGCCATTCGTAACAATTTTACAGTAAATACATTCAAAGTAACATTAGATGTCGTTTATGCATATAACTTCAATTATATATTGTTGCTTCAACAAATATTAAGACAAAGACGTTCGGTTAGGTTATTTTCATCATTAGAACTTTTGAAAAATAATTTTTGGATCTATATTTCCCAAGAAATATTCTAGTTATCAATGGATTCCTTGAATAATAAGTGGTTTGTTGGTGATGTCACAAAATATCTTAGAATAATGACATAATTATACGTAATTGGAAAATTGATTAGTTTAGAAATGAGATTTTTGTCAATGCAAGGTCAAATGAAGAAGAAGGAGAGGATGAGATGTCATTAGTTTTGTTGTTGGCTTCCATCAACACTCAAGCACCAATATCTTTGTGTGGGAGTGATGTGTTTCTTTATGCATATATCTTGTTACACAACTTGGATTTAAAAATGAATTTTAAGAGAAGAATAGAATGGATCCCCAAAATGAGAATTAAAATAAAAAACTCAATGCAAGTCATACACTAATAAGTAAACCATGTTACTTTATGCTAATTCACATGTTTTGTTTTGTGAAGTCAACTTGATAGAAAGGAAAATGCTATTTGAACCTTATTTGGGGACCTAATGGTGTACAACCATTGGATTAGTTGTGAGGTACATCTAACATTGTAACTCACAACTAATCCAATGATTGCATTGAATCCACATCATTAGATCCCTAAACAAAGTCCCTATGGCATTGCTCTGATAGAAATTCACACCCTATTTTATTTCTTCACCATCTTCATACGTCATAGTAACATAAATTGGAATCATGAATTTTTTTTAATGTAGTCACAACTATCGACAAAAATCAATGCATGGCAAATCCTATGAACTAAGGGAGAATTTAGGGTGTAAACATTTTTGTTGCTTCTTAACCAAACCGCGTTAAAGCCTAATACAGGAGTATGAGCTAGAAAGCGATGGAAATGGAAGGAGAAAATCTGTTGAAAAGAATATGAAATGAAAAGAATATGCCTTAAAACTAGTGTAACTATCAACGAAGAGGCATTAATTGCAAGGAAACATAAACAAATTTCATCCTTGAATGAAGGATTCCTCAATCGCTTGAATGATGGAAAGTATACCACTCCCATTTTTTATCTTTTTATTTTTTCATCTACCCTACCAAACACATCACACAGTAACCTCGAATTGAAGGATTTTTTTTGGGTAAATAACTAGAGTTTATTTTCAAAAAAACTATCTTGAAACAAATTCTAAAAGCACTCCCATGAATAGGGTTGTCAATGGATCATATCATATTAAATTTATTTAACTTGTAATTGTTTCATTTAAAAGCATTGATAAGTAAGATCATATCATATGGAATTGGTGGTATTTATAGTGTATGTTCAACGGGTCCCCTACTCAGATTTCCATGACTAAAACCTTCATTTCTAAATGATTACTAGAAACACAGGAATAATGCAAGATAATAGTCAAATATTCTTCATGGTCAATAGATTAAGCGAATTGAATCTCAAGCAAGTTTGTTTCCCCAAAGACCAAATAATAGACCAACTAACATGACTACCATTGATTCTATCTGATTGAGAGAAATAGTCCTCTAAACCAACCTCATCACTTAATTTTATTTTAGCAAGTATGAACCTACGCAAAATAGTCCTTCATAGAGTGCTCTATGTTGACTACAAAGCCCATGCAATAAAAATGAGTAGTCCAAGTCTAGCTCTCTAACTAACAACTTCTCTCTTATATGGGGTATGAAGATAAAAACTAGAAAAATCAAGTATAGGCCCTCAATAAATAAAACAGAGAAGACATAATTAAAGCGTCCACAACACTCACCAGAAAAAAAAGCATCTTTTGTTATTAGTTGGCCAAAGTAAACTCAATTACAAGAAGCATCTTCTCTTATATAGATCTTACAATAATATTTTTAGAATAATAAATTTTAGATCATAGAATACTGATTTTTAGAACTTTATTATACTAACTATCTTAGAATAATGATTTTTACATCCAAATTACAATTATATCTACTCAAATACAAAGAAAGAGATAGAGAGACAGACAGATAGAGAGAGGGGAAAATAGCTTGACAGTACCTTCGGTAGAGTGGTGGTCTGACTGGTCGGAGGAGATGGTCTCAGTATTTTGGAACCCTGAGAGTAGAACAAAAAATTAACCAAATTTTTAGATAGAGATACAGAGAAAGAGAGAGAGAGAGAGAGAGAGAGATAATACCTTCACAGTTGTCAGAGGAAAGGAGATGGTGATCTAAATTGGGGGGACTTCTAAAGAGAGCACTACCAGAAAAAATATGTGTTGCCAGAGTTAGGTTGCTTCGCCGGAGTGGTTTTCTTCATCGGAGTGGTATTTGTCGTTGGAGAAGATGGCGGGTGAGTAGTTGGAGGAGAGGAGAGAGCGATCTAAGAGAGAGATTTAAAATTGGTAAAATAAATAAATACAAAAATTAAAAATGGGTCCTTCAGATGCTGGTACAAGAAATTGGACTTAATTGTCAAAATATACATAGGAAAAAATATTTCGTAAAAAAGTTCAGTTAAGACGTAAAAAGACTTGAATACCCTTTTATTGTAAATAAGTTTTCTAAAAATAATTTTGGAAATTAACCCTACATTTAATTATCTCCATACTACCTGGTGTGTTTGTCTCCCACGCTCCTTCATATATATATATATATATATATATATACTAAAATTTAGGAAAGTCAAAACCCATAATAAATCCCCTCCAATTTTTTTAAGAATGTGTTTCAAATTTTTTAGAAAATTTTGAAATTTGACAACTAAAATTAAGAAATTTTAATTATCTTATCTTAGAAAGTATTAAAATTAAAAAAGTCCCCCTAGTTTCTATTATTTTAATATATACTATGAATTCACATTATGAAGCCTAGTTTCTATTACCGCTACACTATATTGATACATTTTAAAGGGTTTATTAAATTAAAGTGTATCAATATAGTATATCAAAACAATGTACGAGTAATAGAAATTAGGGTTTAAGAATTACAAATTTTTTAAGTGTATCAAAACAATATATGAGTAATAGAAATTAGACTTCATAGAGTGACTTTGTAGTATTATATATATATATATATTAATGACAAGAGAGATATGTTTAAAATTCAAAATGGTTAGGATGTACACAATCAACGTTAGATGCAGATTTTGTGTATATATAACCATTTCATTATATTAGGAAATCTTTAATACAATAAAACAAAATAAAAAATCAACTTAGCTACTAAAAGAAATATGCATGATTTAAGGGAGGACAAATATGTCAAAAAAAAATCACAAAAAGTTAAATTGTGTACTTGGACACAATTAAATTCTAAAAAAAGAATATTACTTTTTAACCAATAACTCTAATTTTGTATACCTCCTTACAATTTTCTCATTAAAAATCACCCCAATGGGCTTTGTGAGAAAACAAAATAAAAATGACAAAACTCAATGAAAAATAGTTATTGAATGAGCTGTTTATGATAAAAGACAAGCTCATATTCTAAAAGTTAAAGAGCTTCAAAATGGAGTATCGGGATCTACAATTATAATAGTTGAAGCCATAAAAGAAAAGGAATGAAAGTGTCAAAACCAAATAAAAAATAAAAAATCAAAATAAGATACTAATCGGTGTTATTTTTACTTATTGAATAGGTTGAGGAATTCATGTAGATGTACATTATTAGATCACATTTTGTAACTGACTAATTTCGTAGAGTCCATTGTAAATCTCAATCATTTGCATGGTTATGATGTTATAAAAATTGAAGATTCAAAAGCATCATTCAAGGGAGGAGATCAAGCATCAAAGCTACATCATTCATGCTCTTGATGCACCTGTAAACTTAGGACAAACCTAAGATGAGCCCTTAGTAATTCAATTTTGGAGGATTGTGGTTAATTGAAATTCAAAGCAATCAATGTATGGCTTCTAGGTATTTTTCAAAGAAAAGATTTTCTAAAATCATTTTGTGTTTTCGCAACACCCTTTAGTGATTAAGAGGATAAGTTTTTTACTTGGTTTGATGCTTAAAAATCAGTAGGGACTGATCTATGATTGCTAGCTTTTGCTAAAGTAGTCTCTTCATGACTTAAAGAAGTCAAGAGGCAAAAAGCCACGGAGGAGGACAAGGCTTGCTCGGGCAGCCCCATGACCTCGGTCAAGCGGTCTACTTTGCCGAGTCAGGTTTGAAACGTGTTTTGCATTCTAGTGGCAATTGTCTATGATCGCCCTTCCATTGATAGAGCAATCATTCACGAATTTGAGTTTTGTTGTTGACCAAGATTACCCTTATTTTAGACTTATAAATATAGAGTATCTTTCCTTCAACTAGGGTAAGCCTCGTGTAAGCCTTTTGAAAAAGAAACTCATATTCTACCTAGAGAGCTTCCACCATAACCCTAGATCTCTAAGACCCAAGACTACCACTAGAGATTATACCCAACCTACAACTTGATGTTGAAGATTTTGATGGTTTGAACCAAACTCATTAGTGTGTGCATACCGAAAATTGTTGGCATGCCCATTATTACTTGAGGTCTAAATGAACCATGCAGTGGGGAGTTCAAGTGAAGTTACACAAGACGTGGGAGAAAGAATTTTAGTGGAGAGATATACAAAGGAAATAAACATCTAATTATGGTATTACTTGAGGTCTATGACTTGAGGATTTGTAAATTTACTTTGAGAGAAGTGGAATAGGCTTTGGCGAATCCCGAGTAGTTTCTTATGATGTTTTCCCGATGGGAGTTTTCTGCGTTAATAAATTGTTTGTATTCATATTATTTATTTACAAATACAATTGCATTTGTTAGCACATATGCACACTCTGTGTTTGTGTGTATGATTGATTGACATCCATTCATCCATAGTAACGCTAGAGCTTTGGTTTCTGCGATTGCCATGAGATTAATTGTTTGAGTAATTAATTAAATATTAATTAACATCAATCGTCATGGTTATTAAAAGAGTTTGTGGTGATTAAAAGAGGTTTTCACAATTTATTATTAAATTTGTTTGAGAAGGGGTAACTGTGGTAGATTAGGTTTTAATTGATAATCAATTGTGCTTAAAATTAAAAAACCTATTCACCATCCTCTAAGTAGTGTTGTGCGCTCCACGTGTATAATTGTGAAAGAAGATCCACATAGTTTCTCCCCTTTCAGGAACAACAATTGGTATCAGAGTGTGGTTGTCCTGAGTTGCATTGGCACTTGTAGACATATTTGATTGTTGCTTACATACCTAATCGAGAATGGTTGCATCATCGAGTCATAAGTTGTGTTTTGTAGTGTATAATACCTTGAAAGCCCAAGTGGGTAATAAATGGTACTTCGTTAGTGGTTGTTCTAGGCATATGACTAGAAAAAAGTCGTACTTTTGCATTTTGAAAAAGTGTAGTGGTGAGATTGTTATATTTGGAGATGGTAGTATCTATAAAGTTGTTAGCAAGGGTTCCATTCAATCATTGGGGATGTCAAAATTGGATAATGTCCTCTATGTGGAAGGTTTGAAAGCTAACTTTATCAGTATTACTCAATTGTGTAATAATGACAATGTTGTAAACTTCACAGGAGACAAATGCACTATATTGAATGATAAATGGATTGTCTTTTGGAAGGGTTTAGGTTGGGAGATAATTGTTACTATATATCTTCGAGCCCTTCACTAATGTGTCATAGAGCAAGTTTAGTCACATGAATTACAAGGACCTGAACCGAATCACAAGCAAGAAGCTTGTGAGTGGAGTACCTAAGTTGAGTAATTCTTCTACCAAAGTGTGTGATCCGTGTCAATTCGGGAAACAAACTAAAGTCCCTCACAATAAATTGAAGACCATCACAACTAAGAGACGCCTAGAGCTTATTCACATGGTTCTACACAAATTGAGAACATAGGTGGTAAGAGGTACATCTTAGTAATGGTAGAAAATTACCCTAGGTACACTTAGGTTCCAATTTTGAGAGAAAAATCTGAGGCTTTTACTAGCTTTAGAAATCTAATGAATGAGGTGAAGTCATAGGTAAAGTTGTTAGAATTCAAAGTGATCACGGTAGAAACTTTCATGATTTGACTTCTATGCTTATTGTGATAAACATAGCATTAACCATGATTTTTTAGCACCCGAGAACCCACAACAAAATGCACAATAGAGAGAAAGAACAAAGTCATTCACGAAAGTGGCACATGTCATGATTCAAATTAAGGGGTTGCTGAGAGATTTTGGGGCGAGACTTGTAAACACAGAATGTTACACTGTTAATAGAATCTACATTAGGCTAGGCACATGTCAAACCCCATTTGAGATTTGAAAAGGCAAGAAGTCTAATATGAAATATTTTCGAATTTTTGGGAACAAATGCTACATTTTGAGAGATAGAGAGAACTTGGGAAAATTTGAATCCCAGAGCAGTAAAGGAATATTTCTTGGATACTCCACTAATAGTAGAACATTTTAGAGCGTTTAATTTGAGAATATTTGTCATTAATGACACGAGAGAGGACCTTGTACTTGAGAAAGAGGAGGATGAGGAAACTAGGGCTTCAATAGGAGATAAAGGTAAAACGGAACCTACTTCTACCTCTCAAAAAGAGAATGATTTTCTCACCAAACCAACACCTTCGTGGGTTTGGGCTAAGCACACACCTAGTGACATTCTAGGAAATCCGAACAAAGGGGTGAGAACTAGGAAATAAATTGAAGATGAGTTGGATCCAAATTGCTACATCTCCATGTTTGAACCTAAGAATGTGAGTGAAGCTCTTGAAGATGACAATTGAAATATTTCCATGCAAAAATAGCTAAACCAATTCACACGAAATGATGTTTGTTAATTGGAACAAAATGAATTTTTAAAAATAAATCCGATGAAATGAAATATTGCATGATCTTTTTATTTTTAATTTTATTGGTGACATCTTTCCCAACATGTAACAAAAGTGGTCATTTTTACATTAATCTCCATTCAATTTCACAATTGATACTTTACTTTGTTGATTGTTGACTATTGTAGTTTCAATTCATAACATCAATGTCAGTTTTACAAACAAATAAACCAATTGATGTCCAACATTCTTTTTGGTCTCAATTAAATTTTCCACAAGGCCGCCAATTCTCCAATTATGAAAACTAGTGTTATCAGAATTAGACCGGACTGGATTGGCAGATTGAACAGGTTGGACCGTGAACCGAGTCTTAAGCTAGTCCGGTTCTTAAGTTAGACTATATAGGGGAATCAAACCGGCTTTAAACCTCTAAAATTTTAAAGTATTAAAAATTAAAATCATTTTTTTTAGGGTAATTTTGCCCTAAATCGAGCCCTTCCTTTTATGTCTTCTATTTTCTGAATGCACAGTAGCAACACAACAGCAGGCAGCATACGACAACTGCAAAAGACTTAACTCGTGTAATCGAGCCAGCTACTCGATCTCTCTCCCTTCTCCTTCCTTTTGCCTGTAAGTCTTCTCTTCTATTCTCTCTCTCTCTCTCTCTCTCACACACACACACACACACACTTCATTTGTATTTTGTTTTCTGTCATTGATTTTAAATTTAAAGAAATACCATTGCCTCAAAAAGGCCATTGCCTTGAGAAGGCAAAAAGGCATAGCTATTATCAAAAGTTTTGGTTACTTTTTATTATAGGATTATGTGTTTATGGTGTTAATTTTATAGCACATTATATATAATATATTGTAAATGAAATTATTATGTTTTATAATTTTTTATTATATAACTGGTCCGACCAATTGATCCAACGGTCCCGGTTTTTCTATCGGTTCGATGACCGGTCTAGTTTTGATCACATTGATGAAAACTTATTATATATATAAAATATGAGTGTCTAAAGTTGTTTGAGGGGAAAGACAGAAGAGGACAGGAATTGAGTTGGTAGACTTGGAGTATCTCTATGGAGAGAAGACGGAACAGAAGTTCAAAGAGTGAAGTAGAGTCATGATATTGAGTTTCGAGAACTACAGTTTTGAGGAAACTTTAATATATAAAATTATCCTTAGTTTTTTATAACTTATTTGTGAGGCTAAGTTCTAAAAATTTAAATATGTCAAAACAAATAAGTTCCACTTTTTTTTATTGTTAAAGTGGGACAGGTGCCCCTACAGTTAATGATGACAATCTTTAATATGATTTGTAACATAATTAGAATTCAACACTAGATGAATGTGAAAGTAATGCAACTTGTTAAAATAAATAATAAATAAATCAAATTAATGTTAAGCATGCATAACGTGATTTTGGCACGTCAAACTCGTTTGATTGGTATTTTACAAAGAAAAAATCTTTTTTTTTTTTTTGTTGATTTTATCTCATATGAATTGTGGTAGAACTAATTGGTTTTAAGTTAGTTTTATTTTAGTTTTGATCAATGAATACTTTAGTTTGTACGAGACACAATACTAATCAAAATATTGTGGTTTCAGGTTCATAGGTTATCCTTTCAACTCGAACACAATACTAAGCCATACAAAATAATACAAAAATAACATGAATTCCAAAAAATACAATAAGAACATAATACGAGGCGAATTGCTTACCATCCCTACCCAATGGCCCACTGCAAATATGCCCCACTAGAGTAAGGATGTTCAAACTGTCACATGTTTGGATGTAGTTGCACTTGATCTTTTGTCTGCTTCAAAATTTTTGAGTATTTTGAGATTGCCACTTTTGTGATGATGAGTCCAAGGTAAGGTTGGATGAATTGGTAGCTAGGGAAGATGAAGATGGAGTATGAAACAAATCAATTTTTAGTTAAATGGCTTGTGCTTATTGATTGATTTTGTTTTGACACTATTGATCGATGGAATCTTTATTTAGTTGGCTGTATAAGCTCCAAATTTTAGACATTCATTTTGATAATTTTAATTTTTTAAAAATATTTTAATTTACACATTACAGTCTCTCACTCTGTTTATTAGTTCTCAACTTTCTCAGAAACTTACTCCAACTAAATTCTCAACCTCATTCAAACTCCACACTACTCTTGTCTATCTTCCCTCATCAAGTGCTAGATTTTTATAATATTGAATTATTAACAATGCATTGATCTCTTCATATTAAATTATTTCATGTGACTTGTGTGTTACTCCCACAAAACTACTTTAAATTTGAATATTTCATCTTTCTAAATTTAATACAATAATAGATAATTTTTCAATAATACTAGAGTGGGAGTAGGAGTGGGATGAATGATTTCTATAGGGGGTGGGAGTAAGGGTGGCGATAGGAGTTGTAAGATTGTGATGAGAGATATTGAAAATATCTTGCATCGCACGGAATCGCTATTAAGTATAGAATAAAATGTAGTTACTAATTTTTAAATTAAACAGCTTAATGGGATAGGAATAAGGGCAAATTATATGTTGTATCCTAAAAGTTTTTAAGTATTTTTATTTTGTACCCTCAAATGTTAGATTTTTTATATTATATCTTCAGGGCATGTTTGGTCTAGGTAATAAGAGATTGGATGAATTAATTTAATTCGGTGATGATATAATACCAAGTTTCAATTAGGGTATAACGACCCAATATTAATTTCTCATTATTCCCAACCAGGTTTGCTATTCGTAGAAACTACGTATGAGAAAGATGCAAATAGAGATGCTGAAGTTCCCGTTAGAGTTGGATGTGTAGGAGCAGTGACCATGACCTTTTAGTAGCTCTTGCAGAAGGAAGAAATGCGATAAAGAGGAATTCTAGGCATAGGAGTTCATTCAACTATAATAGCAGGATGGAGATAGAAAGACAAGAATTATATAAGAAGCCTTACCCGAAAGAAGAGCATGAAAGACTTTGCATTCCATTAAAGATGATAACGCCCACATGGAACAAGGGGGACTAGCAAAATGATTCTTTGCACAAACGTGAAAGCTCTATCAATAAAAACATTCTAGTCTATCCTTTTTGATTTAGAGAGGAACAATTTCCTTATTTGACAACTGTGATTCCCACACTATTCCTCCCCACTAAAAAGAGCGACTAAGAATCTCGAGAACCTAAACAACAATGGATCGAACTATCTACTCATTATTCAGAGGTGAATCATATAACACCAAAAGTAATGGTATCTTATGGACTTAACATAGGTTACATCCCTCATGACATAAGATTGAGAGATCCAAACCTTTTTCTTCGAAGCAGAAACAGACATGGTCAAAACATATAAAGATTAGTGCAGTCTCTCATAGGGACATATCTATCTGGATAAAGAATAGTCTAGATCGATTCATAGATAGATCTTTGTCCATATAGATATGTATCCATCTTATCAAAGAGAAGGAACAAGAAAAACCTAAATCTTTCTACTCAAATAAGAAGTCCTATAGTTTACACTTTTTCTTTGTATAGTAATTCAATATATTGCTCTGCATCCCCCCATCAGTTTACTATGAAGAGAAAAATCAAAAGGATTGAACGCACGAGATCCGTTAACAAGTTGATTCTCCCATTCTAGAAAAGGACAACGTACCAAAATGAATTTCAAATCAAACAAATCTTATGTAAAACCTGAGCATGCATGTGTACAGAAAAAAAATAAAAAATATATAGGAAAATATTTTTTATAGTGCATGTTTTAATAGATTTATAATTATAAAAAAAATAGAATTAAAAAAAAAAAATTGAGTTATTTACGAAAATGACATTGCATGACATTCTTCTCAAGTTGCTGCCTGGTAGCACAAGAGGAGTTCTCCTCAGCCTTCTCCAAGCTTCTAGAGTGATTGAGGAGTTGCTTAAGAGTTCAGCAAGTCTCTGGATAAGGGAGAACCGCCAAGAAAAAAGAGAGAGGAGAAAGAGAAGTTAGTGAGAGAAAGTATAGACTTTGAATTTTCAGATTTCTTGTAGAGACTACTTCGAGCACTAAGAGGTATATTCATAGCCTAATATAGATGTTAGGAACTCAATTATGTATTTAGATTTTGATTTGGTTTGATATTAATGCGTGAATTTGTGTTTTAAAGTTAATGGATTTTTTTGAATTTTGAAATGGGTTTGAGGTTTGAGCATGATTTGGGTTAATTGATTTGTATGGTTGAGTTTTGGGGGTCTTGAGAGTTGTTTAGTGGTGGTGTGATGGTTTGCCATTGTGTGTGGTTGTGTAATGGTGGTGTGAGGGTTTTAAAGAAGTGAAAATGTGATTTTGATCAAAACTTGTTTAAGCTTCAAAAGGGGACTTGGGTTTAGCTAAGCTAATCTGGGGTCAAGGAATCCATTTCCGGCTTCGGAATTGGATTTAGAGGTCGTTTTGGGGGTGAAACTGGCAGTTGCAAGTCTGCCCTTGTGTTTAAAAAATAGTTTTTGGCCAACTTTGATCAATAATTTGATGATGTTAGAATTCAATTCAAAGGTTGAGTCTAAGAGGGATTGATACTAGGTTATCCAAGGAGAAGATGGGTGTTAAAAATCAAAGGATATCATGTACTTTAGTGGGAGAACCAGGTGGTCAAAGTAGAGTGGTTGAGCAGAAATTTTTGTATTTAGGGCAAAAGTCAAAATAAAACCGTGGAAGATGAAGTGGGTAATGGACTCCGATAAAAATTTTGGTCTCGTCTGATCTCTGATTAACCTCTGGTTGGTGCCAAAATTTCTATAACGTCCGTACGGAGGTCGTGGTAAACTTTCAACTCGATCCGACGGCCGGATCAAAATAAGGATTAAAAAAACTATTTTGACCTCCGGGGCCAATTTAACCCAGTTTTTGGATGATTTTGGGAAAATAAATTTTATATTAATTCTTAGATATGTCAATTGAGTATGTGTATGAAAGTTCATTAAACAATAAACATCGTTTTATTTTTGGCTATTTCGGATCGAAAAGTAACGCATGATAGAATTTCTCAATTTCGGATCAGTCAAAGTTTTTCAAATTCCTTTTGAAATCATGTATTACATTACTTATGAATTATTAATATATTTTAAAACTTATGATTGATGATTTTGAATTTGAACTGAAAATCATACATTCGGATTAGGGTTGTGAATGTAGTAACGCACAGTGGTCCGAAATGATGCAAAACACATTTCTGTGCATGGATTTGCATTAGTTAAGCTATTTTTGATTCGATACTTATTTTAATTAATTCATGTGTTAACTATTAGGGTTAGAGGCTACTACCTCGGTTACAAATAAAAATCGACCGTAAAGAAAGGAATGGTATCTATCAGCGGTAAAGGTGAAGTGTACTGCTTCATAATACTTGAAAATAAAAGTATATGATATACAAAGTTTATTTTCTTATATGTGAGAAATAAATTTTGCTGAATTGATTTGAGTTGAGTTGCTTAAACTATGGATTAAATATGTTTTGTTGAGAAGCTTGTGGTTTGTTGAAAAGCTTATGATTTAAATTGTATCCACTGTGCTAGAGTTGTTGATAACTTGACATGACTTACATGTTGTTAATTTGGACACTGCACAGTTGTCGTGAGACCGCTTGACATTGCTTAAATGTTGTAGATAGCTTAACATTGCTTAAATATTGTTGTTGACTTATAGCACATGTAGACTATTTATTATGTTGTTATACTGGCAGAGATTATGAGATTTTAAAGTGAGTTGAAAACACTTTGATTTTGATGTTCTCCTTGGATTGTGAACATATTTTGGTAAAATGATATTTGATCCATATTTTTAATATTTTCATTTATTATGATATACAGTACACTCAAGAAAATTATTGGTTTCAGGATGCCGAAGTCTAGTGTGAGGTCCACTATTGCAATAACGTGGTAGAGATAAGAGAAAAACTAAGGAATTTGGTTATGTACATACTGTCCAGGAGTATCTGTTTTTCCTGTTGTTTGTTGTAAAGAGATGGAATCTCTAATCCTTTATTTTGGCAAAAACGACATCGTTGTATACCTTGTTATATAGTTTCTATTTTGATTGTGGCATGACGTGGCATTATTGATTTTTTTTAAAATGCATTATTGCATTACAAATACAAGTATTATCTCGTGTTGAGTTAAGCTTCCATCTCTGAAAAATCAAAGAGGGTCTCTCGAGATGGAGTGTGACACCTTAGGTTTTTCATTTATAAGGTAAAAGGACTCATTCGGATGTAATTGCGTAAGATGAACTGGGTAACCAAAAATCACGATCATTGGTAGAGGTGGTATGGTGATTGACCTCAATGCTAATGGTTGTCCACTTATCCCCAACGCTCAACGAATGAGCACCTTTTGATGAGAGAGATGAACAAAAAGCTTTGAGAAAATTAATGTTTTCTGAATTTTATGAACTCAATACACAAACAACGAATCCATACGTATTTGAACTTGAGTATCCAGAAAAAAGAAAAATATTTGACGGAGGATCAAGGATCCTTTTTTGTCTTGTAACTACTACCAATATTCTATGCAAGTGGTAGAAGTGATGCTATTAATTTAGTGTAAAGCACTCAGTGCGCTCAAGGCTTGACACTTAACACCTAATATTAGATATTTAATGAATACCATGTGGCAACAGGTTTAGTATGAAGATCACAATGACTATATAATCCTTACAACCTAAATTCACACATTCATATAAAAGTAATATTTATTTTGTTATTTTCAATTTACTGCCATATACTATTATCTAATCTAAACGTGAATTTAGTATTACAATTATAAATTTATACTTTATTCCAACGTTGATCCAATATGATCAAATAATACTCATTTGTATGGATTGACAGAGAGCCAATTATCAATTCTATCCTTTGTTTATTTTCAAACTAAACATGTCTTTAATGTATTAAAAATATTATAATATGACTATTCTATTAACCACCATTGCTTATTTTGTTAATCTCAATTAGGTAGTTTTTGACAAAAATTAGCAGTAACATTAACAGAAGAATAATTTTAATATATTAAATGTGTAATATAAAAAATTTAACTTTTAAAGTTAAAAAAATTCTTAAAATTTTAAGGTATACCTTCCCCTAAGTATTGCACTTTATACCCTAAAAGATATCTTGATTCCTACTTTATACCCTTAAAAAATTATTTTTTTATATTATATTATACATTGAATGTCATAAATTAGTTCAGATTCTATTAAAAATTAATACATATGTTATCTAAAAATATGAATGGTGAGTTAATATTTTTTACTCGAAAAGAACACACGTGGGTGACATATGTATCAATTTTTAATATAATCTGAAATAGATGTTAATCTTAGATGACATATGTATTAATTTTTAATAGAATCTGAAATAGATGTTAATATGAGGGTCACAATGGAACTGATTTATGACATTCAGAGTATAGTGTGGGAAAAATAATTGTTTAGGGTATAAAATAAAAATTAAGATATCTTTTAGGGTAAAAAATGCAAAAAACCTTAAATATTTGTGGGCAAGAATTGCCCCCAGCCGATGTAATGAACTATTTTGCACTCTCCAAGCTCACCTCGAACTCCGGCCCTCCCTGTCCATCTCACTGTATCACACACAGAGGCGTGGTCATCTCCCTCTCTCTCACTTCTACCTAGTTTTACGATCTCAAATCTCCGACCAAATTTCGAATTTGCCGCCTTTTCATCTCATTCGCACGCAAATTTCTGTGACCATCATCCTTGAAGCAAGCCGTGACGCCTCCGGCCGCCCATTTAGGCCTCTTCAATTTCAACCCATTTCGGTTAGTTCTCTCTCTCTCTCTCTCTCCCTCACTTTCTTTCATTTTCTCGTTCAGGAATGAAATTGCTAGTGCCATTTTTGTTATTTAACTGCACTTGTAAATTGGTTGATTCGGCAGATTGTTGGAGAATTGCCTCATAATGCCATTGTTCTCTTTTAATGATATGAAAAAATTGATGGACAAAATTAGGAGAAATTGTTTTTATGTTCAAGCATAAGATTTGGAATTTTAGGTGATTTTATCGACTATTTGTAATTGAATAGTGGATTCACTTTTAGGAATTTTGAGTGATTCTATGCGAATTAGTGGCCAGAGAATCTTGATTGGTGGTGTCTGGAGGAACGTTCAAGCGTTGTTATAGCTTTCTAGGGTTTATGTTATCTCTTCTGTGTTTAAAAGATTTTTTATTCCTTCCAGTACCGCTTTGGTGTCTTTTACTGGAGAGAGTTTGTCAATATCTATACTGAATTTACTCATCAGTTATTGGACTTTTTGTGCCTTGTCAATCTTGATGTGAGTCTAATCTGCTAGGACTGAGATGCTCATTTATTTAGTTCACATTACTCCACCAAACTAATTACTTGAAGGGTTTGCTTGTTTCACGGAACCCAGGTGTTTTTTTTTTTTTTTTTTTTAAGATTTTGCTTGGAGGGTGGGGATTGGATGCAGAGTTTTTGCTATTCCTATAAGGATACACAACATTATAACATATCCCAATAGTGAAATTGACATTACCGTGATTACGTTGAAGATGTCTTTGGCAATGTTAGGGTAAAAAGAAACAAAATATATAATCATATTGGGAAGTTGGATTGGTTTGAGTGTGAGGGCGGATTGAGTGAGTGGTTGATGAAGAAAAAGAGTATTTCCCCTAGTAGATTTAAGAAGTGTTATTTAAAG
This sequence comes from Ilex paraguariensis, assembly GCA_963454935.2. NCBI lineage: Eukaryota > Viridiplantae > Streptophyta > Magnoliopsida > Aquifoliales > Aquifoliaceae > Ilex > Ilex paraguariensis. The sequence goes on from CAUOFW020006347.1 coordinate 79,580, forward strand.
AAGAGATTTTATGAAGACAAAAACTAAGGTAAATTTGGGTTAAAGAGGGAGATAATAACTCAAGCTATTGCATAAGGTAGCGAATGAGAAATGAAAGTAGAATATCATTACATAGTTGGAAGTTGGGGATTTTGTTTCAGAGGATGAATGGAGGATTGAAGAAGAGATTTCTGGCTATTTTAAGAAGCTTTATTTGGATGATGATGTTGTGAAGCAGAGGATCATATGATTGGATTGGAGTCTTATTAGTGATAAAGAGCATGCTGGCTAGATTGCTGCAAGTAGTGAGATGAACACCTATTTAGACCTTATAGGCATGTGACTTCTTCAATGTATTTGTCTTTTATTCTCTTCAACGGGTGGATTACTTGTTCATATTTTGTAGTCTTTGTAATTTTATCATTCTTTAATGGAAGTTTTGTTTCATTTTTAAAAAAACACCAAAGATAATTCTTTAAATGGAACAACTAGGATGAATGACCTTTTGCTCAGATGACACCCCAAAACCCTTATGTGATTTTCGTTTCACACTGGAACACATTTGCCTCTGATTGGTGAGATTGTTCTCAGCCAAACACATTTTGCCTTTCAATGGGGATTGGACTATAAAGGAACACCCTCCCATGTTGCATATTTTGCTACCTTAGGGACAACAGGATGACGTATACTAACGGTGAATTTGTCATTACACAATGTAAATTGAGGGGTGGATGAGTATGGTGGATAAGTCTTTAAATGGGATAAGGAGAGGGAATGACCATTTTGCTCACAAGACACCCCAGACCCCTATTTTCTCACCTGAACACGTTGGCCGCTTTCTATAACAATCTTTACTCTCACTACCTTGCTCCCCTACCTTCTCCAGAAATTTTCACTTATTATTTCACCTGATCGGCTCATGGTGTTCACTTTGGGATCCATTTGATACAAGATTGGTACTTGTTTTTTCCAAAAGTGTTCCACCACAAAACCCAAGACAAAAGCTAAAAGTTCTTTGTCCTGAGGTCAGATCTTGATGGTTATCCTCTCGTACGATATTTTAGTATCTATTCCATCATAAACAGTGTTTGTCCTGTACTATTCCTTTGTTTTTTTTGTTGCGAAAATGTTAAGGATTGGCACAGCTTTTTGGTTTCACCTGGGTATTCCTAGCCCATTTCATAATAGTCATGTTTAGATTTGCTATGTCTCAAAATTGTATTATCACAGCTTGGTTCCTGCACATCCTTATCTGGGTGGAGAAGATTTGACATTGGTAATGCTGTGATTGACACCATAGAGACATCAAGCGGTCAGGACGGCTTGGAGAAATTAATTCGCTCTGAAATGTTTATTAAGTCGAGGATGAGCAAGGGATCTGGGGACTGAGATAGGGCAAATGATGTTTAGTTAGGACAGATTTTGATATGATGTTATTGTTTTAGATTTCCAATTGGTTCTTTACATAGATTTAACATTTGATTATTATGTAATGAATATTTGGTTAATGTGTTCATGATTTTTTCCCTTGTATTGGTATTGTGAAATTTTATTTCTAATTCTGCTCGTGCATTTACCCATCATAACTGTTATGTTTTTTATTTGGTTGTTCTTGGCTGCTGTTACATGTTGTGTGCATTCTCTTTCTTATTGATGGATGGATGAGAAACAGGAATGGAGATTGTATCTCCAAGCTGCAGGAGGAGTGGCCAAAAGGACAGGGGTACAAGGAGGGTGTGGAGTAGAAAAGAGGAGGAGCAATTGCTTGAAGCATTGAGGGAGATATGCTCCTCGGGTTGGAAGTGTGAAAATGGCACTTTTAGGGCTGGTTATCTACAAGCGCTGGAAAATTTAATCTTCAGGGCTTTGCCTGGCACTGATCTTAGGGCTTTCCCACACTTTGAGTCAAAGATTAAGGTATGGAAGCGTCAGTACAGTCAGCTTGTGACAATGTTGAGGACAAGTGGAATAGGGTACAGTGAGAGTGATATGATGATTAAAGTAGAAAGTGATGTCATATGGGAGGAATATCTGAAGGTAGCAATAAATTTAGGTTTGTCGCTCATTAAGCAATCTGAAATTCTTTCTTTAGCTAATACTTTCTGAATTCATTCTTGATGAACTTCCATTTGTGTTATTGTAGAAAGACCGTGATGCTAAGGGCATGAGAGACAAACCTTGGCCATACTACAACCAATGGCGCCTCATATTTGGCAAGGAAAGAGCCACCGGTGAACATGCCGAGTGTCCAGTGGACATGGTAGAGGAGCTGGAGAGAGAAAAAGCAGCTGATGATAATGAGAATGTAGCTGCGGGGACAAGGAGGGCGTGGAGTAGAAAGGAGGAGGAGCAATTACTTGAAGCACTGAGGGAGATGTGCTCCTCGGGTTGGAAGTGTGACAATGGCACCTTTAGGGCTGGTTACCTGCAAGTGCTGGAAAATTCAATCTTGAGAGCCTTGCCTAGCACTGATCTTAGAGCTGTCCCACACCTTGAGTCAAAGATTAAGATGTGGAAGCGTCAGCACAATCGGCTTGCAACAATGTTGAGGACTGGTGGAATTGGGTACAATAATACTGATATGATGATTAAAGTAGAGAATGATGACATATGGGAGGAATATCTGAAGGTAGCAAAATTTCAGATTTGTTGCTCATTAACCAATCAGACATTCTTTTCTTTAACTGATATGTTCTGAATTTTCTTCTGCAAACTTTTGTTCCTTATTGTAGAAATACCGTGATGCTAAGGCCATGAGAGATAAACCATGGCCATACTACAATCAGTGGTGCCTCATATTTGGCAAGGAAAGAGCCAATGGTGAACATGCCGAATGTCCGGTAGACATGGTGGAGGGGTTAGAGAGAGAGAAAGCAGCTGAAGATAATGAGAATGTAGCTGGGATGAGTGTGGGGCTGGATGACACTAGTGTATCGACTAGTGTCACACAAACTCAAAATGAGGATGCAGAGAACTCCCAAGGTAAAAAACAAAAAAGGAAGAAAGCTAGTGGATCTGATGCCTGGGCTGCTGGTTTAGGCGAGATGGCAAAGGCATTGACTGCTTTCATTTCTGATAGCAGTCAGAAGCTTGACATCATTGCTCAACGGGTGGGATATGCACATGATGCTGCTGAGGCAAGGCGGAGAGTAAATGGGGAGCTTGAGAGGATTGAAGGGCTAGCAAGGGTTGAGAGACTAAGGGCTGGGTCAATGATTGTTGGTGACCCTCAAAAGGTTGATTACTTCTTTAGCTTGTCGGATTGCGACAAGGCTGAGTGGGTGCGATTGCTTTTAAGTGGTCTCTTATGACGGTTATTTCATGTGGGCATTTTTAACTCTATTAATTATTCTGAATACTTTGTGACGTTAGCTATGGTTGTACTTCTTATTTGCATAGAGTTATATATTTCTTTGAAGTCATCATCCTTTCATGTTTAAAGTTCCTTATTGTGATAGGATTGTTGCTATTGGACTCGCAATTTTTACTATAAGGACTGCAATGTGGAGGCATAAGTGGTATATGCAATCTGTGTAGGGAAGAGAGTTGGCATGTACAAGACATAGGAAGAATGTTATACTTGTGCCAATGCCACCCTGACTTTCAGTCGGCTGAACATGCTTTGAACAATTTTGTAGCATGATGTGACCATCCAGATACTAATGTGAAAATGCAGTTCCCAAGTTAGGCATGCTGAGCCTACTAACCTGGTGCATGTACAACGTGGAATGGGCCGGAATCATAAGACAGTTGAACAGGTGCAGGAACCATTACGTAACCTTAATTTGTACCTTCTCATGCAATTTTTAACTGCTGTGCATGTTCATATTGTTAGTATGATTATTTCATAATCTGGTAACGGATGTATTCCGAGCTCCTTACCATCATCCTTCCCACATGCCAATGATGGCCAGTTGACGTTGTCCACTTCAACATATGAAATTTCTCGCATTCGTATGTAATGTGGTAGAATCTAAATTATATGAATCTTTTTCTTGCATCTACTAGTATGTTTATTGCTAAGCACTCAGCAGTCTACTTATGCATGCATGTGATGCTCTATTGGATATGTAACTGTATGGATGGACATTTGTGGATGGGACCTCCGGCCATGGCATACATAGAATCTTTGTTACCTAAATGGCTCCAAAGGGGTAATAAACTTGCTAGTGAGGTCATACGTCCGCTTCTTAAAAGTAACCACTACAACGATCACTCACATGAAGCTTAATCCACCAGTCATAGGAGCAGGGTATCAAGACAGATATTCACTAAGACGCACTACTTTTCAACGCTTTTATTGGGACCCTTCACTTAGACAACCCCCTCCTCGTCATATGGAGAAGGGAGGCGAGTTGCATAGGAAATGCTACCTTGGGGAGTGTAGAGAAAGGTGTGGAAGTTCAATCCATCACTCTACATGAGATGATTGGTACGCAGATTATAGAAGAACAAAGCGTAGACACTGTGAACCAGCCTGTGAAGTGGCCACTTGGTTGAAACACAATTTCGCTCAAGATGACCTCATATATTCAATGGCGAAGGAGAGGGCAAGACAGACCCTTGTAAAAATGATCACTACTCTTTTTGTTCGGTCCATATGAGAAGTCGAGCCCCCATGTAAGTTCTCTCTTCCATCCTTCGAGGTGTATGATCGAAAGTCTAATCTTCTCATCCACATTGAGACCTTTACTAATAAGATGACCCTTTGGACGAGCAACGATATGTTAATGTATAAGATGTTCCCCTCCAATTTGGGGAGGTTAGCTCTTAAGTGGTTTTATTGGATGCCGGTGAAGTTGGTCTTCTCTTGGGAACAGCTCGCAGAAGAGCTCATCTCTCGATTCATAACCAATAGTTGGGAGCCAATGACCTTTGACACACTCTTAGCGATATGCCAAAAACGTGGAGAGACTCTCCGTGAGTATGCTACAAGGTACTTGAAAACCTATACCAACATAGAAGAATGCAATGAGAAGACCATCGTTGTCTCTTTCCATTTAGGCCTCCTCAAGGAAAGTGAATTGAGGAAGCACCTCACCATATGACCGCCCTCGAGTATGTCATATTTGTAGGAGCATATCAAGAGGTACATGAAAGTGGAGTACGATAACGGACCAGTCGACTGGCTGCCAAAGAAAAACCAGACTGAGGAAGACAACACTCCTAACCCATCAAGAGGAGACAGGTCATCCAAGGGAATGAGGGACTCCTAACAAGGAACCAACACTATTTTCAAGGAGCCTATCTATTAAGTCATGAACTAAATCAAAGGTAATGAGTATCTTAGGTGAGTCACCTATGATGATAGGAGATCTATCAAAGTGAGACCAAAACCTCCATTGTTGGACGGTGAATTGCTTGGCACTCAAGTGCCACCTAGAAGAGTTGGTCAAGTAAGGCCACCTCTAATTTAACAAGTCTTCAAAGACATTTGTTTATCATTCTTGTTGATTAGTAAGGAGAAGTTTACTTTTCAAAACTCTTAAGTGTTTCTCTATTTGTGATTATTGTAGCCTATATGGTCGCACCTCAAACCAACTTTCCATAATTGCACCTCAAGTCAACCTCCTTAGTTGCACCTCAAACCAACCTCCTTGGTTGCACCTCAAAATAACCTCCATGGTTGGTATTCAAGTCAACCTCATTGGTTGCACCTCAAGTCTAACATCTGTAGTTGCACCTCAAGCCAACCCCGGTGGTTGCATCTCAATTCAACCTATTGGTTGCATCTCTAGTCAACCTCCTTGGTTGCAGCTCAAGTCAACCCATATGTTTGCACCTAAAGCCAATCCCCGTAGTTGCACCTCAAACCAACCTCTTTGGTTACAGTTCAAGCCAACCTCCTTAATTACAGCTCAAGCCAATCTCCATTGTTGCAACTCAAGCTAAGCTTCGTGGTTGCACTTTAAGCCAACCTACGTGGTTGCACCTCAATCTAATCTCTGCAGTTGCATCTTAAGGCTATTTCGCCTCCAACTGACCTCTGTGATTGCACCTCAAGGCTATTCGCCTCTAGCTAACCTCCGTGGTTACACCTCAAGGCTCCTTCGCCTATAGCTAACCTCTACGAATGCACTTCAAGGCTACTTGACCTCCATGAAACCTCCAAGGTTGTCCTTCAAGGCTACTTAGCCTCCATGCAACCTCCACGATTGCCCTTCAGGATACTTCATCTCCATGCAACCTCTAAGGTTGCCCTCTAAGTTACTCAGCCTTCTACGGGTGACCAAAAACTTCTATGATTGCTCAACAAGCTACTTAGTCTTTCATAATGATTTGCTACCTCTCTGAGCATCAGACAACTTAACTTGTGGGGACCCTTCCCCTTATGTTGGAACGGGGGGCACAAGTGTTAGAAGACTCAAACCACCAGCACTAAGAAACTTCTCCATAATCTCAAGAATCAAAAAGTCACTCTTAGGCCATGGAACTCCCCTCCGAAGTTGGATATGACCCATTAATCTAATTGCCTTGAGAGCTCCTCCCCAACCATCTCCAAATGAATTGTTCTATTTTGCATATTTCTTCTTGACTTTGTCCAAGATCTTGGAGTAATGATCGTAGACAACATTCTTCACTTAATTCTCTATCTCAACATTCTTCACTTAATCCTCGCCAGCTTGAGTATCTACCTTAGTAACCTTCTTCTTCAAGAAAGCATTCTCCACTCTTGAATCTTAAGTTGCTTCTCAAGCATGTCTGCCTGGACCCTATCAAACTTGATTTGACTCTCGAGCAACTATTATCACTTGGCTAGCTCATAAGCAAAGTAATTCCCCTGTAAGAGTAGCAATGAATGCTTTTTCTTTCCTTCTATCAGTGCTCCAACCTATGAACCAAGTGAAGGAACATAAAGGGAAGTAAGTAAAGAGGTGAAGAAAGAGAAAAAAAACCCTAAGCTCCTTAGGCAATTGAAGCCCTAGCTTCTTGGGCAAAAGAAGTCCAAACTCTTCAAAAACATGCCTCAATTAATTTGATCAATTATAAGAGAAATGGGGGGCAATTGTGGGGACCAGACACTCACTGTTGGTCGGCACTAACAAGGACTACGCACCAACTTGGGCCAACTGCCTGCCAGTCGAAAGTAGCTTGAGGGGAGGTCCTCGTTGGTTTATTCCATGGACCCAAACCCACCTAAAGAGTTGCTAGGCAAAGGGGAAGTCTCTTGTAGTTGGCACTAACCTAAGGAAGGTTATTGGTGACTAGATGTTTCCACGAGTTAGCTACCTCCTTGCTACCTGAGTTGCTTCAAGCTCTTTTGTCCACCTTTGCTAGGAGACTCTTACATAGCTAAGGACCAGCTAAGGACCTAGAGTCCTAATCCAACATTACTCAAAGTATCAAGAGACTAGTGATAAGATTAATAACGCCTCCTAGCAGACACATCCCGTCCTATAACCGATGACCCATCATCTTAGTACGATGCTACCTTGAATGTCTAGGGGGTTGGTGATGAGGTCTATCACAATCTAAAGTTTGAAGTCTTTTAGGATTCAACTTCCTACCACTATTAATAAAGGTATCAAATATCAAGTAAGACATTCAATCATAGTCTATTCACTCAATAATTCTCTCCGACTTACAATCTGACTTAAGCGTCGGAGTCCCTTTGGCTGTCTCCGGCCATCAGTTCGATTCACCCAAGTATTCTCTTGTCTTGCAAATTCCACAGGGCTTCTTCATCACCCTCTCCGTCCATATGAGATAATTACTCGTTGTATAAAATTATTCTCGCACAAAGATAATGGACCATTTACATTATATAAAAATAGATATTTATGCTTTGAAAGTATACTAAATATATTGATTTAAGTAAATCTATACGATAATCAAATTAATTTTAGGGTGATATAATTGTATTTTAATATTATTTGGTGCTGGCAGTGTTCGACAAATTTAGACTCAGTATAGAAGGGCAATATGGAAAATATAAATTTTTTTTTTTTTTTGCTAATTACATCGATATCATATGTTTGAGATGGTCGTATTTTAATTTTTTGAAACATAAAGTGTTTGTTTATATAATTTAATCAGATATGACTGGGGCCATCTGAAAATTTATCGTGAAGATAAAGTTGAACATCATCAAGGTTGCGTACGGTATACTGAGACCGTAAGTTAACTATGAGTTGGATAAATAAGAAAGAAGAATATGTGGTACTCTTGTTATTTAACAGGTACAGAAAAAGTGCACCACCTTGGACCATGCAAAAAAATTTGACACGTGACTCAATGTATATATTATATTTTTGACAATTATGTCAGCATAGGGTGTCCTCATCCAACACACTTTTTTTTTTAATCATGCTTCCCTATTACTAATGAAATGATTTATTACTATAAATAGTAAAAAGTGTTACGGTATTAACCTATTTAATTGTAATGAATAATTCAACATTATTTTATAAATATTTTATTTATTGTATAAGCTGCTTTAGAGAAAAATAATCTTGTATTAATAAGAATATTAATATAGGCATGATACGAAGTGAAATACACAATGTGAATCTGATATGTTCGGAAATAGAACTACACCAACATACCACGATGAGACTTGAGTGTCACCATAATGTTAAAAATGGAAGGTTATAAAGTTAAAAAGATAAAGAGTTAAAAGAATATTGACGTGTACTTTTTGTATTTTGTAATAATCTCTATATCCAAACACCATTATCCTTCACCTGGACTATATTAAACATGGTACCAAACACCCCACTTCTCATTCCTCCTTATTTATTTATTTATTGTCTCAATCACAAAGCCATCTATCTTTTCTCCAATTAACTCTCGATCTTTCTCCACTTTGGGCCCCCCTCAAGTAGTGCATCCTTCTTTGCTTTTTTTAATGTCTCAAACACTAGCACATACAATGCAACACAAATACTTGCGTCAATCTCTCTCCCTCAAATACACAATCTCTCTCTTTCTCTCAAATACATTAATACACAAACAATGCAACACATAGTCACACAAATACTTGATTTTCTTTCTACAAATTCATGCCATCGATCCAAAATTACAGTTGGGGGGGGGGGGGGGGGAGGGGGAGTGTGGATGATGCTCCATGTATCGCTAACCCAGGATTCAAGCCAAAAAAAAAAAATAGTGGTAGGGAGTGGTCGTGTGGTGGAGGAGGTGGATTTATGGGTGGCGATGGAGAAGGAGGAGAGGTGGTTGTGTTATGGACTGGGTTAATAAAGGTGGTGTCAACCTTGTGGGAGTTGCAATGGCAGTTTAGGTTAAGGTTTGTAATGTATTTTTGTGAGGCACCGAGAATGTAAGAGGGAAGAGAGAGAGGGGTAGAAGGCGGAGATTGAACCATTTAGAAGGTGGATGGCAGCGATGGATACTAACGGTTGAAGATGGATTTTCAACGATGGGGTCTTGTACACACACAGAGGGAGAGAGAAATGGGGTGGTTGTTGTTATTGCTGCCGGTAGTGTTTTATGCAATATTATCAGAACTGGATCGGTCATCGAATCGGCAAGGGGACCGGGTCAATGATTTATTGATTCAATCGTTGGGTTAATTGGTCGGACCGGTCATATAATAAAAAAATATATATAATAATTATAAAACTTAATAATTTAGCTAAAAAATATAAAATCTGTATAAAATACATAAAATTTGTCATAAAATTAATGAAATTAAGTAACAAAGTGGGGGTTATTGTATTTTAAAGCAAAGTAAAGAGGTTCAAGTAAATTATAAAGAAAAAGAAGGGGTGTCATTTATAATTTTTCCAAGAATAAGGTTAAAAAAAATCAACTATTTACTGATTTAGGGCAAAAAAATTTATTTATGTAATTTAATTTTTAAAAACTAGTTTTTTGTTAAAAATCGGCCAGTTTTCCGGTATTTAGCCGGTTCGCTTCCTTAAACAGTTCAATTAAGGAATCGGACCGATTAGAGCCTCAGTTCATGATTAAACCGATCCATTCCGATTCTGATAACACTGGTTTTATGAGGCTATTTTGGGTGGGGGTGTTTTCTGCCTTTTTGGTGGTAGGGCTGCCGATAGTAGGGACAGTAATGTCGTCGTCGTTGTTTTTTTTTTTTTTTCCTTTTTTGTGAGATAATTTTTTTTTTATATTTATGCCCATTGTTTTGAAAGTGCAATGACAAAAATACCCGTCATTGCTCTCATGTGACATTTCCATCACTTTTTTGAACGTCAGTTAGTGCAAATGATCACATTAGTCGAATGTGTGAACATTGATTATCAAATTGATGAAGTTAAAACTTTAAGGACTAAAATGAGACTAAAGTTAAACCTTAGGGACAATTTGTGTAATTTACCTCTTACCTTTATAGATTATATCTTTTAATGTATGAATATATCCTATTTATCTATTTTATGCCCTATTTACTCATCATATATAGATACAATAGTAAAATATACATCTATCTTTTTGTTATCCTTTAACTTTTTTATCTTATCAAACACCAAAAAAAATAAAAAATAAATATTTTATACTTTTATTCTTCCTACCAAACACAAAAGAAAGGAAATACATATTCATTGAATAATATAAAAATTGTATTACTCTCACTTTGTATCTTTTTTATTTTTTTTATCCACCTTATAGAGCACGCCATAAGATTCAATTCATATGTCTAAAAACAACGAAGAATAAAGCCTAAATTCAATTTGTGGGAGTGTTGTTATCAGTAATGGCAAAAAAAGAAAAATTAAAAGTTAATGGTGTGTTTGGTTGGTTGGATGAAAAAATAGAAAGATAGAAAATAAGAGTGATAAACTTTTTATCCTTCAAAAGATGAATTATTTCTTCTCTCTTTTGTGTTTGGTAGGAGGGATGAAAAGTAAGAATGATTGATTTTTTTTATTTTTTTTAATATTTGATAAGATGAAAAAGTGAAATGATGGAAAAATTATAAATGTATATTTTATCATTATATCTGCATATAAAATTAATGTATACATAATATATAATAAATAAATATGATGTATGCATATATTAAAAGATATATAGGTATTAAACACACATAATTAATTTTCTACTTACTTTTAAGATTAATTTTAATGAGTTGAAAAGAAAATTAATTCATCTAATTTTTTAACCTTCCTATTTTTCTTCTTTATCGAATATGATGTTTTATCTATCTCTCTAACTTTCAATCTTACGATACGTAGCATAAGTATTTAATTTAAAACAGTGTTTACCAGGCACTGGTCAATGTGTTTGATCATATTTTGTTTTTCTCGAGATTGCGTAGATGAGAGAATCATGTTTTCTCTGTTATTTAGTGCGTCAATTTGATGTGGTCGACCTGAAAATCATGTGTTTCGTTCAAGACTGCAACTCAAGTATATCCAAATTTGAAACAAGTAACAGTTTCTTTTATCGAAATTTAATTCGAATATTAAAAATGTACACTCAATTACCTATACGTAGACATGATAATCGTGTCGAGTGAAACAGTTTTGTATCAAGAAACCCTTCATCTATATCCCGTTCGTTTATATAAATAAGTCCAACTATGATACCCATACACTAATCGTTTATTAGACGGATTACCCGATACAATCTGTGTGTCACCCGTTAAATAAAAGAATATGTTAGAGTATTTTGAATTCACACGAAAAATCATCGACTCGCCATACATTACACATATTCGACATATTTACTATAACAATAAATTGTGGCTGAGCAAAAAAATAAAGACAAAAAAATAAACATATAATTTTTTTAAAAAAAATTTATAGTAATACTATTAACAGATTAAACGGATTGAAACGAGTTTATGAGTTAAACACAAAATTAATTCATTTATTTTATGAGTCTGTCAAATTAATCCGTTAACCATTTGAATCCGTTAAAATTATACTCAAACTAGTTAACTCTGCATCAAATTTGTATCAATTTTATGAGTCGTATCTAAAATTATCAGGCCCATTCATACGGACATACATTTGGGTCGGGTTTCGATGGAGCCGATGCACTCCCACTTCCAAGAGTAGTGTGACGACAAATAAGCAGAGTACAATTCGTTTAAGGTGGACTTTCCGAAGATAAACTTCTAGTAAAACCCAACATGCGGCTGCTATTGTGGCCCCACAAACCCATTCCATTCCATTCCGAGGTAGGATACTCACACAAGAAACAAATCAAAACTTTGTTAGGATAGGATCGGAATGTAATCAATCACGGTTAAATTACATTCCAACCCTTTTAAAGGCTGATATTTAATAAGACGGATTCTCCTAAATATAGAATTTTACATTAACATCTCCGGTCAATATTAGTAAGTTAATCAAAAAAATTATTTTAAACAAAAAAAAATTATATTGACGTCTCTTGTCAAAAAAATTATTTTAAACAAAAAAAAATTATATTGACGTCTCTCGTCAATGACGTTTCAGAGGCAGACAACAAATTTTGTACAACAACTAAATACGCTTAATTTAGATAAAATTCGTCTCATTTATACCATCACCTTTCTTAACTAGATTCACAATCCTTCTTAATGATTCTCTCTTAAAAATATTCACCTTTATTTGTAATTACTTTTACATACATATATTAGAACTCCTTAAAGGTGGGATTCCTATTGATATGCTTGATAAAAGAAATAATAGAATCTTTAATAGAAAAATATTGAAAGAAAAAATATATTTTATAGATGAACTTATCCTCATTCAATAATCAAGAATTCTGAATATTCATCTCTACTGTGTGATAAATAAAACATATATATCCTTTTAAATCTCTCAGACATTTCGTAAAAAGGCTCAATGACTAATTTTCGCTTAAACTTGCTAAATATCCAATAAGTCTAATATTAATTCCTTCGTATGTTTCAATTGAGCAAATATATCCAAAATGACTAAGATGGGTATCTCACATTTAAAAACTAGTCATTCGCCCTTATCAATCTTTCAGGTTCCAAATAATTTAATTTTCTCCAATAAATTTATTTATGTCAATGGATTGGTTCAACCAAAAGCTTAAGATAGTGGGTGTAGATTGAAAAAAGATTCATAAAATAGTTGCTAATGGAATTGAAATTATCAAATTCATGCAAATTTTATGGGTAATTGCTCCACATATAATTCCTCGAACTATATTTTCTAAAGGATATATGTTTATACAAACCAATACAACCTCTCCCTCTTCTTCCATTCTCTAAACCCATGCATTTTTAATGGATGTGAATTCTTGCTTCTTCCCATATGACTTGTATTTATTTTTGTCTAGCATTCATGTATATGCATAAATTTACATATATAAATATATTTGCTATTACTCCCTTTAGGAAAAGAGATAGAGGAAACTGCATCCATCACCTGAACGAGTAAGAGAGACATAGTCTAGTCTAATCTTTTAATCTCTAAAACCCACACACACACACACACACACACACACACATATATAAAGGAAAATGAACACACATCAACATGAACCCATAAATATATATTGACTCTGTCTCATATTTTTTGAATTTTTTACAAAATCATGATGACATAATCCAACTTTGAAGGTTTTTCATTTAAGGTGATCCATCTAATGAAGTGTCAAACTTCGGGGTTCTGAATGTCATTTATCCTAAATTCAATTAACTACAAGCAATCATTTCGTCCCCTTCCTTGTCGGACAGATGTAGCCAAAGACGGCTTCTTATATCATCGTTCACTCAATTTGGAGTGGACAAACGAGATTTGAACTCGGAAAGAACACGAATATTTCTGCATATTCTCCGTTGCTAGCAATTTCTAAGCCGTCAACGAATTGTCCGTAAAATTTGCGAGCTTCTTATTGTTAAACTCTGATCATCTTCTCAATTTCATGTAAGATTTCAACATACTAGTTTGGATTCTTGAGCTTGTCCTGCATATTTTGATAGTGAAATCATAAGTACCCAGTTTAGAATTTGATTTTATTTGACATATTTTTTGTGTATTTATTATGTTTTCTGTTTGGATGTCAATTGGGTTGTTCTTAATATTCATAGAGAATATTTAGTTTGTGCTATTCATAGAAATATTCAGGTTGTGATTTAATTTTTTCTTTTAGATGTGGTTCTTAAGCTTGAGAATGAGAACTTTGTTCTTCGACTTGATTGATGACGATGGATATGGGACCCACTTTGTGGATTTACAATTTTGTATGATGAACAGGATGATTGATGATGATGTTTTGAACTGAGATTTTTCATCATCAGTTTTTGAGTTTTCTGTTATTTGTCTATTTGGTTCCGACGTTGTCTTTAATCTAGGATCATTGTGACTACTTATGTTCAACTGGGAGTACTGCCTGCTAGAAGAAGTTTTTAATCTTGGAATTGTAAAAAACTTCGTTTAACTGAACTCGTTTACGGAATTCTGTCTTTTTAACAACTCCATCCTGTTAAAATCTGTAACTTCATTTGGATCAAGTGAATATTGTTTCTGGGTTTACTCAGTTTTTCGGCTCATCTCTGATCCAGGTTCTTCAAATTTTTTCTTTCTTGAATCTAATTTTTTTTCCTTGTGTTTTATTCCTCCATCTACTTGTCTTTTGATTGTTGGTATTTCTTCTCCATGAAACTCTACAAAACCTCTTATTTTTTTTCCTTTTGCTGAATTGAGGTATTCGTCTCACTTATCCTAGACAACCACATCCATTTCACTGGGTTGAGTCTCGACTTTAACGTTGTCATTGGTTTCTTTCTGTGTTTGCTCAAACCATATTCCCTGAATCTCTCTCATTTTAATCTAAATCTATGGGCTTGTTTTGCATTGTTAGCACTTCTATCATTATGATTATATATTTTTTATGTTTGACTCTTTTCATTGTTGTCTCAAACATGCATCAAAATTTGTTAGTTCACTTAAAAAACAGAAATGTTTTAGAATGTTTGAAAAGACAAAGAAAATGGCTTAAAAAATTGAGAATTTATTTCCGAAACACTCCAAAAATATCTGTCAAAATATACAGTACATCTTAAAACACGTTGAAGCATTTCAAAACATTTTTCGATTCAATCGTTTTAATCTCTTTGAAAATGGAAACTTTTCAGCAGTTTCGAAACAAAATTTAGATCATTGTGATTCTTTCTTACAGACATGCAAGATTAGGAAACTTTTTCTTTTTTAAGTTACATTTCTCGTCTTTGGTTTATCATTTTCTCACTATCCACCTATTAAGTGGATACCATTCAGTTATTATTAGATGATGCATTGCCAGTCTTCTTTTTCAAAATATAGCAGCATGATCATAAAACTTGCTTTCAGTCAATCCTAAAAATTCCAGATTATGGCAAAAAGGCTAAGAAGTTGTTACATTGTTTTTTATTTTTGTGTGTGTTTTCCTTTGTTGTTTTTTCTCTTACCATATTGAATTTCAGGCCATTATAGAAGTGTTGAGATGTTGTGGCCTCTCTGTTTTGACTTTATCTGGCTGATCTTCTGAGAGCATTGAGTTCATAAGTTTCATAACGAGTTTAGAATTCAGACGTCCTAGTGCCCTCATTTTGTTAACTGTGAGACTTGATTCAGAGTATATGAATTTAAGTAAAAGGGTTGAATTGTAAACCTTTGAGATGTGTAACACAGTGCCACTTGGTTGAATAGATCTCCTGTGGTTGTGGATAGTGATTAAATATGACCATCTGGTTATTCTCGTCAGTTCCTCTCTCTCTCCCTATCAATTATACAGGCATCTCCAAATTGGGCATAGAAGTTATAATTTGTCACCTAAAACAGGGATGTTATAGGAAATGAGGACTATCGCCATGGATGATGGCTAGGTATCAGTTTTCAGAAGTGTTTACACAAGCTGAAAGGAGGGAATATAATTGCCACAAGAGGTCTAGATTTTCCGTGGTTAGTATTCCTAAAGGTTGGCATTAAGTATGACTTGTGTAATTCTAACTGCTTTCGAGATGTGAAATTGCATCCTTTGTTTGCATGCTCATTTTTGGTATAGTACCACGAACATTCTTGTGACTGACAATTCCATCTCTAAATGTGATGTTTCAACAATTTATGCTTTTTTTCATCTTTTTTCATGAAGGATTGTGCATGTTAAACTCTGGGTGCCTTTGTTCAGCGGCAGCACCACTTGCAATGTATAATAAGGATAGCAGAAGGCACCAACTATAATACTGACTGAAAATAAATATAAAAAACTGGTTGAGATATTTGAAAAGCTTTTATCTTATACTTGCATTGTGTTTTAAATTCATGGTCCTGTATTTTATGTGTTGAAAATGGTGCCCTTGATTTTTGAAATTTTTAATTGGAAACCATATTCAATTAGCTGGTATTTTTTAAAATTTTGGTCAATTGTTAGGCGTGTCTAAAAGTAAAATGAGCATTTTCTTTCATTTTTAGAACCTGTTTTACATTTTCAGTTATATTCAGACACTGGTATGCTATTTACTTTCACAGATTGTACAAGTGGTGAAGATTGAGTTGCATTGTCGTGAAAAGGTAGCACTGATTGGCCTTAGAAAGTAAAACCATTTAGATTGTTGGAATTGCGTTGGCGTCATTAACTAATAGGTTTGTTGCTCATAAAATTTGGCAATCTCTATTTATGGACAAAAATAGAAATGTGCCCTGCTTTATTTATTCACTGATCTGGTGAACAGAAGCTCACTAACATGGGTATCTCTGGAGCTATGTCTTCTTCTGTACCCCTTTTGCCTATTCCTTTGGAGGAAGCATATCCCAAATTGCCTGATTCTCTCCTGGTTACATTAGAAAGGGAGTTGACTACAAATCCAATTTCTTCACGGCCAACTCCGCTGGTTTCTGGCAATAGGATGGTTGGGCATTTATTTTCATCAGCTTCTGGATTTCCCATGGATCATCAGTTTCCTCCAATATCACCTCAAAGAAGGCACTGCCAAAATTCTGCATTCATTCCGAAGTCATCAAGTGATGGAGTGTCTTTGCCACTGACTCAGTCTTGCCGTTCAGGTGTACAATCCGCACCATTGATTAATTACCCCAAAGAAAAGAAGGATGACTGCTGGAGTACAAATTCACTTCAGGATATCATTGAAATTCCTGAAAGTGTCTCCATCCAGAATGGTCAGGTAGGAAGCAGTACTGGTGTAATGACATCTGCAGACCATGGTAAGAGAACTGATTGGCAGGAATGGGCAGATCAGTTATTCAATGTTGATGATGCTCTGGAGCCAAATTGGAGTGACATACTTGTGGATGTTGATGTGCCAGATCCTGAGCCAAAGGTTTGTTATTCGACTAGGAGTATGAATTTTTGTCTATCTCACTTTCCAAATGTCAGGTGTATATGGAGCATATATTGTGCCTGGATGCCTTTTTTATGATTGATGCCTGTGAATTCCGACATACAAATTGTTTTGTAGCTTTTTAATCTTCTAAATTTAAAAGTTTTGCCGAAATAAGTATTCTGCTATATTAATCATATCTCCCAGAATAATTGAAGAGATCTATGTTTTCAATAGACAATTTTGTACACATATTGATGCTAAGATTGGATCTACTTCTGTCTGCATGTGCTTGTGCATGCTTGTGTTCCTGTGTTTTTAGTGGTAGACCACTTGCTGTTTTTTCCTTCTTATCTTACTTCCAGTTTCAAAACTAGAGAGAAAGAGAGAGAGAGAGAAAAGGAGGGGGGAATCTGGTCATGTCTGGAACAATTCACGTCATGTGGTGAGGCCTGCACCTTGCAGCTTTACTGGCCTGAAAACATTTCATCTTAAAAATATGGCACCCATTGCCTGTCAATGATGCTTTTTACTGGCATTCAGGGTGTCAGTTATATGTTTCTGATGTCAATGTGATAGAATGTTGTTACATAGAGAGTTTGTTTCTGTCACTTTTTTCCTGCAAAGTTGCGGCTCATATAAAATTTCGACAATGCTAAACCAGTACACTTACCAAAATTTTTATCAATTCTTTACGCAATGATTGGATTAATAAGAACATCCAATGATTGTGATTGTGTCACATCATTTGTTACGTAAAATTTGGAATAAGAATTTGGTGCATGAAGCATATTTCATTAAATTTTAGTGTGTCCTACACAGAACAGTCACTCATTTTGTAATTACAGTGTACCATGGGAGGAGTATTAAGAAAGTCTCCCTTGCACTTCTAACAAACCAGAAATTTGCACCTCTCTTTTGCCAGACACGCCTGTTATGCATATGTCCCACACAATTGATAGACAAATACAAGTGCTTATATTAGTGTTTTATAGTCTTGGACAGAGTTTGCGAAGTGTACATATTCCGATACCTTTTTTAGGAAATTAGAGAAGTGGCATCACTGCGTTCTTGTGCTTTCTTAGTCCCCCATTTCTGATTTTGTTAAAAGCTGTAAACTGAAGCGTCTTCTGATGTCCATCTGCAACAGCCCCAAGTTCCTAGTCATCAAGCTATGTCATCTAGAGAAGTTGTTACTGGTGCTGATCCATTGTCTGCTGCATCCTTGACCAAGCCTCGCATGCGCTGGACGCCAGAACTTCATGAAGCCTTTGTGGATGCTGTCAATCAGCTTGGTGGTAGTGAACGTGCGTAGCTCTCTCATCTTTCATATATTTTGATTTCAATAGGATGTGATGATGCATGTTGTTTCTTATGGTTTTGGTTCATTATTTTCACTTACAGGAGCTACTCCTAAAGGCGTCTTGAAGCTCATGAATGTTGAACGCCTGACAATCTATCATGTGAAAAGCCACCTGCAGGTATGAATTGATGTTTTGTATTGATGTCATTTCTGTTTACAGATTTGTGATATACAATCTAAATTTATTGAAGTTGGTTTTTTCATTAATTTCAGAAGTATAGAACAGCCAGATATAAACCAGAGGCATCAGAAGGTAGAAGCGGTTGCATCCCTTGGCTTTATTTTCTTCTGTTTCACATGGAAAGAATCTTCAACTTTTGATCTGTTAATTGTTTACACTTTTGTATGATGCCACGACTTACTAATCATTGGAATATATTCAACTATCTGATTGAAACCAAACACTAAATCCTACATATCCTTTACTTGTGCTTGTTACTGGTTCTGGTTCAGGAGATATTTTTTTAATTCAGAAGCTAAATAGATGGAAAAATATGTTGCATCATTTACTCGTCATTATGTGGATAGAAAAGCTTGTATCTAATGTTACTCATTCTTTATTGGGAACATGATGTATGTTTTGAGACAAATGTTAGGAATGTAATTTGTAACTGCTTCATTTTCTTCTCATTGCTGGAACCACAGAGAGAAAGGTGACTCCTATTGAGGATGTGGCATCTTTAGAGGTGAAAACGTGAGTTAGTCTCTCTCTCTCTCTCTCTATATATATATATATATATATGTATATTATAAACGTGTACTATTAGTCAATTCCCTCCTGAGGTCCCCCCTCATTTTCACAGGAATTACTTCCCATCATACACGGTTCATGTTTGAAACATTAATCAGTGCATATCAATATTTGATTCCCAGTAATTATGGTGAATTAATGCATTTAGATTTTTGATCTTTTTCTCCAAGGATTTTAAGTGGAAGTATTATATATATAATTTCTTACAGATCCAATGATTGGTTTTATGCCATTTCTGTCTTGGGTCTGAAATAGGGAGCATAAGGTATTTGTTGCCCTGAGTCATTCATATGATCACTTGGTCGGCCCCTAGCAAGAATAATAATTCGCTATGTGATGTTTACTTCCATAGGTTTGTGTGATAAAGGGTTGCAGGGGTAATTTTTATATAAGGAATGAAGGAACCAAGGTACAAAGGAAAGGAAAAGAGTTATCTTATATGAAAGTACAAAGGAAAAACTAATCAAATCCTGTGGAAGAAAAAATAAAATGACCAATAAGTTGGATATTTATGGAGGTCATGAAACACGCTCCTGCCCAGGATTTTTAGTATAATGGAGCCTAATTAATTATGAAATACAAAAATAACATATACTCATGCCAGACACTCTCATGAGCTGTCTGGCATGGTTACATAAAATTTTGAATGCAATATGGCTGTGTAACTATGGCTGCATTGGTATATTTTACTTGTGCATTTGAAGTAAAATGACATGCATTTACTAGTTTCTTCCTTGAAACACCCAGTTGTTTCCATTACCTACACTTCCACACACTGGGGGGAAGAAGGAGAAATCAGAAGCTAACTTTGAAACTGCAGTCTTCCTCTGGAGGACCACTTTGTAACAGCTTTTCATGAGAGCATTTTGAATAAACATATAATGTTCAAGCTGTATATCTCCATTTACCAGATATGCAAACCACAGGATAAATAGGAGAGATACGAGTTTGATTGCTCTCAATACATTTTTTACCATCATTTTACTTAAATTTATTTTAAAATTCTGTATATCTGTATGGCTGTGTCAATTCTGTATGTCTAGACATGTATATATGTGAAAGTGATGTTTTTTCTTCTTAGGTTTTATTTTATATAATGATGGTATTCATGAAATATTTGGCTAAGTCATCCTCTACAACCCCCCCGGGGCTATTGTGACTAATCACATTGATACACACTGGGATGAAAATAGACTTAGCAACACAGATAAAGGAAAAAAAAATGGGTGGGAGAAACTTTTATTTACTGTCTGAATAGTTCGAGACTTTCCAAGCATTCGAGAGGCTTGGGAACTCTCCAAAATGAGCAAGCTCACTACAAAACAAATATTTTCATACCCTTCCACTAACCAACCCTTCCCCCTATATTCTCCTCTACCCCTAAGCCAAAACAGAACACCAGAAAATACTAACAGAATGCCAAAACTTACTCCCTAATAGAAATGCATAACAGAATTGCATATTAGCTCCCCTTCTCTCTAACCACTTCTTACACTTCAGCTATGATCTAGATTTCCAGAATGACCTTTGTGCCTAGAATAGGTGAAGCACACTTGTGGCCTAACATTACCCCCGCCCAAACATTCACCTTGTCCTCAAGATGAAAATCAGGAAATTGTTGTTGAATCAAGTGAAAATCCCCCCAAGTCGCCTCATACTCAGACCGGGACTTCCATTTCAGCAACACTTCAACTTCACCCGATTGACCTTGAGCTTTAGGACGTACTCCCAGCACTTTTTTCGGTTCCACCACTAGTTCAAGCTCAAGAGTTAACTGGGGTGGTAATACTGGAGAAGAAGAGGAAATCCCACGTGCTGGCCTCAACTGAGAAACATGGAAAATAGGGTGAATTGCTGCTGTCTGAGAAAGTTCCAGCTTGTAGGCCACCTTCCCAATCTGCTAAAGAACCTTGAATGGGCCGTAGTAACGAGCAGCTAGTTTTTCAAATTTACGTTGAGCAAGGGAGCGCTGCCGGTATGGTCTCAATTTCAAGAATACCAAGTCACCTTCATTGAACTCTTCATGGTGGCGCTTGAGGCCAGCTTGCAGCTGCATCCGCTGCTGGGCTTGCAGCAAATTCATTCTTAGGTCATCCAAAATAGTATCACGATCCTCCGACAACTGATCTACCAAAGACACCGAAGCAGCTCCTCGCTCAAATCGAATAAGAGGAGGTGGATCCCAACCATAGAGAGCACGAAAAGGGGTACAACGAGTGGAGGAATGAAAAGAAGTGTTGTATCAATATTCTGCCCAGGCCAACCAGCGAGCCCAACTTCTAGGCTTTCCAGAAGCAAAACAACGCAGATAAGTTTCTAAGCACCGATTGACAATCTCTGTCTGCCCATCAGATTGAGGATGATAGGCAGTGCTCCGTTTTAGAGTAGTTCCCTGTAGCTTAAACAACTCACTCCAAAAACGACTTAAGAACACTCTATCCCGATCCGAAATAATTGATTTGGGAATACCATGAAGCCTCAAAATCTCGCGAATAAAAATGCCAACAACCGAAACAGTAGTAAAAGGATGCTTCAAACCAATAAAATGAGCATACTTACTTAATTGGTCCACCAATACCAAGATGCATCCCAGCCCACGGAACGGGGCAGCCCCTCAATAAAATCAAGAGTGACTTCATCCCAAACTTGCGCCGGAAGTGGAATGGGTTGCAGTAACCCAGCTGGAGTAGTGGCTAGGTACTTATTCTGTTGGCAGACTGTGCACTCTCGTACAAATCTGGCTGCATCCTTGCACATGCCTACCCAATATAACTCAGCTGCCAGATGTTGGTAAGTCTTTGTTTCTCCCGAATGTCCCCCAACCGGAGTGGCATGAAACTCTCCAATTAGAGTAGAAAGAAGCTTAGAGAACCGTGGAATAATGAGACGATTCTTATAGAGTAATATCCCTTGTTCCACTGTAAACCCAACATGAGATTGTGTACTTGAAATAATGTCGTCCCTTAGTTTCTTTAGAAAAGTATCATTCGCCAATTCCACCTTTAAAGAGTCCTAATGCTGCCACTGTGGTATAGCCAAGGTTGAGCACTCCACTACATCTGTTAAACGAGAAAGTGCATCTGCTACTCGATTATTTGCCCCACTACAGTATTGAATATCGAAATCATACCCCATGATTTTAGTAATCCATTTTTGATATTCAACTCCAACAATCTGCTGTTCCAAAAGAAACTTCAAACTCTGCTGATCGGTCCGCATAATGAAACGCATTCCAAGTAAGGTCGCCATTTCAACACTGCAAACACGATTGCCATTAATTCCTTCTCATATGTGGACTTCAGGCGAGCTCGGGGACCCAGTACTTGGCTATAATAAGCCACTGGTTGTTGCTCCTGGATAAGAACAGCTCCTAACCCAAACCCAGAAGCATCCGTCTCGATAATGAAGGGCTTAGTGAAATCGGGCATTGCCAAAATAGGGGTTGAGGATATAACATGCTTAAGTTCTTCAAAAGCTGATGCAGCTTTCGGATTCCACCCAAACTTATCTTTTTTTAGCTGATCAGTCAATGGTGACGCAATTCGAGCATACCCAGCCACAAACTTTCGATAATATCCTGTCAAACCCAAACATCCCCTTAATGCTTTCAAATTAGTGGGCGTTGGCCAAGAAATCATGGCTTGGATTTTGCTTGGATCTGCTGCTACTCCCTGCCCGAAAATGATATGACCTAGATAGGCCACTTGAGTCCTACCAAACTCACATTTCTTTCGATTGGCATAGAGACTATTGGCCTGCAAGATTTTCAAGACCTGTGCTAGATGTTGCTGATGGGTCTCCTCTGAGGGGCTATAGATCAAAATATCGTCAAAGAACACTAATACAAACTTCCGAAGAAAAGGCCAAAAGACATCATTCATCAAGCATTGGAAAGTAGCGGGGGGATTCGTAAGTCCAAAGGGCATGACAAGGAACTCGTAGTGCCCATCGTGAGTTCGAAAGGCAGTTTTATGGACATCCTGACTGTTGACCCTGATTTGTGAATAACCAGACTTCAAGTCTAACTTAGAAAAGTTTTTCGCACCATGTAGCTCATCAATGACAGGAATGAGATACTTATTTGGTACGGTAACCTTGTTTAGAGCCCGATAATCCACGCAAAAATGCCAGGAACCATCCTTCTTCTTAACCAGCAAAATCGACTCGAGAAGGGACTACTGCTGACTTGAATTATTCCAGCAGTAAGCATTTCCTTGATCAATTTCTCAATCTCATCCTTTTGATCGTGAGGATAGCGATATGGTCGGACACTAACCGGTTGGCTGCCTTCTTTGAGCACAATAGAGTGTTCATGTCCCCTAATAGGTGGTAATCCCAAAGGCATGTCAAAGACAATTTCATGATCTGCCAAAACTTGATGAATAAATTGCGGCACCTCAAGACTCATTTCCCTCAAACCCTCCAGTTGATTAAACTTCACCAAAATTCTAGCTCCCTCGCGTTTAATGGTTCGCATCATAGCTTTTAGAGAAACTAGAGTCTTCCCAAGGGAGGGATCCCCCCGCAGAGTGAAGGACTCATTACTGAGCCTAAATTTCATCACTTGCGTCTTCCAGTTTGTATGAGTCATCCCCAGAGTCTCGAGCCACTGAATTCCCAGAATTACAGCAAAACTCCCCAACCCAAGAGGCAAGAATTCTTCCACAATATCAACCCCCTGCATATGAAGTGTTATTCCACGGTATAAGCCTTCTCCACGTACAACATTACTAGTTCCCATAGCCACTCCATAAACCTCAGTTTTAACAATAGGTATTTGAATTCTATTAACCAAATCTAAGGAAATGAAATTGTGGGTGGCACCTAGGTCAATCAATACCACAACCTCCTGCTCACCGATCATCCCCTTCAATTTCATCGTTTTTGGATTAGTCAAACCCACCACCGAATTGAGCAAGACTTCCGCCATTTGATTAAGCTGAGATGCCTCCGGTTCGGGCTCTGCCTCTCCTGGCTCTTCGCCCTCACCCTGCTCTTCTTTTTCCACATCATGGGTAAGAAGGACATTCAATTCCTTCTTCTTGCAGAATTGCCCGGCGCCCATTTTTCATTGCACTGATAGCATAACCCTTTTTCTCGTTTCCTCTGAAGTTCCGAATCGGAAAGCCTCCACACCTCTCCGAAAAATTTTCCTAAGCAATTTCCCCCAAATGTTGATCGAGAAGCTTCAGAGTGGAAGCTTGTGTCCCGTGTTGCCCCCCCTGCTCGATGAAACCCACTGGCTGGTGGATTATGGGCTTTGGTCACCAACAATTTTTCTTCTATCTTTTGGGCCAAGTCCATGGCCCAGCCCAAGTTGATGGGTTCCATGATTCGGACCTCAACTTTGATCTCTGGCTTCAACCCATTGATGAAGTTACCCAGAGCTACTTCATCGGAGACATTCATTCTCTAGTGGCGCCGATAACTCGATGAACTTCCGGCGATACTCCTGCACGTTGCTGATTTGAATAAGAGCTAACCACTGTTCATGGACTGAGCCAGCTTGGGTCGTTCGGGATTGCTTCAAGAGAAGCATCTTCATCTTTTCCCAAAGGACAATGAATCGCTTTCTATTTTCCCATTGATACCACAGTATGACATCTCTTTCAAACGCCATAATCGCCACCTCAAGCTTCTCTTCATTAGTCAACCGATTGAGGGCGAAATATCGTTCTGCCTTAAAAATCCATCCATCCGGGGTTCGAGCCATCGAACAGTGGCATCTCCAGTCTCCGGGATCGGAATTCATGGCAAAATCTGTTTGAATTTGAGCCGTCGTCTAAACCATGAGATTCCCCCTCGTACGAAAACGATCCGCCTCGAGCCGTATCTTCTTGCAATTTGAGGAACTGTTCGAATCGTTTGTTCATATTTTGTATTTCCTCTTTCAACGTTCCCACTTCTCGTTGGAACTCTTCTTGCACGGCACCAACCACTTCCTCCATGGAATTCATCCGCTGAGCAACATTTTTGGATGCCATCTCCCAGGTACGTTTGCTCTGATACCAATTTGATACACACTGGGATGAAAACAGACTTAGCAACACAAATAAAGGCAAAAAAAAATGGGTGAGAGAAACTTTTATTCACTGTCTGAATAGTTCGATACTTTCCAAGCATTCGAGAGGCTTGGGAACTCTCCAAAATGAGCAAGCTCACTACAAAACAAATATTTTCATACCCTTCCACTAACCAACCCTTCCCCCTATATTCTCCTCACCCCCTAAGCCAAAACAGAACACCAACAAATACTAACAGAATGCCAAAACTTATTCCCTAACAAAAATGCATAACAAAATTGCATATTAGCTCCCCTTCTCTCTAACCACTTCTTACACGTCAGCTATGATTTAGATTTCCAGAATGACCCTTGCGCCTAGAATAGGTGAAACGCACTTGTGGCCTAACACACATCCCCTTAGAGACATGCACATGCATACATCTCTTGTCGACATTCTCTCATTTTCCTCAGTTACGGACTACTGATCATCTAAATTGAGTGCCAAGTAATTTCCTATTATTTAGTGTTGGATTCCAAATTTACCGTCAAGTTCATTCCTGTCTCAATCTTTCATGACTATTTAGTAACAAAGTCATTGATGACATTAAGTTATAGATTCTCATATTAGTCACATTTTTTTGCTCTTTTGCCTCATTGAATTTGGGTTCAATGTTGCATTTTTTTTTGTTTTGCAAGATGGAATTCTTGTTCTTTTGGATAGGGTTTCCTATCTGTTATCTCATGCAGGAATAACCTAATGTTTCATGCCTCTGATTTTTTATGACAGGAGTATGGGAATCACTGAAGCATTAAGATTGCAGGTGGAGGTTCAGAAGCAGCTCCACGAACAACTTGAGGTATGCAAATGATACTGAGGGCCCTATCTTCTCCACTCAAAATATATTGGTTTCTTCAGCAGTTATCTGTTGTTCTGTCTAACAGCATCATGCAGTGGTAAAAAGATCGTAGTGATGAATATGATCCAACTTTGACTTAAACCTCACATTTTCAGACATCGTTACATTTTTTGCCTTATGCACATGGTATCTCTATGTTTAAAGTGGAAATAATGTACTGCTAATATACAAAAATTGTTCTGCCTTTCCATGATACTTCAGTACAAAGTTTACAAGTGTTTTTTGGTAAGTAGCTGAGGCCTTATGGCATTGGAAAAAAGATTGCATCTATATATTCTACTACTGTATGGTTTTCATTGCTTAATAAACGCTTCCACTTCCTAAAAAGGGGGAGAACATAAATAAAACTAAATGTTGAAGGAAGTTCATTGTGCAATCCATGTCTGATTGGTATATGTGGCAGTTGAGGATGGCTGAGTCCATCATCATTGAGATGTTTTGATCAGCACCTCACTTTACCAATTCTAGGCACGTGCATCTGGAGATACTATTACTTTGAGAGTGCAATGCTTTCAGATCCCAAAGGTTTTTGTTGTTGGGTTCCTACTAAACACTGCATCATCTTCTGTATTAATTTTTTCTTTGTGTAGGTTAAGATATTATCCTTAGTCTCTCAAAAGTCGAAACAATAGTGAGCTACTGGAACTTAGGTGGATCTATAGGTTTCAGTTTCACTTAGATATTAGTCTCTCTTTACTTCTTTTGTTTTCTTCAAGAAGTTCATTTTTTGGTTTTTTCTTTTTCTGAGGGTGGGGGGATGGGGGTGGGGATAATGTGCCATTAACACTCAATCAAAAAATGAAATTTCAAAAGAATGATACTAAGGCTTGGTGTGGTGAAGTAAATACGAACCATTTTTACATTAAAGAAAACCTCAATCTGAGCTGGCATGCTTAGTGATTACATAATGGACATGGACATGGACATGGGACATGGCCATGGCAACAGGACAAGTTTTAAAAGAGTAGTACATGAACAGATAAAGACATGCTACATATAATTGTCTTGTATATCAACATAATAATCGTATGTTATACATCAAAGTTATTATTGTATCTTATATGTTTTAACATATATAGTCATGTATTTATGCAATATAATTATATCATTAGTTTACAGAAAGCAAATGTTTTATGTAGTACTGTAAAACTGTTTAGACTAATATATCATAGCAGTCAACGATCATCCTCCTAATCCTTCGTCTTTCATATGATTGTAATATGAATAATCTGGACAATCTACAGTTGTCCATATTATGACATGTTAGCAAGTGCCCAAGAAGTGTCGGCCACGTGTTTATTTTCTAATTACAGACACATTACAGGTTTGCTGGATACGTGGCCAAAGGAGTGTTATCATGTTGGACATGAGTCCGAAGTTAAGGTTTTTTTCTTAGTTATGGGCATGGCCAACAAAGTATCTCACGACTGTTCTCAAGTGTCCGATCCCACATGGACAAATCACTTTCTTAGAAGTGATTATGCTTCTTAGCTACATAAACGTGCATGTGTGTGGACGAGGAAATATTTACTTCTGGTGTAAGAGTTGATATCCTTAGATGTGCCAATAAGTCTTTTTTACCTTTTTTTTTTTATTTTAAAGTGTTGTCTTCAGGTTTCATTGGACAGCGTTGTATAGTGCTCTTCTATCACATTTATTCATGATTTTATCCTTAATTTCACTTCTATATCCAGTCCTCTCCATTTTAGGTGTTCTGGAGCAAATGGTAAAACGTCACTATCTGATTACAAAGAGTGAAGGGAAGATGAATTGTGAAAATGACATAATGATTCCTTGTCAGTAGGCAAGTTTGTTTTAGGGCCACCTCGTATTGCAGGTACCATTAGGTCATGTTTGTAATCAGGCTTAATTATATATTAAAATTTAAAGGGGGAGAGATATCAAGTATTCTCTCTTCGATTCTCAGGTCTCTAATCATCTCATGCTTCTTCCTCATTCCTTATTTAGCCACTACAGAGAACACATCAGATGTCTATATCATAGGTAATTGAGTCCATGGTACACCTTCTCTGCATACTTCTATAAAATCTGGGTGATCATAGAAATGAAATGCCACCAGGCTTTTTTCTTATATATGAAAAAGGCAGTTCAATACACAAGACTGCCGCCACTGCGAAATGGGTAAGGTCAGATGTTTGTAATGTTTCAGGCATGCAGTGTTCTTATAGCACCCCGATATTATAATACTTGTATGTGGGGGAGCGGGTTGAAGCAAATAAATAATTATGTTACACTCTCTATAATGCCTTAAACTTTTAAAACAATTGGTGGTTTAACAAGCAGAACCCTTTCCCACAAGCTATTGCACCAAATTTAGTGTTGGGTTTTGGAGGCTGATTAAAGCTTATTTTGGGGCTCAAAAGTTAGAAGAATTTGGGTTCAGAGTGTCTAAAAGGTAGAATAAGGGGTGATAGTTTGACGCTTAATCATGACAAGTCCGGGAGAACACTCTTGTACAAGCCATGTCACCAAATTTGAAGTTGGTCAGCAGAAAAGAAGGGATTTTCAGGGTCTAGTTAGAGTTTTTTTTTAGCTAAAAGTTGATGAAGTATTACAGTTTCAAGTTTCTAAAATGTATACCAAAGGGGAAACAACATGATGCTCAAAGGCCTTTCTGAGGTCATGGGGCAGTGAGTGGTTCCTGTGAACCATTCCAGATGGTTATCTGGGGTCTTGGGCTGTGGCATACTGTGGTGTTATTCTTGTACCACATATCAAAATGATCTGTTCCAAAATTAACACATGTTTAGCTTTAGAACCTTGAGCTATCTTACAAGTTCAGCAGTCAAGTGTGATTACTTCCCCTTGCCAATCTTTGCCTTGGGGATAAAACAAAAATTAGCAGTTGTTCAAGAGTATATGTGCTTAATATTTTTTACACCCTTATTATGGCATATATGTGTATGTGTGGATATGTATATGTAAGAAGGATTTGGAATACGGTTGTCATACGATTGAATATTAGTACTGGTAATACTCAAGGTTGCACTTTTGTTGTGCAAGTGAATTGGACAGAAGTGTCATGAATAGGGACTCCTCTGTGTGTGTGTGTGTGTGTGAGAGAGAGAGAGAGAGAGAGAGAGAGAGAGAGCAGTAGTGTCCGCAGATTGTACTGATCTAGAAGTCATCTCTTTCCTTCAGATACAGAGAAATTTGCAGTTGCGGATTGAAGAGCAAGGGAGATACCTTCAGAGGATGCTTGAGCAACAGACAACTTCGCTGTCAAAAGTGATACAGCCTTCTCGTGCGGATGATAAATTGGAATCCTTGGAACAGGATCTTGGCAATGGAGGAGTTGCTGCAAGTAATGCCAGCATGTCAGTTGAGAAAACTTGCCAAAAAACATGTGAGGAGCAAAAGGCATCAGAGAATAAGATTTGTGACAATGTTGACCCTGATGCTAGTGGATCAAGTCCCCCTCCCACAAAGCGTGCAAGGACTAATGAAGCTGCACCATCATCGCCCAAACTGGCATCTTGATTAAAAATCTGGTATTGTGATATCTTCCTGCTTCTGTGCATCACCTGGTAAGTGTGAAGTGTGGATAGAGACTATGTCATTTGTTTGATCCAAACAGCACCTAGATAAGAGGATTGTGGAATATTAGTGATATTCCCACAAAGTTATAACGTTGTACTTTTCTTGATTTGCTGTTGGATTGGGATGGGGAGTGCATGTTCATTTAGAACTGGCAGTAAAAAAACAAATTAGCTGTGTATGGGCTCATGGGTAGTTTTCTATGAAATTCCAATGTTTCATGTGATGCCATTTTTATGTATAGATTCATGTGTTGTAGGATTTCAGTGTCATGCGGGGGCCGTTTAAAATTTGTGCTATTGGTCGGAGTTGTGGTATTCTTGTTTTGAGGGTACGGGTTATGAGGTTGAGAGCAATGCTTCAAATTTCGGTTACTAGGTAAACGAATTGTATTCGTGGGACTTTTGTGTAATATGTTTGTGCTTATGTTAAGAGTTACATGAGTTAGGTTTCAGAGGATGATATACAAAATACAAGTATTCTCTTTGACAAGAGAAAAATAAACGTAAACAACAACAGATCCCACGTCTGCACTCTTTCTTCGTAGAATAAGTGACTGATTGGAATCTGCCTTGAACAAAGCATAGAAGGGTGGATTCAGACTTGCCTAAGCTTTTATTACGGCGAAGGGAAAGGAAAAAAAATCTATTACTTCATACTTTGTTTTCTTAGTTAATGAGCATCCAAGGGTTGTGGCTTATGTGTTTTCACTTGTTCTTTTTTACATTATTGCTCACATGAGTTCCGGTTCCACCCCTAGCCATGTGAGGGGTCGTCTAGGGCCCCACTTGCCTAGGGTCATGTTCTAGTATATTTCACAAAATTATGTGAATAAATATTAAAAAAAAATTTAGGATGTTTCGTAAAATGATCAAAATGATTTTAAAAATAATCTTTAAAAAAAAGATGGTACAATTTTTAGCGAGTAATTTTTTAATATTTAATGACAAAAATTGAGAACCGCACACTTTTTTTGGTACCGTACCGAATTTTGACTGGGCGGTACCGCAGACCTCCCCCTAAACAAGTGTCGATATCGTGGTAGAACAACCATCGAATACTAAACTGCCCTCTGATGTCTGCAATTCTCAATCACTAAATGTCAGCAGTGGAAAAAGTGAAGAAAATGTCTTTTGTTTGCTGCCTCAAAACTGGTTCATCAATCTTATCAAGAGTAGCTTAATGTTTCAACCCATTCATATTGCTTCACAGATGCTACTGTCTGATCTTTTCTTCATCTTTTCCGCGTAAATTCCAGAACTACTGTTATTTGTCATGGGTTCAAAATTAAAATTAAAATTAAACAAAGGGTTCTCAAAAACCCAGACTATACTACACGCAATTCGACATCCAGTCTATTTACAGCATTTGAGGCTTAAAGAATGCAACATTATACAGAGAAAGCTGTGCAAATAATCCTTCATATATATCACTATTACAAGATAGCAATCACATCTATTATTACTTTTTTGAGGGAATTATTCCTTTTTCTTTTTTCAACAATGTTGCTTCAAAAATGTGTTACCAAAATGGTATATTTAGTTGTGGAAAATAAAAAATATGTAAAAGTGCGGGGTGGATTTGAATCCTCCCATTTATATAATAAAGTACAAACCATTTATATAATAAAGTACAAAACAACTCAAATTCCAAAAAATAAACAAAATGACTTTTGTTTTTCGTAGTTGAGATTGTTTTAAATTTTACTTTAAAGTTAATCCGACGACTAATATTAACTGCTCAAATTTAATAGAAAAAATAGCCACCCTAAAGTCTGTTTGGGGTGACGTCTTCTAATTTGTAACTTCTCATAATCACTTTTTAAAAATATAATGATTGAAATAATTTATTTTAATTATTTTCAAATAAGTCAAAAGTAAAAGTCAAAAAAAGAAGAAGTCAAAAGTAGTTTTACCACTTAAATAAGTAAGTAAAAGTTAAAAAAAAAATACTTTTATTTTTTTAAAATCACTTCTATACAAAATACTTCATCACCACCACTACCCTTGCCACCCTACCACCACCGCCACTACCCCCATCACCCCACCACCATTATACCACTATCCCCACCGCCCCACCACCATTACCACCACCATCACCGTTCCACCACCGTTGCCATCCCACAACTACCTCTACAACCATCACCATCACTATTACCACCACCGTCGTCACTCATTGCCATTATCCATTTCCATCACCATCATCATCTCATTCTTATATTTATTACCACTGCCACTATCATCCCACCACATCCGTCGTCCACCGTCACCACCCACCACCATCTATTATCACAATCCACCATCACCCATCGTCGCCCATTATTGTTGTCACCCTTCGTCACTCACCCCCCATCATACCTACTAAAACCAACCACCACCACCCATCATCGTCCACCATTGCCGCCACCCACCCCTACCACCACCACTGTCATTCACCACCACCTATTGATGCATAGTTAAAATTAACATTTTACTATGCTTTTATAAGAGTAATTGTGCTTTGATGGAGTTCAAATGATAACATTTTAGGAAAAAGTTGTACAAGTGCCTAAAGTCAACAACATCAAACTTCCAAGTAACACACACGTGGTCTAGAAGAGAATGGACACAAGAGGGAACAAAGCACCAACGTTCGAACGCCATCTCACGTTCGAACGTCATCTTAAAATAATTGAGGACCCCAGGAGATTACTAGGGTGATTACATGTGCCTATTGCAACTATTTACTATGGAGGAAAAAAGTTACATGAGTACCACGTTCGAGCGCCAACAACGTTCGAACGCTGATCAAAGAAGAAATGCTTCCACGTTCGAACGCCAACAACATTCGAACGCAAATCCCAAACAGGTTATAGGAAGATTAGATCTCCACCTGGATTTTGGGCCATTCACTTGGACTTTAAGCACCTACAACTATTCTTTTACCCCCTCCTCCTTGCCTATAAATACCTTCCCTTGGAACTTGTTAAAGATCATCTTTGGAAGAGGAAGAAATCCTCAAAAAGTAACTAGCTTTCTTCTACTTTTATTATTAGTTTCATTAGCTTTCATTGTAAAAGCTTATTTCTTCACTTAGAGGAGTGAAACTCTCTCACCTTTCTAGTTCTCTTGTAGTCTTGAAGGGTGGGAAGTGATTCACTTATTTTTTGTCGAAGATAGACTTATTGTGTAGTGTATTTTCTTTTGTAATTCCTCTACTTGGAGGGATAATGATCACTCTCTTTTTTTGCTTTTCCAAAGCCATGAAGAGTGAGTAGTTTCTCATTCACTCTTTAGTAAGAGGTCATAGACATGCATAAATCATTCAAAAGTTAAATTTGTGCATTTCATTTATGCTTAATGCCTTATCTTTTGATTGCATATTGAATGATTGAATGCATCTAACAAAGGTAAGGTACTTTGTACATTCATGAGTCATTTCTAAGACAAGTTATATTTTGGCATATGTGGATTCATTGGTTCTTTGCAAGTACTCAAGCTAGATTTTCATGAAAGCATTTCAATCATCATTATTATTGTGCTTTAACTAAGAATGGAATAATATCGCAGCAGTTGGATGATTTGTAGAATTACTTGCTTGTTTGTAGACAGGTTAAGTCCCAGCACTGTCAATTCTTGTAAATCTTTACAAACACATCGGAACCATGCTTACAATCCATCTTTATCCTCCAATTAACTCGCTATTGACATATGAGTTAATTGAGTTGTCAAGTACAAGTATAACAACCGAAAGATTGACTACATGTCCAGATTTTTGAGCTAAATGATGACTTTTTCATTCAAGAGAATATTATATTTTGTCTAAAAATTCTACAATCATCATCATAACTTCAAATCTCAAAGATTTCAGTCACTTTGATCTTTATCACTTATAATTGTATATCATCGACATTAGTTCCCTGTGGATTCAATTTCGAACTCAACCGGATTATAACTACAACTTGATCATTTGTAATTGGGTGTACGCATTTCAGATCGAGTCACGCATCACCACCGTCGCCCACAAACACTCATTGTCACCCACCACCATTCACACCTACCTACCACCACCCACCACCATCATCACTGCCTGCCACCACTACCACCACCATCATTGTCGACCCACCGCCATCAATGCCAACTACCATCACCTTCTCCCACCACCACCATTACCATCGTTCACCCTCATTATAAATAGTGTTTAAATTCTTTTCTCTCTTCTCTATGTTTGTGTTTTAATTTTGACTGTGAATACAAATATGTTTATAATTGACATTTTTTTTATGAAGGCTCGGGCAATAACTAGTTATTCAATATGTTATACATTTGATATTATGGGGCCATAGGAATTTAATATTAGGATAAAATGAATTTAATGATGGACCATTAAACTTTATCGACATTTATAAAAATTTGTAACTGACTGGATCCGGATGCATAAGAGTCTAGTGTAATTAGCTACATGTTTCGACTTCCAATTTTATGTCATTATATCTACTTCATATCTCGAAGCCACAATATAATTTGTCATGTCTAGTAAATTAATTGTTCTACGATGAAGATTGTAGTACCCGATAAATTCAAGACATGTATCTACCATATAATAGGACAAGTGAAAATAATTATCAGTTGACATGGAAGTGGGTCCGATAGGGTCCAATGAGACTGATATGAATAATAGTATCAGGGTGCGACACCCCCCAAGTTCGAAACTCCATGTGCAACCCTCCCAGGCATGACAACCAAGGTGTGACGCTCCCAGGCACAACAACCAAGGTGCGATGCCCCCAGGCGCGACACCCATGTGCGATGTAGTGTGACACCCCATGTGCAATTCCCCTAGGCACAACATCAAAGGTGTGATACCTCCGGGCATGGAAACTAAGGTGCGACGCCCCTCAGGCATGATGCTTTTAGGTGCGATACCCTCAAGCGTGACACCCATGTGCAATGCCCCCGGGAGCAACATCGAAACAGGGAGAGATACATCTCCATCACATTGAAAGTGAAAAAATGGATCCTTCACTAAGGGTGGACAAAGGTGAAATTACAGAAGTTGTAACGCCCCAAAAACCCCCTTGGGTGACATTACATTCTAAAAACCATTCACCGCATGAGAGCATTAAGTAAATCCATCACGACGAAAGTTTCATTCATCCACCATTCATATTTTAACAAAATTTGGGCAGAGTCTCCTCTGTTCGGGGAGCTCTACCCAAAACACAACATGTGCAATTCTACTATAATGACCACACCGGGTCCATTTAACTATCATAAAATCAATCCATCCAATTTACATGTTATCCCAAAAGAATAGGCCAAGTTATGGCCTTTACATTCCCACAAAAGTACTATAATACACAGCGGAATTTATAAAATAAAAACTAGGCTATACAATTCTCCCAAAAGATTATCCAAGTCTATAACAAAAGAAAGGGGGGTCGCTCTAAGCATCCACCTCGGGATCCACGCTCCCTTCTATCGGAGTCTCCAAATGTGTCGGCCCCTCGACTCCCAGCTCCTCGTCAAAGGCAAAATCTGAAAGGTGGGGAAGTAGGGGGGTGAGCACAAGGCTCTGTAGGAGGATCCTTCCAAACCCATTCAAGGTTTTGAAATCAAGTAAAACAGGTAGGTCACGTTTCGCACATACATATAAATGAATTTTGAAGTAAAGTAAGGACATTTTAAAGGAGATCTCAAGTTTGTACAATAATAAGGACTTGAACGAGAATAAAACCACGTTTAATTGACAAATAATTTCCAACATAATCCACTCCACCATACACCATTTCCACAAGGTATCGCGGCATCCCATACTACCCGAAACTCTTGAAGAAATAATATTTGGTATAATGAACAAAAATTTCTATTTGGTACCACTCAAGTAGGTTGTCGCTTCTCATGAATCTACCTGACGATTCTACCTCGTTCACCCATTTCCACTAACAATCACAGAACAATTTAGGAAGGGCGTGTACCGTCTCATACGGCCTTGACGAGATCCTCCCAAGGTGTCTAGTATACTAACCATTTTCCCCGGTATCCGTGAACAATAGTGGTCACTGTCACCACAGTGATCCACTACGAGCATTAGGCAGCCATCTCACCCCCCCATTGGGATAGACTAACCTCTAACGCTCTACGGCAGTTTTCGAAGGTAATCCAAGTCCCTCACAACACCATACACAAGAGTGACATACCAACAATATACTCAACCTCATATACAAGCAAATTCCATGATGTTTTCCCAAATTTTCACAAGCAAGATACATAATAGATACCCATTTCGCAAATCATGTAACAAGAGACAAGTTTAAAGGAAATAAGCATGAGATCATCAATACAATCATTTTACTACCCAACACAAAGTTCTAGAATTTTCGAAATCAAGATGATGTGAAGATATAGAGAAAAATCCATATTTCCCCCCAAAACTAGAGTTTGATGGATTTCCAACCATCATTTTGTTCAAATCATGGGAATGTTTGTAAACATACCAAGGAACAAGGAACCCATAACAAATACATACTATTAAGAGCCAAATTCTACATGTATAATAACCCTAACATCAATGGACAAGGATGGAAGAAAACCCTACCTCAATGTTCTTAAAAACCTAGGTTTAGTGTGAAGAAGATGAAGATTTGATCTTCTTTGAAGTATAGATCTCCTCTTGATCTTGTGTTTTATCCTTCTCTCTTCCTCTAGAGTCCTAAGAGAAGTGGGTTGAGAGTGGAATGAGAGTAAAGGCTGAAATCTGTGTTTTTAAACATAGAAATCCCGATTTTTTTCCTTTACTGTTCATGGGCTGCTTCGACTTTACTGTTCATGGGCTGCTTCGATATTACTTCGTTTTCGGGGCATAACTCTCTCATCTGAGCTCCGATTGAGATGATTCAAGATGCTATGGAAAGCTAAGAAAGAACTCTACAACTTTCATGTTTTGAGTTTTAAGAGATATTGACTGCATCAAGGTCTAAATTGGGCTTGAAGTTGCAGCCAGTGCACAGTTCACGTGCACTGTTCACTATTTCATCCCTTTTTCCATTTCCAATCTACCAAATTCAAACACACATCGCTACACCTATCCCCATTTTTACAACAATTATTTAATATATATCTATATGCATATATATAAAATAAAATGCGGAGTGTTACAATCCACCCCCTTAAAGAAAGTTTCGTCCTCGAAACTTACCTCAAGTAGCGAACAAATATGGATATTTCTCTCGCATCTCCCACTCCGGTTCCCAAGTTGCTTCCTCTACGCCATGATGTTGCCACAGGACTTTCACCAGCTGGATTACCTTGTTGCGAAGCACTTTCTCCTGGATATCAAGAATCTTCACCGGCTGCTCTTCATAGGTGACTCCATCTTGCACTTCAATATCCTCCAAATCCACGACATGCGACGTATCTGGTTGACACTTCCTCAACATCGAAACGTGGAACACGTCATGAACTCCTGACAACGATACTGGTAGCCGAAGTTGGTATGCTACTTTGCCCACTGTCTTGATCACTTCAAATGGACCGATGTACCTTGGAGCGAGTTTTCCTTTCTTACCGAATCTAAGTACGCCCTTCTTGGGTGACACTTTAAGAAATACAAAATCTCCCTCCTTGAATTCCAAAGGCCTTCTTCTCCTATCCGCATAGCTCTTTTGTCGACTCTGTGCTGTGCGTAATCTCTCCCGAATGAGCTGAATCTTCTCCGTTGTCTCCCGTACAATCTCGGGCCCAAACATACTACTCTCTCCGGCTTCCAACCAACACGTCGGGGATCTACATGGTCTTCCATACAAAGCTTCATACGGTGCCATTCCGATACTCGCTTGGTAACTGTTGTTGTACGCAAATTCCACCAACGGTAAGTGATCGCTCCAACTCCCTTTGAAGTCCAACGCGCAAGCCCGTAACATGTCTTCCAAAATCTGTATCACTCTCTCGGATTGGCCATCGTTTGAGGGTGAAAGGCTGTGCTGAAATGTAACTCTGTCCCCATAGCTTGTTGTAGACTTTGCCAAAAATGAGCCACAAAACGAGAATCGCGATCCGACACGATAGAAAGTGGAACTCCATGCAATCGAACAATCTCTCGAATGTACAGTCGGCTCAAGATCTCTAATGAGTCTGTGGTCTTCATCCCCAAAAAGTGAGCTGACTTGGTGAGTCGATCTACGATAACCCATACGGCGTTATGCCCTCTTGAAGTCCGTGGAAAACCCGACACGAAGTCCATGGTGATATGATCCCACTTCCACTCCGGGATAGGCAGAGACTGTAATAATCCTCCAGGTCGTTGGTGCTCAATCTTCACTTGCTGACATACGGCACACCTTGAAATGAACTTTGTTACATCCTTCTTCATTCCACTCCACCAATATTGTCGTTTCATATCTCTATACATTTTTGTACTCCCCGGATGTATAGAGAACTTCGATCGGTGACACTCTCCCAACACTTCTTCCCTCACTTGGTCGTCGTTTGGCACGCATAATCTTCCCCGAAACTGTAACTCCTCATTCTTTATAGACCAATCCTCAACAATCTCATTCCTCTCCAATTTATCCCGAATTTCTGTCAACTCGGGATCTAACCGTTGCAACTCCACAATCCTTTGTCGGAGGATTGGTTGAGCTACTAGGTTAAACAAACATGGTCGATCCTCCGGTCCATTAACCCATAGATCAAACTCCTCCAACGTATCAATCATTTTCCACCGTTTAGCCGCAAGGACATTGATTTCACCCTGAGACTTCCTACTCAATGCATCCGCTACTACATTAGCCTTCCCCGGATGATAGTTGAGAGTGAAGTCGTAATCTTCTAAGTACTCAATCCACCTTCTCTGCCAGAGATTCAATTCTTTCTGTGTGAACACATACTTGAGGCTTTTATGATCCGAGAACACTTGAAATTTCTCTCCATACAAGTAACACCTCCACAACTTAAGAGCAAAAACCACAGCGGCTAGCTCCAAGTCGTGAGTGGGATAGTTCTGCTCATGAATCTTGAGTTGCCTCGAGCCATAAGCAACCACCTTGCCTCCTTGCATCAACACACATCCCAAGCCTCGTAGTGAAGCATCGGTGTAAACATCGTAACCTTCCCCACTGTTCGGAATAATGAGGATCGGTGCCGTCGTCAACTTTTCCTTCAAGGTGCGAAAAGCTAATTCACACGCTTGAGTCCACACAAATTTCTCCCCCTTCTTGGTAAGGCGAGTCATCGGCATCGCAAGCTTGGAAAAACCTTCCACAAACCTACGATAGTAACCGGCTAACCCCAAGAAACTACGTATTTCTGTCACATTCTTTGGTGGTTCCCATTGCATCACGGCCTCAATCTTCGAGGAATCAACCGCTACCCCTTGCTCGGACACAACATGGCCAAGGAACTTCACTTCCTTCATCCAAAACTCACACTTGCTCATCTTCGCATATAACTTATGTTCTCTCAATGTTTGTAGCACAACCGAGAGATGATGTGCATGTTCTTCTTGTGTCCGGGAATAAATCAATATGTCATCAATAAACACAATGACAAATTGATCTAGATATGGCCGGAATACCCTGTGCATCAAATCCATGAAGGCTGCTGGAGCATTAGTCAATCCGAACGGCATCACCGTATACTCGAAGTGACCATACCGAGTACGAAAAGCAGTCTTAGGAATATCCTCCTCCTTGATACGCAGTTGATGGTACCCGGTGCGGAGATCAATCTTGGAGTAGAACTTAGAACCCCTCAATTGATCAAATAAATCATCAATGCGCGGCAAGGGATACTTGTTCTTCACCGTCACCCGATTCAACCGTCGGTAATCTGTGCATAACCGAAGTGTTTCATCCGTCTTCTTCACAAAGAGGACCGGGGCTCCCCAAGGTGAAGTGCTCAGACGGATGAATCCAATTGCCAGCAAGTGGTCCAATTGCTTCCTTAGCTCCTTCAACTCCAAAGGCGCCATCCGATAAGGAGCAATAGAAATAGGTTCGGTTCCCGGATAAAGATCGATTGCGAACTCAATCTCTCTCTGTGGCGGTAACCCGGGTAATTCATCTGGGAAGACATCCAGAAAATCCGATATAATCAACACCATACCCGAGTGGGATCTATCCCGATCATCTCCCATCAAGCTAGCCAAGAAACTCAAGTGGCTCCCTGCCTTAGCTTTTAAGAATTTACTTCCCGTAGTAGGAAATGGATGGAAAGAATCTCGGTTATTCACAAAACTGAAAATTACTCCTCCCGGCAATTGAAATGTAATCCGCTTGCGGAAACAATCCATTACCGCACGAAAAGTGGATAACAAGTTCATCCCAAAAATCACGTCATACCCCTTCATCTCTAAAGCAATCAAATCCACAATCAATTCGTGCTCCCCAATACGAAGCACACAACCCTTGCAGACTCGGCTAGTACCCAACTGTTCTCCCGTAGGCAAGTCAACAGTCAAAGCATGTTCTAACTTCTCGAAACCCAATCCCAAATTCATAGCATATGCAGTACGTATAAAAGAATGAGTAGCACCAGGATCGAATAAGATTCGGGCCCAAGAATTGTAGAGAAGAATGATACCTTCCACAACGGCATTGGAGGCATCCTCCTCCGGTTGGATTAAGGCAAATACCCTCCCCGGATTGGCATCACCGGGGGCTTGAGCTCTCAATGGTCTCGGTGGTGGAGGGGGCCTATTTGCATTTGATGGCCCGGCTGATTGATTGGTCTTGGGTGGAAGTGATGGGCAGTTGTTGCGGAAGTGCCCTACACCTCCACAAGCAAAGCATTGACGAGGGTCAGTGCTTGGTCTAGTCGGGGCATGCCCCTCTCCTCGGACTGTAAGAGGTCTCTGCCCCACCGCTTGATCGGGGCGACGATATGGTAACGCCCTCGGTGCTCCACTGCTACTGGCACCTGTACGGATCGGGCCTCCTCTAGCATAGCTCTGTCTCCTCTGAGAGTCATCAATGTCTCTCTCCACCAATGCCGCTCTGTCAACCAAATCTCTGTAGTCCCGGATTCTGAGTGCCACAAGCTTCTCTTTGATGGTCGGTCTCAAACCCTGCTCGAAGCGCTTGGCCCTCTTATCCTTGGTGGATATGAACTCTGAAGCATAACGGGATAGCTCATCGAACCTCCTCTCATACTCAGCCACGGTCATACTGCCCTGCCGCAAGGCTAGAAAGTCTACACTCATCTTATCTCTGACAGACTCTAGAAAATACTTGTCGTTGAAGCTTTGCTCAAACTCCTCCCAAGTGAGCGTATTAGTGTCCCTCCTTTTCTTCACTGACTCCCACCAGTAATCGGCCTCCCCTTCCAACAAATAGGTAGCCAAGCCAACCCGAAGGTCCCCGGCGATCCCCATACCATCACAAATTTTTTTCACCCGATGGATCCATCTATCCGCATCTAAGGGATTGGAGCTCCCTTGGAAGGTGGGTGGGTGTTGCCGTAGAAATTCTCGAAGAGCCACCATCCTTCGGTTCTCATCGCCGTTGCCCGGTACTTGGACTAAAGGACGAACTCCACCGTTGTGGTGGTTGTTCCCACCTGGTTGTTGCACTAGGGTGGTGAGTTCCCTTAAACATTGGTAAATACCCTGTATGGCGTCGAGAGGTGGTGGAGGTGGTGGATTTGCTTGACCACCACGCCCACGACCACGACCACGCCCACGTCCACGTCCACGTACCCGTTCACCGTCCATCCTGCATATCAATTCACAATTTAGTTTCATTGATGTACAAGACATCCTAAATATCACTTTACTCTACAGCATAAGGTTCATATAAAATTAGACCAACAATTTCCTTCAACTTAATCCTACTTCCCGAGTGGTAATCCATAACCTATAACTCTCATGTAAGACCTAAAGTCTAGGCTTTGATACCAAATCTGTAACGCCCCAAAAACCCCCTTAGGTGACATTACATTCTAAAAACCATTCACCGCATGAGAGTATTAAGTAAATCTATCACGACGAAAGTTTCATTCATCCACCATTCATATTTTAACAAAATTTGGGCAGAGTCTCCTCTGTTCGGTGAGCTCTACCCAAAACATAACCTGTGCAATTCTACTGTAATGACCACATCGGGTCCATTTAACTACCATAAAATCAATCCATCCAATTTAAATGTTATCCCAAAAGAATAAGTCAAGTTATGACCTTTACATTCCCACAAAAGTACTATAATACACAACATAATTTATAAAATAAAAACTAGGCTATACAATTCTCCCAAAATATTATCCAAGTCTATAACAAAAGAAAGGGGGGTCGCTCTAAACATCCACCTCGGGATCCACGCTCCCTTCTATCGGAGTCTCCAAATGTGTCGGCCCCTCGACTCCTAACTCCTCGTCAAAGGCAAAATCTGAACGGTGGGGAAGTAGGGGGGTGAGCACAAGGCTCTGTAGGAGGATCCTTCCAAACCCATTCAAGGTTTTGAAATCAAGTAAAACAGGTAGGTCACGTTTCGCACATACATATAAATGAATTTTGAAGTAAAGTAAGGACATTTTAAAGGAGATCTCAAGTTTGTACAATAATAAGGACTTGAACGAGAATAAAATCACGTTTAATTGACAAATAATTTCCAACATCATCCACTCCACCATACACCATTTCCACAAGGTATCGCGGCATCCCATACTACCTGAAACTCTTGGAGAAATAATATTTGGTACAATGAACAAAAATTTCTATTTGGTACCAATCAAGTAGGTTGTCGCTTCTCATGAATCTACCTGACGATTCTACCTCGTTCACCCATTTCCACTAACAATCACAGAAAAATTTAGGAAGGACGTGTACCGTCTCATACGGCCTTGACGAGATCCTCCCAAGGTGTCTAGTATACTAACCATTTTCCCCGGTATCCGTGAACAATAGTGGTCACTGTCACCACAGTGATCTACTACGAGCATTAGGCAGCCATCTCACCCCCCCCATTGGGATAGACTAACCTCTAACGCTCTACGGCAGTTTTCGAAGGTAATCCAAATCCCTCACAACACCATACACAAGAGTGACATACCAACAATATACTCAACCTCATATACAAGCAAATTCCATGATGTTTCTCCAAATTTTCACAAGCAAGATACATAATAGATACCCATTTTGCAAATCATGTAACAAGAGACAAGTTTAAAGGAAATAAGCATGAGATCATCAATACAATCATTTTACTATCCAACACAAAGTTCTAGAATTTTCGAAATCAAGATGATGTGAAGATATAGAGAAAAATTCATATTTCCCCCCAAAACTAGAGTTTGATGGATTTCCAACAATCATTTTGTTCAAATCATGGGAATGCTTGTAAACATACCAAGGAACAAGGAACCCATAACAAATACATACTATTAAGAGCCAAATTCTACATGTATAATAACCCGAACATCAATGGACAAGGATGGAAGAAAACCCTACCTCAATGTTCTTAAAAACCTAGGTTTAGTGTGAAGAAGATGAAGATTTGATCTTCTTTGAAGTATAGATCTCCTCTTGATCTTGTGTTTTATCCTTCTCTCTTCCTCTAGAGTCCTAACAGAAGTGGGTTGAGAGTGGAATGAGAGTAAAGGCTGAAATCTGTGTTTTTAAACATAGAAATCCCGATTTTTTCCCCTTTACTGTTCTTGGGCTGCTTCGACTTTACTGTTCATGGACTGCTTTGATATTACTTCGTTTTCGGGGCATAACTCTCTCATCTGAGCTCCTATTGAGATGATTCAAGATGCTATGGAAAGCTAAGAAAGAACTCTACAACTTTCATGTTTTAAGTTTTAAGAGATAGTAACTGCATCAAGGTCTAAATTGGGCTTGAAGTTGCAGCCAGTGCACAGTTCACGTGCACTGTTCACTATTTCATCCCTTTTTCCATTTTCAATCTACCAAATTCAAACACACATCGCTACACCTATCCCCATTTTTACAAAAATTATTTAATATATGTCTATATGCATATATATAAAATAAAATGCGGAGTGTTACAGAAGTCTGGGGGTAACCTCGGCGAAACTCGCCTCCCCTATTATGGAAGTGGTATCCTCAACCTATTGGACATCTTTGCTCGACTAGTCTATTGGACTAAAATGAGGGGTCCCTACATAGGGACATGGTAGTATAACCTACCTCAAGGGAGAACTGAGCAACGAATGAGCATGATTGTCAACCTCGGCTTGGGGTAGGGTCTTGAAGGCTTAGTCTACTCAAACAAGCTTCCTAGTGCATGTCTCACTACCCACTGGGATGTGCTTGATTGGGGTCCAAAGGGACTCCTAAAGTAACTAGGGTTATTGGTCCAGATCAATATATAGTATAGTGAGACATGTGAATTGGTGGCTGAAGGACCGAAACTATGTGAATTTCCTCTATCGGCACCTCGGCAAAGGTCTTGAGGAAGGGTCCAAAGAAGGAAAGAAAGACCCTAGGTAAGAGCATACTGGAGGTATTACAGACATGGCCTTCTCAAGGTCATGGTCTCACAAGGACCAGTCGCGGTCATGGACCTTGGGAGCCCTCTTTCATCTCTGCTGTCGCACTCTCATCGGAGTCGCGTCTAGGCTGTATTTGGGGAAATGTCATATCTATCTAGTTAATGTTAGGATGCGTGACTCACAGTTAGTGGTCATTGGTATCATTAAGGTCAAAGTAGTTATGAATTGGTGCAAGTGTTAGGGGTTGCAGTCAGCAGC
Source organism: Ilex paraguariensis (assembly GCA_963454935.2). Lineage (NCBI taxonomy): Eukaryota > Viridiplantae > Streptophyta > Magnoliopsida > Aquifoliales > Aquifoliaceae > Ilex > Ilex paraguariensis. Next base: position 124,042 of record CAUOFW020006347.1, read on the forward strand.
CCGACCTGCCCGAGCATTATGCTATAAATAACCACATTACTCGCCCATTACAGAGGATGAAAATTTTGGCTGGTGAGAGCATTTCACCTACCCTCTGTCCAATCGGTTAGTCCCTTCGTTAGGCTGCTCGAGTTTTTTTCATTCCCTTTACTTATCCTACTCATCCCCTTCGATTACCCTTGACATAGACATATGTGACAATCACTTTTAACTCCCCCACCTACATATTTTTTTGGCGATTCTACTGGGGAGGTTTGTCCTCGCTAGCCTATACATATTACAACTCGGAATGGAAGAGTATTATCTAATACGATGACAAGAAACAACAATGACAAGAAAGATAAGCAGCAAAAAAGCCTGTCTAAGAGCGAGGATAACAATGGTTCCTCTACAAATTGAAAGGCTCCAAAGGTGCCAGGGCCTTCCACAATGGCACAGGTTTTACACGATATGTGTACTCTACAATAGAAGATGATTGTAGCAGTGCAAATGATACAAGTTGAGATGTATTTTCGACCACTTAGCTTGCAAAACCCACTGATGTTCTTGCCATTGCTTTCATAGTACCCAATGCCAATGCCTTCAAGTTTGCATGTATCCTCTCCAACGGCACTGTTGGGCGATAATGATGCATCACAAAAGTCAAGCTCTTATAGCTTAATAGTGCAAAATTCTGCCAGTGAACCCCAACCATTTCCACTACAAATTGATGCAACTAACCCCCTAGTTCCCTCGCAGCAAACTACCACAGAAGGTCCTTTAGCACTTTTGTAGCAAACCACTGCAATTGGATCTCTAACTCACCTATAGCAAGCAGCTACAACGGGCCCTCAAAATGTCACACCTTGAGGTATCCACTGTTGCTAGATTGAGCCTCATTTTCTTCATGCAAAGCAGTAGGAATGGAAGGCTGCATCATAGGGAAAGAAGTGTTAAGAGTACATAAGTCATCGTCATCATCAGAATTATAAGTGATGTAGACCCTCCTAGGAGGCAATGTCATATCAGATGTCACGGGAAGTTTGTTTGTTGTGACCTCAACGCCAAGGGACGTCCTGAGACAACAAATTGTGTCTCTAGCTAGCTCTCGTGTAGGAAGACCCTAGTGAAATAAATAAATATATATGCATGTACAAATAGTCAAAAAAAGGATATCAAAAAAAAATCCTAAGTTTTACCTTCTGTAGACGGTGAAAAGGAGAGTCGACAACAGGGATGAGGAACTGCACTAGAACTTGTTGCAGCGACCGAGTCCTAGGTGCCAGACAACCAAAGTGAAAGGTGCTAGCAAACCTAACATCACTAGACTTCTCCAAGGTAGCTCATCGTGACTTTTTTGTGATACGTTCCTTAGCACAAATGAGGGGGTCTCGTCGTGGCTGAATCTCCATAAGACCTTCCCTTATAATGCCTCCTTGATGAAGTGGATGGTCGACTGGGACAAACTCGTTCAAACCCCCTAGTCCTTACTTTGGACTTGAAGCTCCTCAAGTAGGAATGACCTTGGATACTCGCATCTTGAGGCAATACGCAAGTCTTATTCTCAAGAAAACATAATAAAAAAGACGCCATATCAGCCCAATAAATTTGATAATTTGACGTAAAAATACCAACTTTAGATGCTGATGGAATAATTATCATTCTATCCTAAAGTAGCCCAACTCTGTCGGCAAACAAATAGCAAAGTACTGTGTTAATATAACTCAAAGCATCCCTTAGAGCAAAGGGAACGCCCTAGTCAAACTCAAATTGTAAAGACAACTGGTGTGGGTTATAAGCCACAAGCCCGATGTCTTTGTCTTCAGCAAAAGGAAGGTATCTCTTCGTAGAGCAAGCAATAAAATCAAATTAACAATCAGCCAAGGTCTCAATGGCATCAACGATGACAACTGTGGACTCGGTGTGGTAATAAGGAAGTGACTCAAACCTAGGGTGGGAAACCAGATAAGTGCGACAGACGAATTGTGACTCATCATCAAGAAGGGGGCCCATAAACCTAGATATGGAGCATTTGGACCACCTTAGTCTCCAGGCAGAAGGACCACCATTAGTAGGACGTTTGGCCTTGGGGGCGAACGCGGGAAAACGCTAAAGTAGGAAGAGTTGTAGGAAGAGGGTAGAGATATAGCTACTAATGTTGCAATGACCCATCAAAATGGAAGTCACCTCCTGCAAATCATCAAGGCAAAGATATAGGTTCCCGAGAAATAGGGGAGCCAAAGGGACTGTCCTGCCGCGAGCCAACGAAGCAGCCAGAGGAAAACGTTGATGCTAGTACCATCAGAAGGGGGCTCTAGTGTAATGTATTATGTCAAACACATTGCGATAAAGCCAGCTAAGACATGTTCACTCCCGGATCCAAGGCCAGTTGGGTTAACATGCTTGTGACTCTTACTCTTTGCAGGTGTTCGCTGACACTTCCTCCGACTCTGAAATATGAAGGAAACGTTGTGGCATCGGTAAAACAGTTAGATAAGTAAGATACTATGATTGCCTCGACAAGAATAGAATCTCCGGAGAGGTAAATGAAATCTCTGAAAATAAGCAGTCACATCAGTACTAAGACATCCTCCAAAGTGGGGGTAAACTTACCCCAAGCGGTGACGAAGGTATGAGTCTCATGACATCAACAAGAAATCAAAGAAAATAGACTGACATTACGTTGGTTGATGCTAATCTTACGACACAACTTTATAGAAGAATCAGACCACTTACTCTAGCTGGTAGAAGGAGTGGATGAAGTCTCAAAGTCCATAAAAGAATAAGGGTAGTTTCTCCTCTCCAATGACATCCAAAACACTAACTCGGGATTGACACAAAGGGCCCTATAAAGATGCATGGGTGGGGATCTAAAAATAATAAATGGGCTGCCTCCTTTCCCTCAGATATATAGCTACAAAGGTACTCAAAAAAATGATCAACATAACCCCTAAGAAAAGGGGCGCAATACCACTCAGATGGAGGCAGATGACCCGCACAAATATGATGATGTTGATCATTCGCGGAAGAAGAGAAATAAAGGTGGTATAGGGAGTGAAAAATATGTGCAAAGAAGAAACCATAATTGAAGGTCTTGTAAGAAATATAAGGCTAAGGACTTGTAAAATGAAAAGTTAAAGTGGCTTAGTATGGAAAAATGGGAAGAATGTGAAAGGAGATATAAGATAGGAGGAATGAGTGGAGAAGGCCTTCTCTACTTCATTTATAGGGGAGGGGAAGGGAGATTGGGCACAAAGGCTAGGGGTGCGACATTTGAAGTGAGCCCAACTTCCCATAAGTCGTCAGCTCTAAGTAGTTGTGTCATATAGCAAAAGGACCTTGGTCAATGAACAAAACAAACCACCCAAAAAAAAAAATCACGCTAGGTAGCCTTGGGTCCATGCAGTCAGCAGTTCATCAACAACAAGTCACCAGAATAGTAGGCTCAACGTCAGCTTCAGACATGTCAGTGTTAGGTCCTATTCAATGCAACAACAACTAGTTAATGCAGCTGACAATCTGTGTTAGCCATTAATGTGAAAACAATAAGGGTGTGTTTGGTTTGTTGGATAAAGTAGGATAAAATAAGTAGGATTGGGTAAAATAATCTGGGGCCCACATATCCTTTGTTTGGATCCACATTTGCTCATGGGATACTCGTTGAGCTTGATTTACTCGGCCCATAGGAAATCGGCCTTTTATCCCGCCTAACCCAGTTCCGCTTATCCCACCTAAACTTTGGGATTAGTAAGCCCAGCACCAGGATATTAGGTGAATTTACGTAAATGCCCTCTAACAGTACAATAGTCTAGGATTTTTTTACCCCTATTCTCTCTCCACTTCTTCAGGTTGGTCACCTCCCACAGCGGCACTCATTGGTCCTCATTACCGAAGGTCTCTCTTTCTCTCTCTACATTTCAATGTAGATATATACATATATATTTTTCTATATATAGAAAAAAAAAAGGGAATTTATGTCTGTTTATATGGAAGGCTCTTCTTCCAGATTATTCGAGACCAACCCTTTCTCTTTGTGTCTATTTGTGTATATATATATATATATATTTCTACACATATATACATAAATATGTACATAAATTGTAAAAAAAAAAGGTAAATTTTGCATGAAGGTTGGGCTGTAATCTTCGAGTTCTCACCCCCAGACTACGTCTCTATTTAATATGAAGTGGATTTTTTTTTTCTTCCCTCCTCCAGTGATCAATGATTTTTTTATATATATGTATATCAATCAGGCTTTACTTACTCGTCCCGTCCCGTCCTTCCCTTCCCTTCCTTTCTTTTTTTGGTTGAACCAATTTTTCCTAGATTGGAATGTTGATCCTTTTGGCTGTGTAATGATGGATCCATAATTGTTATGAAGGATAATTTTCCCTTCCGTTCCCCTTTTTTTTTCTCATACCAAAATACAAAGCATAGTTTAATTCTTTATTTTCTCTTTTTGACCCAACATATTGTCATCACAAAGAGAGAGAAAGCCTCTACTATGAGATCTTTGTTTTTGTATATTTTTCTTTTTAAGAGAAGTTTTGTTGTTTTTTTACATGTTTTAATGGAGGTTTGCATATGATTTTTTCCATATTGGCTTCTTGTAATTTTTTTGGTGATTGGAAATAAAATTTTCTTCTTTTTTTTTTTTTTAAAAAAGGTTAATTAATGTTATGGTTCATGTGAATTTGGGTTGTGAAGTATTTTCTTGTATATTCAGGATTTTTTCCTAGTTTTTTTAATATCTTTGGCGGATGAAATAAATTTGCGAGCGACTTATAAATTTGTATTATAAAATCAACGTGTAATAGCATATATTTGGTGAACACATAAGCATTCTTATATTTTTCACAATATTAAAGTGCTAACCAACGTTGATTGAAAAAAAAATGATAACCAACAATTCTCAAGCAAAAAAAAGAGATAGGATTGGATATGATTCAAGGGTAAAATGGTTAATTAAAGTCAAAGGTGTTGGGCCTTTGTGGAGTCTAGTTTGTGTGTTGATCCGGATGATGACCCGACCCAAAATAATGTTGCGTGATTTTTTAATGGGAAATTTTCTGAGGCTTAGGCCATGGAGCGAAGGTTTGAAAAAAAATTTTGGCCTATTTTGTAGCTTAGTGCGCAGGACATATAAAACTCGTTGTTTTGGTGATTAGGGTTTATAGTGTTTTGTACAGCCGCTCTCTATATTCATCTCTCTCAATAGTAAAATTCATGCAGTTTCGTGGACGTAGGCAAATTGTCGAACCACATAAAATCTGTGTCTTGTTCTTTCTTGTTTCTTATTATTTTATGTTCTTGGTTTGTTCTTTGATTGTGTGTGTTTGTTTGTGGGTTTAAAGTTTGTTAAATCCCAACAAAAGATATTAGATGTTTAAAAAAAAAAATTAGTTTCTCCATATCCCAACTACATTATAGTGCACTATCCAAAACAGGGATCGAATAACACAAATTACTTTTATCCCCTTATAAATCCAGCCCAATTGGAATTTTACTGAACTGGTTTAGGATTTAAATTCAAGTCAATCCAATCCATCTATGAATTGCCAAACACTCCCTAAGGGCACCTCTAGTACAGTCTTCAATACCCCCATGTAGACCTTATCTTAGACAATAGACCTCCCTTGAAAGCATCTGTAAAAAGAAAGGGTTTTCGGTCTTCACGCAAAGTTCACCCCCAAGTAGGAGAAACATGCAAAGGGTTTTAATCACATGGCATTAGCTTTTTTTTTTTTTTTGGTCAAATGGTGGATGGTTAAGAAAAATTTAAAAATAGAGAAGTTTCATGAAATCCTTTATTTCATTAAAATGGTGGGGTCCACATATTTTATTTGAATGAGTGGAAGTTATGGATGTCAAATAAATTAAATATGTGGTGGCCATCACTTTTTGGAGATATTGAAGTATTTCAGCATTTACTATAATTTTTGAGACGGTCAAAGATCAAGATTTTTTAGGGCAATAATGGATCATTTTATTGGTAATTTTTGGGGCACAATTAAATTTAAGGTTTTTCTGGAAATAATAAGCTATTTTATTGACAATTTTCACTTCTCAATGACTATCAAAACTTTCTATCTGCAGCAGTAAAAGAACACATAGATACACCTCCGAATTGCATATGGATAAAAATACACAACACACACCAATCTCGTCCACATCAGCACTCCTAGTTTCGGTCAAAAGTGCCATCCAAAGTCAACACACCATTACAAAAAGAAAAGTATGGAGAATGGTAAAGCTAGTGTTAGGGTCCATGTGTTTTTTGATGGGAGGAAGTTGATGAGTTCACCATTTTTATGAAAGTTTCAAGTGTATCTCATTAGGAAAGTTACGTGGTGTAAATGGTGGGGTCCACCATTTTAGGAAACTTTGTATTTGAATATGCAGAAACTATGTTAGCCATGGAAAAATGATAAAGAGAGCAGCCTACCGCTGGTCCAACAGGCAAAAGGAGTTCAGCGTCTAAAAATATTTTCAGGTGCTTGTATCACGTAGCCTCCAGTTGCAACTTTCAAGGGTTAATGACCACAATTTACGTGATGGTCCAAGTCCGCAACACTCAAGGATGATGTCACAATTTTTGAGAAAATTAGTGTACACGTATAGGCCACCAAAAGAGAGGCCCATACATGCCGGGACAAGTAATCACAACAGTATTTTTTGAAATAAAGAAGTGGCGACAAAAGACAAGGGCCCATTTACAAATTTTTTATTTCTTATCAACACCATGATCATCTCACAAACAATAGTTACAATCAAGCGACAAGTGCAGAAACAAATAGTATGCGTGCACAAGACACTTCCCACAACTTGGCGCGCACAGGGGATAAATGTAATGTCCGATAAATTCAAGGCATGTGTCTATTGTCAAAACAGGACAAGTGTTAACAATTATCAGTTGACGTGAAGTGGGCTCGACAGGGTCCAGCAGGACTGGTATGGATAACAGTACCAAAGTGAGACGCCCCTAGGCACAACACCCAAGGAGCGATGCCCCCAAGCGCGACATTTCGTGTGTGACGCCACCAGGCACGAAAACCAAGGTCCAACGTCCCTAGGCACAAAAACCAAGGTGCGATGCCCCCAGATGCGACACCCTTGTGTGATTCTCTTAGGCACGACACCCAAGGTGCGATACCCACAAGCACAAAAACCAAGGTGTGACGCCCCCAAGTGTGACACCCCATGTTTGGTGCTCCTAGGTGTGATGCCCCACATGTGACACCCATTTGCGACGCCCTCGGGAGCAACACTGCAATTGGAGAGATATATCCTCATCACATTGGAAGTGACAAAATGGACCCTTCATCAAGGGTGGACAAAGGTGGAACTGTAGAGGTCTAGGGGCAACCTTGGCAAGACTCGCCTCTTCCACTGCAAGAGTGGTATCCTCTATCTAGTGGACACCACTGCTCGATTGGCCCACCAGACTAAGAGGAGGGGTCACCACCTAGGAACATGGTAATATGACCCACTTTAAGGGAGAACTGAGCAACAACGGCGAACGAGCATAATTGTCAACCTTGGCCTGGACAGGGTCTCAGAGGTTTAGCCTGCTCGAGTAGGCCTCCCAGTGTATGATTCACTGCCTATTGAGATGTGCTTGACTGGGATCCAGAGGGACTCCTACGGTAATTAGAGTTATTGATATAGATCAACATATAGAATAATGAGACATGTGGATTGATGACTGAAGGACTGAAATTATGTGGGTTTCCTTTATCGGACACCTCGACAAAGGTCTCGAGGAGGGGTCCAAAGAGAGAAAGAAGGACCCCAGATAGGAGAGTGCTAGGGGCATCATGAACATGACCCTCTCGAAGTCATGTCCCATGGTGACCAGTCGCGGTCATGAATCTTGGAAACCCCCTTTCACCTTGACTGTGACACCCTCTTTGAAGTTGTGTTTAGGCTACGTTTGAGGAAACATCATATTTGTCAAGTTAAGATTGGGACACGTGGCTCACGGCTAGTGGTCACTGCTATCGTTGCGGTTAAGGTAGTTATGTGTTGGCGCAAGTGTTAGGGGTCGCGGCGGGCAGCCCTTCAAGCAGCCCGACTTATCCGGGTTCTATGCTATAAATACTCACATTACTTGCCCACTACAGAGGATGAAAATTTTGGCTGGTGAGAGCATTTCACCTACACTCTTCCTAATCGGTTATTCCCTTCGTTAACAGTCTGCTCGAGTTCCTTCCATCTGATCCGTCTACCCTACTCACCCTCTTTGATTATCTTTTACATAAACACGTGTGACAACCTCTTTTACCTCCCCACCTATAAAGACTTAGAAGAGAAGTTAAGCCTCCAATACACTAGATCAATGTCAATACAAAAATGAGACATAATTCATATGTGATTATTGTAAAGATTAGGGACGGACCGATGAATTTGGTTTGAGCAAATTGTTTATAGTTTTTAAGAAATTACTTTACCTACACTAATTTAATTTAAGAAAATTTTCAAACATCAGGAGACTACCCCCTTTCCCTGGGTCCATCGTTGGATATAGTCTAAATAGGATGATTTTGAACTGTTTGATTCCATGATCAATAAAAGAAGTTGATTTTCAATATGGACCAAAATGACATTGATTTTGTATTTTGACCCATCTAATAATTCTTGGTCCATTCTTTTTGACTAATTCACATAATTGACTTGTAAAGTATCCCTTCATAACCAAGTCAATGTTACTGTGAAATTCTGAACATACAGATGGATTATCGAAAATAAAGGTGCCTATAATAGGATCTGGGAAGTATCATAGGTACCCAATCTAAACCTACATGCGATAAAACTATTTTCATGATTCAAACACGCAACGTACATATCATAGTTAAACAACTTTACAACTATGTCAAACTTGACCCCAGTGTCGGTGCTTCAATTGCGTCTTTCAAGACTCTTCTTCAAGTTGCTTCTACGATCCAAGGCCTCAAGATTAGAGTCCTCAGCATTTTGGAGGGGCATTAAAGATATCAAATAGGTTTATTGAGTATGAGAAAGGCCTCAAGCTCAAGTGCTACAAGCCTACAACCAATATATGGCGTTATAATATCAGAGGGGATGGAGGATTGTGGCCATCAACAAGCCCAAAAAGGACCTGACTGGAAACTAACTTTGTAGTGGGTGAACCTAGACTTGTAGTAGTTTCCATAGTGGGGAATGTAAGAGTAAGTCACCAAAGATGAAGAGGTAGAGAAATATTTTCAAAACCATTCTCGGATCAATTTCTGGACTCAATTAGGATCAAGGGTCTCTTAATACATATGACTATTAAGCTCTGTGGTGAAATAAAGCCGGTAAACGCTCAAGTTATTTTTAAGTTCCTTGCAAGACAAATGGGTGTGAAACCTAAAAAGGTCAAGAGTAACAGAACAATCTACCTTCAAATAAACGGTAGTAGGCTCAGACAAAGATAAAGATTAAAGACAAGACAATAGTGGATCCTATTTTGGCTCAACTTAAAAGTTCTTAGAAGTCCAAATCAAAAGACAAAGCGCATCACTCTCACACTAGTCACTAAACGAGCATTGTGTACTAATAGACTTGCTTTCCATAATCGTAACGAAATAACGGTTCTACCTATTTATCCATAAGGGATGGAGCACCTTTTGAATGGTATAAGTTAGTACTAGTTTCAAAGTTTTGAGATGCAGAGGTCCATGCATTTAGTCCCATTTATCGGTGAATGAGCTGACATAGCAGCAGTCGCAATTGAATCAACACCATCAGTAGGAGTTTGAGTTGCCCAACCACCAGTGTGTTTGACGAGTACTAGATTGAATTCAAGAACCAAACAAAAACTGTCCTTACCCCATGTTCAAACTCTAGCCCGAATTGTAACAAAAGTTGGTTAGGCCAAGGAGGAGTGCACTACTGCTTAAACTGGTTGGGGAGAAACAAAAATAATGCTCTATATGAAGACTTATTCAGGGATCCTTTTAGTGAAAAAGTCATGCTACGTAATAATCCCTTGAAGACCCAATTTGGTTTTCCCTTCTATTTTACCAAGCTAGTGATGAGAGATGTGTCACCACTATCTGTATGATCAGTTTATGGAATACACAATGACCCCTTTCTTCAACTGTGAGGTCTAGATAAAGCTATCCTCTGTCTTATATTTTGATTGTATACTTAGAAAAGTTGTCCCTCAAAATATGGAATATATTCAGTTTTAAGTTAATTACTTTATCAAACAAACCCTTTGTCATGACTTAATTCTATTCCCCAAAGCTCCCCTCAGTCAAGCCCAAAAAGTCATGCAGATGGTGAATAGGTTCAATATAATTGCTTCAGTGGACAAAAGACGTAAAAAGATATCTAGAAGTCGTCCCCCTCATCCATTCTAGGGTTATCTAAAATACCTACAACAACATCATAGCTAAAGCTCAACACAGGATGGAAAGCTGAACTTTTCAGCTTTGCTGGTAGAGCCACCTTAGTTCAGGCAGTGTTCTCTGCCCTCCCCACCCTATGGCATGATCTCCACTTAAACCTCGAGAAGCTGGATTAGTTAAACAGACATTTATATGGTCTATTTATCCAGAGAAAATTGGTCTCCATCTATGGAAAATGTGAATATATGCAAGAAATATGGATGCATTGGAATGAGATGTTCTAGGTTGGGCATTACTAGTACTGCCCCTACTTGCTTAGGTAGGATTGGTATTCCTTAGGGTGGAGAAATCTTTGTGAACAAAAACTTGAAATGCTGGATACCTAAAAAGCAATGCTCGACAAATAAGTCTTGCGCTTCATCCACTTTGAAGCGGATGAGGTAGATTCTGAAGAGATAAGAGGGTTATAGGATAAGAGGGTCTGGAAAGCTGGAAATTGTAGGAAAATTTGATTTGATCCTCAGGTGTCTAAAGACCCTTTTTGCAAAGCCATTCAAACCGCATTTGACAAGAAGACCTTTTATTAAGGATCATGGTCAAATAGGGGTAGGAAACAAATGGGATGTACCTAAGATAGTTGAGATGTTTTATACTTTCCTAGATATTGCCCAAGGCTAGGGAAGTGTGGCAACTTAATGTCTTGGTTTCAGGCTTTGTCCAATAGCCCCTCCCCCTCAAGGATTGGATCGAATCCAATATGTCCAATGACTCAAATCACTTTGCCCCTTGAGCCTATCTATTCTTGGAAAGTGCAGAAACCAAAGGAAAGAAAAATTGAAGTCATCATTCTGCAAGATAACATCCCTGAATGAACGCATCAAGGACATCAGCTTCTTTATCCTGGCCTCCATAAAGTCTTCCCAATCAACAAGCATAAACCCGAACCTTTGCAACCATCTATGTCTCCCGGGAATTTCCTCTTCCTGGTTGGACAAAGCTTACTACAGATGGAAGCTGAAAAAGCTGAATCCTCATGCAAGGTTCATATAGGCTTGAAATCAAGTGGTTCATAAATGGAAATAGACTCGAAAACTGTAATATCTCTCCTAGGAATGGCAAAACTTTTGAGTCACCCAGTTGGGAGCCTCACAAAAGACTGAAGAGCCCATCCATGTCACTATAAAGTTCAACCTCTTAGCACTCATCTAGGAAGTGAGAGCCGAAAGTTAGAAAGAATTTGTGGTAAGACAAGTTATTATGGAAGTAATGAATGCCGAAGAATTGAATATAACAGGGGAAAAGTAATTTTAGTACAAAATAATTGAAAGTAAGACAACTCTTTATTTTATCTATCAAAACACGTCAATAGGACTTCTATTTGATTCATGCTGAGGGTGAAGGCAAAGTATCCATTTGTGGTCATTCCATAAAAATACATTTACAGTGCATACATATGCAAATAAAAGCATGAAACAAAAACCAACAATCTTTGAGTTTTCTCAAATTCAGCAAAATGAAAGGCTGAACAAAAAAGAACCGTTTTTCTCTTTGATAGTATTGCTAGTCAGTTTCCTTCATCCATTATCAAGTGGGTACAATCAATTGAGGTGCACTTCATTGTTGAGTAAGCAATATTGATCAATTCATATGATTCTTAAGAATATTTCTTTTACATACATAGACAATAAAGCAGTCAGTCATCATGCCCCTCGCGACATATGTAATATTCTTACGTTCCAAAATCAACGGTTTGCCTAGTTTCATGGCGAAGCTACTCTATATTACAACTGGCATTCCAACTGGAATTTGTTTCCTAGTTTTAATTCCATTCCTCTTCAGCTAGCTCAATCAAATTGAAATTGACATCACATCATTTCAGTAAGGACGGAAAAAGAAACTGCACTGAATCTACTGATAATGTACCTTGACAACCAATGCACTGATAACATACAAAGATTTAGTCAGTAAAACAATAGATTTGTATGAATATAAATAAAAAGAGACTCTATCTGCTGTGAGTCATCTACAGAAAACTATCATCTATCAAACTTGCTTCACGATACATATAGCATGGCATTAGTAGTGAGATAACAATTGGAGGAGGATAAAGGCTTGAGCTAAGAACAACCCCAGTTGCACAATGTTATAGGTGCAAAATTCCAGATGTACCTCTGTCCAAATCTCTCTCTAACCTGTTCATTCTCTTGCCCTGCATAACAAGAACTTTATCAGCCCTGCCCATAAATTATCAAACTCACATCTTTAAATCACATCTAATAGTACCTCTTTGCACATGGCTGATCTACCTGACCCTCCTTTGCAAGATGAAACAGAGTCTGAATCCATTCCCTGCCCTGTAAGACTCCAGAAACTCCCAACGGTGCCTACAATGGGTTTTTCATCTGCAGTACAGCTTGGTGATTGTCTTGGAGATGAAGATGCCGAGAACTTTTTGAGCTCTTCAACAGTCAGTAGTCCTAAAATTGGCCTATCTTCAAAGCGTTTTGATGAGTTCCCTCTCTCTGAGGATGAATTCCCAATAGATCTCGGACTATTCTTGCTAGTAGGCATCTTTTCAGATTCAACCAACCAGCTTGAAAGGCTGGTATCAATTGCAATTTCATGCCCTTGTGGCTTCAAATGATCAGTTTTTTGTTTTGAACGGTGACTTGACTGCTTGAAATTGGGCTCTTCACTTAAGGGGATATTGAGTTCTTTCTCTAAGTTGAAGTTCTCCTTCTCATCGTCATTCAATGTCAGGATTGTTCGTGCTTTAACTGCTTTCCATTGACTTAGATTTTCAACTGGGTTCAACACAGAATGAACATAGTGGCCTCGGTCTCTAGCATCTCGATTTGGCCAAAATGTTTTCATTTCATTACCAGGTGAAACATTGATTGTTACAGCACTATTGACTTCCTTATCTTCCGTTTCAGCTGTATCTATTTGTTTTCTTGATTCAATTGATAAAGAAAATAATGACTCAGAAGACTCTTCTTTAATAAATGTATGATCAGTACCATCATCACAATCATCATCCTTTTCATCGGAATCATTTTCTTTTGTCTCCATATCAATTGATTCCTCGTCACTGCTTGTGCAATTATGGTATCTAGGGTTTGGAGGATATGAAAATAGGCTTGACAAACTAGAATCGGAAAGAGTATGGCTTTCACTTTGATTTTCTTCTTTCTTTTCTCTCTCTTTCTCCTCCTCAATTTCCAGCAAACAACTTGCGACTTCTTGAGTTGCCAAGCCCTCATATGCTTTGACATTCAAATTAAATGTAACTTTCGTTCGGCTATTGCTATTCAATTGATCCTGATGCTTACACCTACAAGAACAAGAGAACTAAGTGAAGAGAAAGAAGAATGAACCAAGAAAAACATATGAACTACACGTCCAATGAACTAATTCTGTGGCACCCACCAGTAAGTCAACTGAATGCCCTCCAATACACTGCATGAATGCATAAATTAAGAAATCTAGTAATGGAAAGGATCCTAACCCAAAAATCGAGAACTAACCAAAAACGTCGTATGAACTAATGCTTCAACTAACAAAATCAAGAACCTGTTTTTTTTCCTTTAGATGCTAATAGCTTACCTTAAATCTGGGATGGGTTTATGGGTGTCTGCAATGACTTCTTGTTTTATGAGATTGGTGGGCTGAAGAGCTTCACATGCTTTATGTCTCTGCAACAAATTTTGAATAGGAGTGAATGATTGAGTGATAGAGAAATAAACATGAAGTTATTTCGACCGAGATTGTTCAAATTAAGCTTGGATTTGGGCTTACCTGATCTCCACTAGGAGATGTAGTGGGCGGCTTTCTTGTTTTTCTTTGCTTAGAACTACCAAAGCAGGCGATAAAGCACCCCATTATGAGACACTGTTGGGTTCCCTAAAAGTGGGTATGTCTCAAAGGAGAGGGCGGCTAGCTTGGATAGCCGTCATGGAGAGAGAGAGAGAGAGAGAGAGAGAGAGGGAACATGGGAATGGAGCTCAGGGGAAAGGGCCTGAATCTTTTTGGATGGTTTGAAATTTTTGACCGTTGGAGACTTAATGGCACTGAGTTTAATGAAAGCAAGAATGGGTGTGTCTCTTGTCATCATGTGATGTTTATTTAATCCACCAGATCATAATTAAGAGTTGCTTCGAATTAAATTATATTTACATCCCTCATAATTTTTGATAATATTAAGGGGTGAAGCTCTTATGATGTTCGAGGTCTAATCATAAAATTTACCGTTAAGTGGAACGCTGCTGTTCCAAGTCAAGAATTTAAGAACCCAGCATTCAGCAATAACGACGTCATCCATCTCCAAAGTTATATCATATTATTTCTCCCGCCAAGCCAAAACACAATCTCTCCAAGCTCCAGCAACAACGACGTCGTCCCTCACCAAGCCAAAACACAGTCCATCCAAGCTCCAACAAAGTTCTCTCTCCCACCAATAGCACAAATCTCACAGAGCAAAAATCTTCTTGTTCTACTCAACATCTTAAAAAATTTATCAAGTAATTTTATGTTATATCATATTTATTGATCTTTATTGCATCAACATTAATTTTGTTATATCACCATTATCTTTGATTTTTTTGTAAGAGATGAAATTTTTATGTTAGAATTTATCACTATAAATTTTTATACTCCTCTTCTTTCATTATTTTCAACCTTTTGTGTTTCATTACGTTCATTATTCAACTTTTGAGGATAAGAAGGATCCAACCATGCAATGGGTAATGTTGATATTTCTTCATAATTTTTTTATGAAATTCCAGTTCATAAATTTCAGAACTTTTTTTTTAAAATTTCCTGTAAAATCTCGATAGAATTTTGTGACTACCGTCATTCTTTCTACTACGTTTTTGTGAGTATATTTGATTGTTTGATGTATGAGTGTTGATATTTTAGGCTTTGAAGAAACTGAGTTATATAGGCTTTGATACATAAAATTTTCTTGTTCTTTCCCTAAAAAATAAGTATTTAGTTGTTCCATTTGCAATTGAAAATTTATATGGGCAGTTTTTGATCTTATGTTTAATTTGTGTAAGTGTTTGGTTACTGTAGAGGACATAATCTATAGTCAAGATGGAATGTGTTGAGATTGATAAAGTAGACAATACTCCATGTATGAGAATGCAATTTGACTAGGAAGAAGATGATTATAAGTTCTATAACAATTATGGTAGAACTGTGGAATTCAGTGTGAGAAAAGATTATCACAACAAGAGCTTGAAGAATGGTGAATTAATTTACAGAAAATATGTATGTTGTAAACAGGGACAAATGAGTAAAGATCAAAGGAATTGGAAAACAACAAAGGTTAGGGTAGAGACTCGAACAAATTGCCCTGCTCACATGTGCATATCCTTCAAGAGAGATATTGGTAAATTTTTTGTTGTTAAATGGGAAGACCAACACAATCACATTTTACACTTAATCAAATATATGCATATGATGTCATTCTAATGGAAAGTTAGTGTAGCTCAAGGCATCAATGTTGATATTACTGAGGATTGTGGGATATCACTTAAGGCATCCTACGAGCTTTTGAGTACCCAAGCAGGTGGGAGAGAAAGCTTAGGATTCACTAATCAAAACAAAAAAAATTACATTCGAGAAATGAGGCAGCGAGACTTGAAATACGGTGAAGCAGATAGTTTATTGCAATATTTTCAAGCTGAAGCAGCTAAGAATCCATCATTTTATTATGGAGTCCAATTGGATGTCGAAGAGCGCGTAATAAATATTTTTTGGGTTGATCCGGGGATGATTATTGATTATGACCATTTTGGGATGTTGTCACATTTGACACCACATTTCGAACAAACAAGGAGTATTGACTCTTAGGCATTTTGATTGGATTCAACCAATTTAGGGAGACAGTGATATTTGGTGCTGCATTATTATACGATGAAACTGCAGCATTATTTCAGTAGTTATTTGAGACATTCTTACAAACAATGTCTGGGAAGAAGCCTGTTACCATTTTCATTGACCAAAATCAAGCAATGGCTAAAGCTATATCTATAGTGATGCCAAAGACATATCATGAGTTATGTTGTTGGCACTTTTCCCAAAATGCTTGAAAATATTTAGGGAACATATATAAAGATGATTCAAAATTTTTAGCCCAATTTAAAGAGTGCATGTATGGATACGAGGAAGAGCATGCGTTAGTTGATACTTGGAAATTGTTGCTTGATGAGTATGATTTGCACGATAACAGTTGTTTGAATTCAAGTTGGACACTAAGAGAGAAATGAGCACATGTGTATATGAAGTAGACTTTCACAGCAGGTATGAGGAGTATTCAGCTAAGTGAGAGCTTGAACTTAGCATTACGAAAATACTTAAAGCCAGACTATGATATTGTTTATTTTTTTACTCATTTTGATAGGGTTTTAAATGATAAGAGATATAATGAGACAGAGAAGGAATATCAAGATAGGCAACAGTTGCCTAGAATGAAGTTGAAAAGAGTTCCTATGTTGGTGCAAGCAGCGCAATGTTACACTCATCCTATTTTTGATTTATTTCAAGATGAATATGATGTATTCCAATGTGCTATTGCAAATCCTTGTAATGTGTTTGGTGGATGTCATGAATTTGTGGTGGAATTATATGATGAAGAGAGAAAGTATATGATGTTGATCAATGTTAATGAGCAAACCATTTTGTGTAGCTGTCGAAAATTTGAAATGATTGAGATATTATGTGGTCATGCACTTAAAGTGCTAGACACGATGAACATTAAGCAAAGTCCTTACCAATACATAATATAGAGATAGAGGCGAGATGCAAGAAAGTGGTCAAGTTCTTATTCCAGTACCACACTAAATGAGGAGGATCCCAAGTTAATGGCAGAATCACATTACAGACAGTTATGTCCTAAAATGGTCCATTTAGCAGCTTGTTGTTCTAATCTTAAGCCTGCACACCAGTTGGTGAACCGCGATATTGATGAGTTGTTCAAACAAGTGGATTTTATATATGCATCACTCGGTGGTGAGGAGAACAATAATGGTGATGAAGGAGTAGAAAATCTCTCTTTCTCTCTAAAGGAGTAGAAAATGTTGACCCTAACATTCTACGAATAGCTGGTTTGAAGAGGAAAGATGGTGGTTACAAGGGTTGGGGTTAATTGAAGCCTTGGCATGAGAAGCCAACGAAGAGGAAAACTGGAACTTCCTATAGGTCTAAGGTATTAGAACCCCAACATTATGGTTATGATATTTTGGATTCTTATTTTTTCTTAATTGTATCTTATGTCTTTGAATGCTTGTTTTGAAGGTATCTTAATTGGATGAGCAAAATTCACATATGAATGGATTTACTTACTCATGGGCATCAACTTATAATCACTCATATCCATTCTCAAGCATCAATTAGTTCACAAAATGCTCAGATAAATGTTGAATCATGCTTCTTGGTCAACGTTGTTGATTATTCTAATGAGGAGAATCGAGGTGGACAATCAATAGTTGA
Organism: Ilex paraguariensis; assembly: GCA_963454935.2. Classification (NCBI taxonomy): domain Eukaryota; kingdom Viridiplantae; phylum Streptophyta; class Magnoliopsida; order Aquifoliales; family Aquifoliaceae; genus Ilex; species Ilex paraguariensis. The sequence goes on from CAUOFW020006347.1 coordinate 141,870, forward strand.
TATATTGGATAAGTGTGATTTTTGTTAGCCGATCTTTCATCCTCTGTCTCTTGTTGATTGTTGGTTCTGGCCTACTGCTGATTGGGGGTTGACTGTTTGTGGTTTGTTTTCTCTGGTGCTGATTTTTGCAATGATGTTGCTGCTAATTGATTTTGATCTTTTGGTTGAGTTGTTGGTTGCATAGATGATTGGAGATTGCTTGTGGTTTGTTGTCTTTGGTGCTGATTTTTGCAATGATACTACTACAATGCTGGATGTTGTTGCAATTTTTGTCAAATTTTGAAGTCCAGTTATGCTTGATCTTAACAATTTCTTTTTGATCCTTTTGAAATGTGAACTTACAATGTATTCTTTTACTATTTAGATGGTGGATTTTCTATTTCTTGTTTTAGAAGATCTGTCATCCCTTTGGAAACACCCATGTACATGATCTTATTTTTGTTTCTTTATAGAATTGATCTCACCTATGTATAATTCATGGTGTTCAATGTGTAGTTATCTTGGACAAGTACAATTTTTGTTATATACCATGCATAATGTTCAAACAATCAATATACATTCATTCACGTCCTGAACCTTCTTCAACCAATACACCAAAGCACCATGTTCAACCAACCAATACACATTCACTCATACTATGAGCCACCTTTAACCAATACACCAATACACCAAACTAGTTCCATATAGAGAAATTCTATTCCATGAATTCAGGAGATTACAAGAACAAAATAATGGAAAAAATACAAGAATCAATGAATAAGAGTTTAAATGTTTAAACACAGAAAATGACTTTAATCCTTCAAAAGGACTCAAGCCATTTTCTGTTACTCTAAGCATCATTCTCTCTGCCCAGCTGGAAAGCCTTGCCTCCATACATCAGACCCATGCCCTTTGATCACAATGCAGCTTCAACACCATTACGTTCATTATTCAACTCTTGAGGATTAGAAGGTTAAGGAGGATCCAACCATGCAAATAAGCTTCATTCACCAATGCCATTCTTTGACACTACAAACAAAAAATAAAAATGTTTGTATAAGTTGATACCAAAAATCCCAGCAATACATTCTTTATACACCTAAAGACTTAACTCCTTCAAAATGCTCCAAGAGCACCTTTATTACTTTCATGGCAGAAGCCTCTTCTACCCATGAAAATCAGTCACAACACAGCAAAGAATAGCCACAACAACATTCCACAACAAAACAGCTCAAAATCATAGCATCACAACATCAGTGCATCACAGCAACAAGTCCATTTCCTGACTTCTCACCAATTTTCTTCCTAACCTCGAATTTCGACATCATCTCCCACAAACTAACAAATTATAAACAAAAATTCAAATGAAAACACAACCCACAAACATACAACACAAAACAATATACAGAATCTCAGAAACTAGCAGATTATCAACAAAAAATCCAAAGTAAAACCCAACCCGCAATCATATACCGCACAAAAAGCAAAAACACTTTGTCTTACCAATTTGAATTCATTCAAAGGTACATGCAGAGGAGGTAAGAATATTGGGGAAGTGGGGGGACGGGTGTGTATAACATCTAAACAATCATTTCAAAGTGAAAAAAGATTATTGTTTGGCTTAGCTAAAATTAAAATCTGAGGAGACCCAGAACCAAGAAACCCTAGATTAACTCATAGATTTCATCTTCTCTTTAACTCGAACTTGAATTTCTGGTAGAGAAGACATATGAATATAGAAATCAAACAAAAATCAACAGATATGTAATGTAACAGAAGAAGGTAAAGACGAGAAGAAAAGATTGCATAGAACTGGAGTAAACGATTTTTGAGCCGAGTTTTTTTTTGAACTGTGTTTTGGCAGGTACGACGTTGTTATTGCTGGATGTTAGGTTCTTAGATTCTTGGCTGAACTGCACCATTCCACTTAACCGCAAACTTTGTTGTTAGACCTCTAATAGCAGAGGCGCTCCACCCAAGATTAAGAGGCAATATCTTAATTTTGAAGTAATGATATTTTTTGTCTCACTTTTATTAATTTAAAATTTAAAATTTAAAATTTATTTTTCTTATTAGTATCACATCATTTAGTCTCTATTTTTTGATTAGTTCAACATTACCCAATAAATATAGCAAGTTAGAATAAAAAAAACCATAAAGGTGGTACCCAAGGAGGTAGCTTAGGTTAAAAAAGAGGTCAAAAATATCAATTTAGTCACTGATCTTGTGTATGTCCTCCAATCAGTATTATAGTAGAAACATATGAGGCAGATATAAAATTACTTGAAGAATATCTAACCTTCTCTCTGAACTTATTTAACATATCATGTCCAAAATTACCATCCCTATAATAAAAAAGACGGAGTAGGACGTAGTGCCTTGTAGGTGACCTAATTCTATTGATCAATATATTGCTCACAATATCAACAACTTTCTCCTCATCCCTACTATGACATTTGTGTGGTTCTGCTCCAATAATTATATAAAAATTCATGCAAATCCAATCTCAAGGGCCCTGGGTTTTTTTTTTTTTGTTTTGAAATGAAAACGATCTTATAAATTCATGAACTTGAAGAGGTTACATCAAAAAGAATATAGGATGATAAGAATTCTGGACAGTCATTCTTCCAAATACAAAAAAGCTGAGCAATTGATAACATATCTACCGAGGCAGTGGGCAGCTAAGTTTTCTTGTCTATGCGCCCAAGAGGTCGTTAAACTTAGTAGCCTAGTTGAGTAGTCTAGGATTTGATCCACAAAATGTCTAATCTCAGAATACTCCATATTCCCCAGATTAATAATTGTTTTTGAATCTCCTTCCAACTCCAAGAGCGGGATATTGATTTCCTTTGCCATCTGGGTACACACAGCTACCATTGCCTCCAGATTTTCTTCACTTAACACCCCATTAATCTTCCTACTCAGTCCCATTACAAACTTGCCAGTCTCATCTCGAAATACAACCCCAACTCTAGAGCATCCAGCTTTTCTAAATATCGATCCATCTAAGTTTACTTTTACCGTACCTGCCTCGGGAGTAATCCAATGTTTTCTGTCCCTTCCAACTGAACTTGAGTGTGTGACAGGGAGGGTGGAATTAATGGTTACAAACTGGTTAAGGTAGTTAATAAAGACAATCTCATTGTTGGTTTGATAATGCAAATGGGTGGTCAAGATTTTGTAGAGGGACTTTTGGATTATTTATGTTCAAGAGAGTCATGATCTGCTTTGCAGTTTTTTGTAAGACACCGTGGACTATGGACTATGAAGGAATTGTTGTTGGGTATTGAAGCTGCTGTTTAGGTGATGTGAAATGAAACTGGAGTTTGAGAGTAAAGCGCGCCATAACTTACATATGCACCTGAATCAGAAGATACAATTCACTAGGAGGCGTGAGAGTATGTTGAAAATGATGGCTCAATAGAGATTGCAAGCAAACGTTACAGTAGCACTTGAGACTTTGAAATCAAAATGTTTTCATTCCCTTAATCTTTCCCTTTTCCTTTTCTTCTTATGCTTGGAAAGTGACATTTGAGAGAAGATATGTGAGAAAAGGGATTTGAGGAGGGTTTTGAGCTTTGTATGTTAGGGATTTTCTTTATCTAGACATAATATACTTCCTTTATCAAAAAAGAACCTTAGTGTCATGAAAATTGAAATCACCTTAGCAACACCAAAACCATTTATAGCATAGTTGGTTAAATGTTGACATATTGTCAATTGGAAAGAAAAATCATCTTGGTAGTCAGTTTAATAAAAAAATACCTGCCACCTAATATATGTGGAATCTTAGCCTGCAAATAATTAAGCATTCTAAAGCATGCTTACTTTGCAAGAAAATCAAATAGAGTTTTTATGAGTTGAAAAGCAATGCTATGTGTGTAAAAAAACAAAAATGAGTGATGCAAAAAAATAAGGAGAAAGAAATTACAATATAATGTCCCAACAATTCAGGGGAAATTTAGTGGCCAAGGTATGCATCTGTTATGTGCACATTTTAATATATTTTTTATGTAATCTAGGAGTTAGTTATTGAAAGATTATTAGTGAATAGTTAGTGATAGTGTATGTTGTGGATTTTCTTGGTAGTTACTAAGATAGTAGAGTCATGAGTTAATTTAGATATTAAGGTAATTTTTATCATCTTGGATTTAAATGTCTTTCTATCAATGGAAATGGTATATTGAATATTGTGATAAACTTTTTTGTAAAATTTTGGAGATTCGGTTCTTCTTGAGTTGAACCATCGGAGGTTTTCACCCCTTCCCCTACTCTTATTGGGTTTTATTTCCCCAATTTTAGTTTTCGTTTATTTTCTAAATTCCTAAAAGTGTGCACGTGACAACATCTAAGTTTATTTTTCTTTGTAATTTTAATGCAAGTTCTATTACTTAAGCACTTGAATTCGTTTTTCATAATGCACTTTCGACAATGTAAGTATTGTCAACGGAAATAGAAATGAAAAATATAGCCAAAGAAGATTGGAATGCCAAGTTTGGAGTATTTTAGAGCAACTATTCTAGATAAGTACTATTGGTGTGAGATTCAATCACCTTTTCTTTCTACACCATTCTTCTGACAGAAATCATGGGTTGTGGTTTTCAGATGTGGCAATCGAGTCGTGTCCTGTTTGTGTTGTGTCATTTTAGGGCCGTGTCGATCATTAATCATCTCTAGCTTACACCGTTTAACTAATCGTGTCGAGTAGAAACGATCTATTTATGTTCTTGTTGACCCATATAAATCGTGAATAAAAAATTTAACGCTCAGATTTAAGTTTAACATTTAATTATCACTTAATGAACCTATACTCGATACTTTTCCTATAGACTAAAAATTAATTTAATAAATATAATAATAAAAATGAGTAAAAATCTTTTTTTATACAATAATTTTATCACTATTTGATAAAATATAATAAATATTAACATTTTATTGCTATAATACTAGTTTGTGTCAATTTCGTGTTTTACAATAACTCGACCCATTATATTATTCGTGTTAACGGGTCGTGTCATTTACGGGTTTGTGTCGAAAAACAATCAACCCTAACCTGCTAATTTCGTGTCGATTTCGCGTGTCGTATCAAAAATCGTCACCCCTAGTAGTTTTCATCTACTTTTCAATTTCTTCTAATCTTATACTACTTTAGTGCCTAAACTCCTATAAAGGCAGGACTACACAGGAGCAAGCACTTTGGTTTGAACCACACCATTGATAACATAGATTAAGGGACCCAATATCCTCTCTAACGACCAAAAAACTAAACAAAAATTCAAATAATATATGGTTACATATAATTCAAAATTTCCAAAACTTTACATTTGGCCTCTACTTTTTGTTTTCTTTTTACATTTGAAAATTGGTTTTCCTTTTTTTTTGGGTACGGCAAGATTTTCATTTTCAAATCACTCATATAATGAAAGATAACTTTCCATGTGAAATGAAATACAACCCACCAAATGCAAATCCCAAGAAGGTCACCCAAGTGGTTCAAAATTCAAATACATTGAAGCTAACAACATCCAGCATATGACTTACTTTTTTTATTTTGATGCGTCATATGACTCACTATTATAGAAAGCAACAAAATTCAAGTAGAAGTCAGAGAAGGCAAAAACAAACCGAGAAGATGACAGGAAAAAAAGGGTGCCCCATCAAGTTCAAGCTTCAACTAAATGGGGATACATTAGTTATGGAATCATAAACATAGACCAAAACTTTGTTGAACAGATCAATGAGACACATACATGGAAAGGCATAGGGAGCACCACCATCCAAAATCTTAACAAATACTATGACTTGGAATTAAAAACAAATATTCTATGAATAAATCGTAATCTAGTACAACTCTTCAAAATACTAGTGTTAGCTATGCAACAACGGTAAAACCAAAATGCCCCGGATCATCAATTTTTATGGTATCAATGTGGTACTTTTTCAAAGTGTTTCAAATAAAAATTAAAAAAAAAACATCTTCCATCTAGAATAAATGCAAGTGGTCCCCCAACCATCAATTTACATAGTCAGTAGGACCAGCTGTCCAATGCATCAACCTCTACCACATTATAACAGTCTTTCTTATTTTTCCATAAGTCTCCACAAGGAATATGAAGGAATACACAAGAAGATGAAGGGAACTCAAAAGGAAATAAAACAACTCAAGAATATGTCTCAATGTCTTGGCAATAGTAAAAGGAGCATCATGAGGTTATTTTGTGCACACTAAATTGGTCATTACACAACTTAGTCTGCATTCATTGAGGGTGCTAGACAGACTGAATTGAACATACACTTAACACTTGATATGTTTAAAAACACGATACTTTAATCACTGCACCAAACATTGACCTCATTCACAACACTAATATCAATAATTTATTGCACCTATGAATTATAGAACTACCTCAAAATCTCACATTCCAACAGGACAGAAACACACAATCTAAGGGAAGATTTCTCTACCAGCTACCCAAACAGAAGATTTGATTTCCCTTATTCTCGAGATCGTCTAAACATTTAATTATTATGTAGAGCATTACAACAACATTTAGCCAAGTTCAAGCAAAGATAATAGAAATGTGCATTATAATTAGATTCAATAAACGCATTGAATTTCAAAACATCTTACCAAATCACTGCTGTGGTGGCTGATTTTGTGGAGGGGCATTTGGTGGAGGTGGCATCCCAGGACGAGGTGGGCCATAGACTGCAATACCACCACCCGGTGGAGGCATCATACCAGGGTGCGGGGAAGGCGGCATCCCAGGTCGGGGAGGCGGTCCCCTCATCATCTGAGGGGGCGGAACCATCGGCCTCTGTGCAAATTGAGGCGGCATCGGGTATGACCCAGGTGGCCGCCCACCTGGCCGCTGAGCAAACTGAGGCGGTGGGGGCAGGCCCCTAGGCATTTGAGGTGGCGCCTGGCCAGGATAAGGGGCCCCCATGTGGTTCGGCGGCCGCATAACTGGCGGTTGGGGATAACTCATCGGCGGGCGAGAAATCTGTGGCTGCATCATTCCAGGGGCAGGCCCACCAACGCCACGAACCGGCCCAGCTAACCCAGGTTGGACCTGAACAAGCGGCCCAGTGGGGACGCCACGGCCCGCGGCCCGACCAACACCGGGCCCAGACTGGACGGAACCGGCGCCTTTGGCTCGAGACTCGTCGGGAGGAGGAGGACCTTCGACGGTCATTGAAATGACTTCTTCGCCCCTGAGGAGTACGAGGCCGAGAGTACGTCGTTCCTCTCACTCGTTCTTCTCACTCCTCGTTCTTTTTGCCTTTCGCCGGAGGTAGTTGCCGGAACTCTTCGCAATCTCCGATAACGAGGTTCATGTGGCGGTCGAAGGCCATGAACTTGCCCACCAATTGACGGCCGTCCTGGACGGTAACTCTCATCCGATAATTGATGTATTGAAGCATCTTCGAGCTCTTCGACATCGACATTGTTACAGATCCAATTGCTTCACTACCAGGATTTTAGGGTTTTACGGTGAAAAAAGATGGGACTGTGAGGTGGGGGAGGTGGAGAGGATTTTTAGGTTTTTTAGGGTTTTGGTAGGCGAATAGGAGATGGTGGAGATTGCAGACAGGCAGAGAAGGGGGAGCAAGTGTGAGAGAGAGAGAGAGAGAGAGAGAGAGAGAGAGAGAGGGATTTTCTCCAAAAAGATGGAGAGAAACGATGGAGTTGGTTGTCTAAGAGAATAAGCGACTGGCGAAAGAAATTGAAACCTAGTTTAATAATATATATATATATATATATATATATATATATATATATATATGTATATTTTCAGGTTGGGCCTGAGTTCTATAATTGGGTAAACCCAATTTAATTATTTTGGGTTGGGTTCGAATTCAACCCGTAAATCCGACACCTCAATTGGAGCACTGCTCAAATTAAATTCGAATTGGGGTTTTCTAGTCTAGGCCCAACTTAAAAAGTGAAAATTGGGATTGAGTTCTCATTAAGGGACTTATAATGAGTTTAATTTGTCAATTAAACTTATTTAGAAATAAGTTTATTTTTAATCTTACTAATAAATAATTAAGTCTACTATTTTTTTAAAACTCTAAAATACTCTTCTAATGACTTAAAAGCAATCTTCAACATTAAATCAGTTTCCTAAACAATTATCTTGACTCACACTTAATGGAAGATTTTTTTCATAAAATATGATATTCAAATTTAAATTTGACATCACTATCATCTCTCTCTCTATCTTGTCTACGGTGACTTTCCTCTGGAAAACTTCACACTCAGATTGTTTCTCGATCAAATACTTCAGTTGGTCCTTCAGTGGTCCCAAATATTTTTAACTTGTCTTTTCAGACTTATCCTACCCCAACAATCTTTCCTCGAACAACTTCGTGCAAAGTCTAGTTTTTGATATTACAATCCTCGAGACAACAACAATGGTGATAAGTTTTGGAAAAAACATAAAAATCAAAAAGGTTATATACATTTTTAAGAAAGTATGGGCCAACATATTTTGACTAACCCACAAGTTCTCCACTCCATTGTCCAAAAATCAGATGGAAGTTCCACATAAATTAATTCATGTTATCTAGAAATTCTTTATTTTCTAGATTCATATTGTAGGGCTTGTTTCAGATCTCAATTAGAAATTGTAGGTTCGATAGATTCGATTTTTTTTTGGGTGAGAAGACTGGTTAATTTAATATTGAATATTACTATATATGTTACTATTTTTTTTTCATGTTACTATTTTTTTGTTATGTATATTACTACTTTTTTCTATGTTACTATTTTTTAGATGAGCATGTTACTGTTAATATTAAATGTTACTATTTTTCCAAAATATTATATTCAATGTTACTTTTTTTTGTTGACCATGTTATTGATATTATTTTTTTAAATATTAATATTCAATATTACTATTTTTTCTTTTTGAATGTCACTATTTTTTGTTTGTTTAAGTGGTAAAATTTTTGTATTTGAATGTTACTATTTTTTATTTTTAAATAGTTCTATTCTATATATGAATATAACTAAATATAAGAGAGAGAATTTTAATGTTATGAAACTCCTAAAATTTAGGATTTTTTAGTTTCTACATTTGTGTTAATTAAATATAACTAATTAGGGTATTTTAAACAATGAAAATCAAACTGGACAAAATATTAAATAGTTTTCTTGATAGACCTATCTCCAAATAAGTCCATAAAGAAGAACCGGTCTCCAAAATTTCTTAATTTTAAAACCTCAATCCAAATCCTGATTTTTTTGGATTGGGCTCAGGTTGACCTACCCAAGTTGAACCCTTAATTTTTAAACTTATTTCCTAAATCTAAATACTTTTCTGAAAGTGATTTTAAAAATGTCGACTCAACTGATATTTTTAAAAATATAGCAAAGGCCGAAAGAATCCTCCCTAAGTCACTTAGAGTAGAAGCGGGAACACGAGAGCAGAAATTTTTTAAAAACCCCTAGAGGGGGAGCGTCTTGAAAACGTCATAGTTTATGCATACATACATAATTACAATAATTGAAATTAATAAAAAAAAATATAATTAAAAAGCTAAATTCTAATTTTTATACAATAAATTATTTAAATCAAAAAGCATTTCTTGTTAAAAAAAATCAGAAAAATTTGAAAGGCATATTTATGCGTGAGAGGTGATCCCACGTTGGATAGGGAAGGCAACTTCCCACCAACACTTGAATATAAATCAAGGTGAGTGGCAGTTCTCATTACCGCGGGTTGACCTTCTGAGTTGGAAAGCCTAATATTCTATGGGTACAAAATATGAGAAGTTAGTTTAATATTTGGACTAGCCCAAGTTAGCATTTGGGCTCCTAACCCTGAGTAATTTAAATGTTTAATTGACGAATTTATTTTTGGATTTATGAATTCAAAAAAATGGGAACACGAATTTATGGCGAATTCACTCCTTGCGTTCCGAGCAAGAAAACGGGCAAATCTTGTGACTAATAATCCTCCTCCTCCGCAACTTCAATGGATTTTTTGTTTTTTTTATCTCAACTTCAATGGTTTGTAGATTATTTATGAATTTCATGAGTTTTGATGAAAATGACACGACGATCTCTTGACATTTTAAAATTGACCCAATTGCACGTGTAACTTATGAATTTTCTCTACTAGATAGATACTCATAAATCTAATGATAATGCCATTAGTAAAAAACTTTCAAATATTTTTTAGAATAATTTTTCAAAGTAAGGTTAAGGCTGTTAAGACAATATTACTCCCCCGAAATAGATAATGATCTAATGACAAGGCCGACGATAGAAGCTTGGGATGGTGCCATAAATACGGAAGTCTCACTTACGATTCCATGAGAAAGGACTGACTACCTATAGGAGCTTTGACCAACCATCACTAGTCAATTCCGCTTTGGAGCGATTCCTTACTCTACCATTACTATAGGTGTATGGGGTTCGAGACAAAGAAAGATTCAGGCCGCATATCATTGGAAAGATAAGGATGGCCTAGGCCCAGTCCAGCCAAAGAAATGCACCTATCATGGACTGGCCGAGTGAGATGAGAAGCTAGTCTATAAGCCCATGGGCACAACATGGTCCAACCCAAACAGGTCACTGACTATTTGCATTTATGTGACAAAATTGTCTATTCTATTGCTCTTTCCATTTTTTGAAAATTTTGTGAAGACTTTCTCAAAGAAATTTCCTCCTGATGAATTTGTTACCACATGCACAAAAATACTCCATTTTGAATTTGTTACCATATGCACAAAACTGCTGAACATTATTTTTGTTACAGTGTATTGTTATACTGTCTTTGTTACAGTGTATTTGTTACACTATTATGAAGTTCGGATATTAACAAATTTTGAAATTCAAACAAGTGATATATTCTAAAATAAACGGAATATTAAAATTCTCCTATAAAACTATTAGTAGTAAATATTTACTGCATAAATATAATTTGAAAATAAAACCACTTTCCAAAACACAAATACGCATGAATCAAGGTGCATTAAAAATAAGAGATTTTGAATTAAATGACCATAAATTTCAGCGCTTAATAAATGTCTTGTTAAAGTTTTTATGAAAGAAAATTTTACAAAATGGAGATTTACGTCTTTGTATCTCAACTGTGTATTTTTTTCCAAAATATTTTGTTTTATGTATTTTTTACCAAATAAGTCTAATTAGGTGTACTAGCTTCCAAAGAACCCGATTTATAATTATTCCAATCCACCAACAGGCCTTAGGTCTAATGATATTTCTTACCTTGTGAAGGTTTTGTCTTTTTAAGGTCAAGGGTTCAAGCCCCCTTTTTCCTCCCCTCCCCAAAAAAAAAAAAATTTAAAAATAAAAATAAATAATAAAAATAATTATTCCAATCCACAATGACTTGGTGTAATTTTGAAAAAAATATTGTATGCGTAGAGTTACTCCGCTCTAAATAATTTTGGACAAAATTAATAAACAAGTTCAGGATAATGAACAAATAGACTAATTATATTCATCAACTCAACTAAATTTGACACAAAAAATCTTTAAATATGGTTTAAACATGGTTTTATATATAGTACGAACTCCACGCACTACGAATCTGACTATGTACAATTATAAATAAACTAACTATGATTAAAGTAAATTTTGACGGTACATGACTTAGAGGAAATAAAAATCCAAAAAGGTAAAACACAAATTGACCTTTTGTTGAGGGCAGATGAGCTTCCGCCTGTGTAAAAAGTCCAAGGCCCACAGCATAGTTGGCCCAATCTGTCACGTGGTGTCTCGATAGCCCGAGCTGCAAAGACGACTTGCTAGGTAAGCCCATGGCCTGGTCCATTGCCCTGAATTGTTTTAAAAAAAGATTAAGAAAAAGGTTAACCTGGGAAAAAATATTGGCCTACTAAGACTAGAATGATGTCATCATTAGGTTTGTCAATCGTGTGGGATGAGTTCGTATTAAAAAATATTTCAACCATACTCGATTCTTTTATTAATTCGTATCTAATGAATCGTGTCATATTGTGATTTTTTTATTGAGTTCACTCATACTCGATTCATTTATTAGTTGTGTCAAATCAGATCTACTTATTTATTTAATCGGTGACTTATGTAAGACCCAAACCCTCTATTAAACACCAATTAAGCACCCAAATGCTTAGCCTATTTTGGTTGTAGGGAAAGAATAGAAAAAAGGCTTGGCAAATACAAAAAGAGCCTTTAGGTAATTAGAAGTATAGTGACATGTAAAATGAAGCAGAGGATGCAGATCCTTTACCACTTGTGACCATGCATAATGGCTTGTGAATTCATGTTCAACATTGCCTTTTGTTTCCCTCTTTCCTTCATTTCTTATCCATGTTTCCCCAAGATATGGGTTGTGGGCTGTAATGGTGATGAGTTTGTAAAAGCAGAAATTTGGAGTTTCCACTCTACTGTCTTAGTCTTAGCAATAGCTTGTATAAATTAGGGTCAACAATTTTTAACGCGACTCCTTAATCTAATATGTAATTGATACAAAATAATGAGTATGAATGTATCTTTAACGGGTTTAGATTACAATGGGATTGATATATCAAACCAAATTTAAAATGTGTCATACAATACGAATTTGACTATAAAATAAGCCATGCATGGATTGAAAATTTCTTAACACGATTCAACTTGGACACAATTCGAACCCAGTATTACATGACTGATTGTTAACCCCCATGCATAGCAAAACATTCTTTGAATTGCCTACAAATCAATTTGGTGAACTAATACAATTGAAAATTTTGAGACCCAAGAAAAAGAAATGGACTTTCACACTTCTAACCATAGATAGATGTCCAAGTGATAGCTTTCATGTTAACTTTGGTTGGATCCGCGTGTCTTGTTAAAATTTTTTGATGGGACCTACTCATCCAACCATCCCATTCATTTCGTAAACTTTTTAATAATTTTTTTTTTGTAAGAATAGCATTTTCACTAGACCCTTGACTTGGTCCATTGGCTCGGCCCTAGGGTTTTTGGATGGCTCACCCAGGTCATTGACCAATCAAAGGCCTCGCCTATTACTGAGGCTTAAACGGGCCCTTTAGAAAGAGATTGACAAATGATCATCGGCCTAATTTTTTTGTAAGAAAACCATAATATTCTAGCTTTTTCGAAGAGAAATTAAGACCCTCAAGCCAATCAGTAACATGCAAAATGTGGCAACAGATGAAATGGTTAGGATTTTTTGGACCACAAGTTTTAATTATTAATATGTGAGATCCCAAATTTAAAGTTTTCAATAACCTAATTTCAAGATATAAAGTTTTCCTATTATAATAAATTATTTAAAATGATCTCCCGTTTTTTCATCAATTATTATGCTTTTCCCTATATACTGGGGTTCAAATATCCAGAGATTCGTTGTTTGCGTATTGACTTCATATAATTTAGAAAACTCTAATTTTCTCTAAGCCTCTTATTCATATCTCTTATTAAAAGCGCTATTCAATAATATCTTTCTAATAGACTCTCCCGCTAACTTGAATAAACATTCAAATATCTACCCCATATTCATCCGTGAAGGTACTTGATTACATCAAATCCACCCACAAGTTCAGAAAATATAATGACAAATACTGATCACAAAATCTGATGGTACCTAAAAGGAATTTCGACTAAGTATGAGCTCAAGAGCCAAGGTCAAATCAGGAGGTCTGATAGAACACGCAGAGCTCAAGGGACTAGAGCTAGAACTCCCCCTTAGATGAGGTAATAGCAGAGATGATAAGGAAACAGATGGATGACAGCGGGGCTAGAGTCCAGGAGCAAAACTCTCAACCAACCGTGATCCTCTCCCAAAATCAAGGAAGATTCTGTTAAGATCACACCTGAGACTCCTTAGGAATTGAAGTTGCGCTATAAATACTGTACAAAGCCTCCAAGAAAAAAAAACGCTAGTTGCGTGAGAAACACATTGTAAACCCTATTCTTCACTATTAAAACAAGAGGAGCAAGAGTTTTCATTGAAGAGTGGACTAGCCGAGCTCCCGAGCTGGCGATCCACTATACATCCTCTGTGTAAATCGCCCCAATCCCTTAAATTCTTTAACACGTTCCTCACGATCCTTGAAGCTCAGACCCAAAATTGCTAAGCATAATCCATATCTTCTGCTCAATCACATTAATTTGCACCATCAAAATCAATAGAGGATGAATGCTGATCATATGATACAAAATTTCTTCGATCCTCTTGTTGGAAATATAATGGTGTGGATTTCTACAATATGATAAAATTACTTATTAGACATTTCTGATAACATACAAAACTATAGATATAGTAAACTATGAAACAATAACATGCAAGAATAAACAATAACACAAAAACTGCAATAAATAAAACTAATTCATTTGCAAATCAGGAACGGAGATTGAATTTTATAGATCAATGTTAGTGTTTGATACTATATCCTTAAGAGCGATTTCACCCCCACATTGGTGCTTATGGAAATCTAAGAGTCTATCTCACAACATACAATGATTTTTATGCAAATGAAAGTAGTAATCCAATCCAATTACCCAACGAACCAGAATAATGTTGTGTACACTTAGAAAATACTATCTCTCAATCACGAAAGGATAGGCGATTGACAAAAAGAGGCAAATAGAGAAAGAAATTGAAACCCAAGTCTAATATAATATGTGTGTGTATATATATATACACATTATTTTTTTATATTTTCAGGTTGAGCCTGAGTTCTATAATCAGGTTGAGCCCGATTTAATAATTTCGGGTTGGGTTTGAGTTCAACTCGTAGACCTAACACCTCAACCCAAACACTGCTCAAATTGAATTTGGGTTGGAGTTTTGTGGCCCAGGCCCAACCCAAAAAGTGAACATTAGGGCTAAGTCCTCCTTAAGGAACTTATAATGAGTTTAGTCCACCAAGGAAACTTATTTGGGCGTAAATTCATTTTTAATCTTCCTAATAAATAGTTAAGTTCACTATTTTTTTAAAACTCCAAAATACCCTCTAATGACTTAAAAGTAACCTTCAACATTAAATTAGTTTCCTAAACAGTTATCTGGACTCACGCTTAATGGAAGATTTTTTTCATAAAGTCTGATATTCAAATTTAAATTTGAATCACTACTCTCTCTCTCCCTCTCTTGTATACGGTGACTTTTCTCTAGAAAACTTCATACCCAGATTATTATTCGACCAAATACTTCAGTGGTCCCAAATATTTTTCAACTTGTCTTTTCATACTCATCCTCCCCCAACAATCTTTCCTTGAATAACTTCGTGCAAAGCCTAGTTGTCAATACTACAATCCCCAATATGACAACAATGATGATAAGGTTTGGAAGAAACATGAAAATGAAGAAGGTTATATACATTTTTACAAAAGCATGAGTCAACATATTCTGAGTAGCCCACAAGTTCTCCACTCCATTGTCCAAAAATTTGATGTAAGGTTCACATAAATTGATTTCATGTTGTCTAGAAGTTCTTTATTTTTTGGATCCATGTTGTAGGGCTTGTTTCAGATCTCAATTAGAAATTATAGATTCGATTTTTTTTTTGGTGAGAAGACTATGGTTAATTTAATATTGAATATTACTATGCATGTAACTATTTTTTTTTTCATGTTATTATTATTTTTTTGTGCATGTTACTACTTTTTTCTATGTTACTATTTTTTTGATAAGTATGTTACTGTTAATATTGAATATTACTATTTTTTTGAAATATCAATATTCAATGTTACTTTTTTTTGTTGACCATGTTATTGCTTTTATTATTTTAAATATTAATATTCAATATTACTATTTTTTATTTTTGAATGTTACTATGTTTTTTTGTGTTTAAGTGGTACTATTTTTGTATTTGAATGTTACTATTTTTTATTTTTAAATAGTCTTATTCTATATATGGATATAGATAGATATAAGAGAGAGAATTTTAATGTTAGAAAAACTCCAAAAATGTAGGAGTTTTTAGTTTTTTTAAAATTGTTTTAATTAAATATAACTAATGAGGGTATTTTGTACAATGAAAATCAAACTGGATTGAATATTTAACAGTTTCTTAATGGACTTATCACCAAATAAGTCCATAAAAGGGAATCGACATCCAAATTTGCTAATTTTTAAACCTCAATCCAAGCCCTATTTTTTTTTTTTTTGAATTGGGCACGAGTTGGCCTGCCATGTCCAAGTTGCATCCCTACTTTTTAAACTTATTTCTTAAATCTAAATACTTTTTTTCGAAGTGTTTTTAAAAACGTCAATTCAATTGATATTTTTAAAAATATAGCAAAGGCCCAAAGAATCCTTTCTAAATCACATATAGTAGGAGCGGGAGCGCAAGAGCAAAAATTTTAAAAATATCTTAGAGTAGGAACGCTTTAAGAATACTATAGTTTATGAATACATACATGATTACATATATAGAAATTAATAAAAATATATAATTAAAAAGCCATATTCTAATTTTTATACAATAAATTATTTAAATCAAAAAGCATTTCTTGTTAAAAAAAAATCAGAAAGATTTGAAAGGCATAGTCATGAGTGAGAGTGATCCCACGTCGGATAGGCAAGGCAACTTCCCACCAACACTTTCCTATAAATGGAGGTGAGTGGCAGCTGTCGTTAGCATGTGTTGACCTTCTAAGTTGGAAAGTCTAATGTTATGTAGGTAAAGAATAGGAGAAGTTTGTTTACTATTTGAACTGGCCCAAGTTAGCATTTGGGCTTTTAACTTTGAGTAATAGTTTAAATAGTTAATTGGCGAATTTTTTTTTTGGATTTAAGAAGTCAAAAAAATGAGAGCATGAATTTATAGCGAATTTGCCCTCCGAAACTTCATTGATTTTTTTTTTGATCTCAACTTCAATGGTTTGTAGATTACTTTTTTTCTTTGAGGCCTAGGAATTGTGCATCTGAACATGTCATTTGGAGTGTTTTTTTTTTCCCAAAAAGTACTTGGATTAGGGAAATGAGCTTGAAACAACATAGGATTTGGGAAGAAAAGTTTTGGGAGGCATAAGATCCTTAAAAAACTCTGGTTTTATGTGTGTTTTCGAAAAATGTGAATTTACACATCTATTTAGGGTAGAAAGCACTTAGATTTCATGAGTTTTGATGAAAATGACACCACGATCCCTTGACATTTAAAAAATGAACTATTTGCACGTGTAACATATGAATTTTCTCTGCTAGATAGATACCCACAAATGTAATGATGATGCCAATAGTAAAAAACATTCAAATATTTTTTAGAATAATTTTTCAAAGTAAGGCTAGGGCTGTTAAGACAATATTACTCCCCCGAAATAGATAATGACCCAATGACAAGGCTGACGACAGAATCTCGGGATGGTGTCATATATACGGAAGTCTCACTTACGATTCCATGACAAAGGACTGACTACATATAGAGCTTTGACCAACCACCACCGATCAATTCTGCTTTGAGGCTATTCCTTACTCTACCATTATTATAGGTGTATGGGGTTCGAGACAAAGAAAGATTTAAGCTGCATAACATTGGAAAGATAAGGGTGAACTAGGCCTAGTCCAGCCAAAGAAATGCACCCACCATGGACTGGCCAAGTGGGAGGAGAAACTAGTCCATAAGCCCTTGGGCACAGCATGGTCCAACCCAAACAGACCACTAACTATCTGCATTTTCTGTGACAGAATTGCCTGTTCTGATTATGCACAAAATAGTCTCGTGCAATATCAACAGTCGAGTGTATGATAAAGTGTAATTAATGAAAAATAAATAAAACATTCAATGGAAGTAATGTAAATATTGACTTAACACACAAATATATAGTGGTTCGATTTAGATGACCTACTCCACTCTAAGAAACGACAACGGTGGTGGGGGGCTCTTTATTGATGAATAACGTAAGAGAGAGAGCTCTGGGAGAGGTACAATAGTTAGGAGAGATAAAATCTATGTGTGTAGAGAGGTGTAGAGGTAGAGATCAATATGTAGTGAGATGTCCCTCTCAAAAGTGAAAGTTTACAATTTATAGACATGGTGAGGTGGTGACGTGAGAGTAAAGACACTACCTTTTTGGGGAGGATAGCTACAAAAGATAAATACAATTAACATAGTTTTGATCTTCAAGAGTGGGTATCCCAATGATCTTTCTCCCATGTGCTCTTATCTTCTTGGGCTCCTTGAGTATTGGACTGGATCGAATTGATGAACTGGGCTTGGCCTGTCTTTCTAGTGGATCTAGACTTGCTTGATTTACTAGGGCTAGCCCAATTAAATCTGGGCTTGTCATGTTCTATTGCTCTTTCCATTTTTTGAAACTGCCGTGAAGACTTTCTGTTGAAAAAACTGGATGCAAATAAAGTGAATGGCAGAGTGAGGAGCGGACTAAGTCGCTCTCTTAAGATGATTCGTGCCCCTTTATGAAAGAATCACAGCGTAGAAGGCAGTAACACGTCGTCTCTAGAATACAACAGCTCAGCCTATTGACTGTTGCTTCACTCGATCTGCACAATCGAATGAAGCAGAAACTTCACACATACCTTTGAATATTGCCTAGAAACTTATATAGTAAGAAAATAGTTGATATCAAATTGTATATCTCTATACTGAAAGTATGTGTATATATATACAAATAATATATGTTTTTAATACGCTGTAATTACTTCTACATTTAATTGGATAATAACTCAAAAAATATGATTATTGGAATACTAGCCGTTGGAGGTTTTTGGTATTCAGCAACTAAAATTTTAAAATAGAAGTAATGACAGGAAATAATTAAACAAAACATTAATATATAATCTCATCTGCTAGTCTCACCCCTGTACACGTAAGAGTCTCAAGATCTCTCTTTAATTCAAAGGCTAGATAACACTAGTGTGTCTATATATATATATATATATATATATATATTCAAGTTTAGATATTTAGTCGATGTAGAATTGAGTTCTCACACATAAAAAATACTCTTTTAGTTAAAATATTCTAATACTTTCTCAAAGAAATTTCCTTCATGTGATGAGTGTAAGTCAAATTGCCCTAATCTTCAAATATGAACACTAGAAAGAAATAATGCACAACCACTTTATTGACATAGAATGTTCTGTATGCCATGAAGCCAAGGCAATGATTTGTTATATAAAAACAACAATTCCATAACGAGGGGCGGAGGCAGGATTTTGCTTTAGTGGGGATTATACTTTGAAATTTTGCTTTAGGCAGGATTTTGCTTTAGTTATAATTATACTTTGAAATTTAAGAATTCAGGTTGCCCCAATTGAAATTTAAAAACTTTGTAACTTTTTTCTTTTTTCTTTTTTTTTTCAAATAAAAAAAAGTATAATTGTAATATTGTTTTCATCAAAATATGTATTCTTGATAAACTATTTATAAGCATAATTACGTCAAAATAAAGTCATTTAGAGGCGCAACTCATATATTTAAGTTATGTACAAAAAAAAGGCAACAAAAAAACTTCATATCTAAAGTATCCTTTAGTGTTCGAGATCCTAGACAAAAGAGAGCTCCCAACTCTCGAACATCCAATAATAGACTACACATAATCAAAATATAATCCATAAATTCAAAATATAATCCAAACTAGAATTTCAAGAAATCAATTAAAGCAATTTAATCATAGGGAATAAAAATAGCACTAACCAAGATTCTCAGATAGCCAATTTGAACAGGAGACTTCAACAAAAATCGAAAATAGTTTAGTGGTAACCCAAGACAAAACAAAAAAAACCTACATAAGTCCATAAATAATACACCAAACAACCATCAATTCTACATTAACTAAACTAATTTTTTAATATAAAAAATCTGATTTAAGATTAGTGCTGATTCTACTATCAAAAAATTTGATTAATGGATTACCTCTCTCCTTGACTTCAACATAATCTTCTAAGGTTTCTTTAAATTTGATTTGCACAATGATTGAATTCACCAAATGAACTAACAAAAAAAAGGGGCTGATTCGTTGAGTTGATGAATACACCAAAGAAAGTAGCAAATAAACTAAAATAAAAGAAAGAAGAGAGCTAGACCGGAAGTTGGACCGACTAGAAAATGACGAAGATGACTTAAGGGGGGAAAAAAAAAAGCAGGCGATGAAAAATGAGGAGCTGGAGCTGCCAAAATTGACTTTTAAGGGTTTGAAAATTATATTAATATACCTTATACTATAAGAAAATTTCAGTATGGGTAAGTTTAAAAAAATTTTGAAATTTTTAAAATTACACCTAAGTCCCAATTTTTTTAAAAATTTTAGTAGGGGCAGCTGCCCCCATTGCTCCCATACTAAATCCACCCCTGTCCATAACTTTCTTTCTCATTGTTGGCATCATGGTGTTTCCTTACAGAGATATTGTCTCCAAGGCCTTCTAACAATACACCCAACAACTTGTTTTATAATGCAACTGCCGGCCGTGGTCCTCCAGGTGCGGCTTATGGCCTGTTTCTCTGTTGAGGTGATGTTACCATTAATGCCTACCATGATTGTGTGGTAATTGCCAGTCAAGAGATAGTCCAGAGATGTCCCAAAGAAAAAGTGGCCTATATTTGGTATGATGAGTGCATGCTACGTTATGATAACTGGTCTTTTTTTGGGACCTTGGATGAATCACCTAAGGTGTATATGTTGAATTCGAATAATATCGCAGAACAAGATCGGTTTGATCAGGTGCTGGGAGATACTATGGATGAATTAGCAAATCGGGCTTCGAGTGATCGATCTTTAAATGATCAATATGTCAAGAGGTTTGCAACGGGAGATGTTAACTTCACAAGCCAGAGACTATACAACCTAGTGCAGTGCACACAAGATTTATCCGGGGCTGATTATAATCGGTGTCTTTAGGTGGCTATTGGTGATCTGCCAAAATGCTGCAAGGGAAAACAAGGTGGGAGAGTTTTGCAACCAAGTTGTAATATTAGATACGAGATGTACCCATTCTACGGATTCAAAGCCACAGCTCCATCACCTTCACTGACCCCTCCTCCTCCAAGTTCCTTGACAAGTCCTCGAGGTAAAACATCAAAGCACAAGCCTAAATGGGTGAATTATCGAGTACAGACTATAGAATTCTTCTTTCGTGGTACATATAGTAGATTGCATATCATGTTATTTTATCCCCTAAAAGGTTGGGATAAAGCTTTAATTTGTTGCTTTTTTTTTTTGGGTCTTAATAGTCAAACTGTCATAGGCATGGGCCAACTAAATGGTATTCTCATAGCACTTGGGAGATATGAATTTTCGGTTTATGGGGAAGTTTGGGATCCATGGTCGGAGAGAAAATCACCCCAATTCATGGATCTCTCAGTTCGAGAAATTATGAAAAGATAAAATTTTGTTGAGTTGAGTCGAGTGAAATGAAAGTAGCTCTATGGTTTTTGACCTGTAGCTATTAAGCTTACGTGACAATTTATTATTGATGGCTATTACCAAATTTTTATTGTGTATGTTAGTGTAACCTATTTTTCGATTTCGCAGGTAAAGGGAAATTGTATTGCTTCATGCTATTACCATTGTTGTAGTGTCATTCACAAACTTCAACATTTTTATTGTCTGTTTGTGTAGTTGGGGATGAAATTACAATATTGTACTCCTTACAATTTGATCTGGGCACAATTGAAGTTGCCACAAACAACTTCTCTTTTGATAACAAGATTGGTGAAGGCGGGTTCGGTCCGGTCAACAATTTTATTGTCTGTTTGTGTAGTTGGGGATGAAATTACAATATTGTCGTCCTTACAATTTGATCTGGGCACAATTGAAGTTGCCACAAACAACTTCTCTTATGATAACAAGATTGGTGAAGGCGGGTTCGGTCCGGTCTACAAGGTAAGTAGTTAGATGCATCTAACTATGGTAGAAATCTGACTAATTCAAGTATTTCAGAAGCTCTAGAAGTTGAGATACATAAATGCATGAACATGGTTTAGTTAGTTAACTCAACTCACAAAGCCTTCATCCCAACTATTTGGGTTTGGGGTCGACTATAAGAATCATGTTTCTCTATTGTTCTTATGAATATTGCAGGGTATCCTTGCTGATGGACAAGAAATAGCAGTGAAGAGGCTATCCAAAAGCTCTGGTCAAGGCGCTGTAGAATTTAAGAACGAGGTTGTTTTGGTGGCCAAACTTCAACATAGAAATCTTGTAAGGCTTCTGAGGTTTTGCCATGAAGGAGGGGAAACGATGCTAATATATGAATATGTTCTCAACCATAGCCTTGACTACTTTCTGTTCGGTTAGGCCCTCTCTAAACACACCCTTTGATTTGAGCTTCTTCATTGATGCTTTCTCTGATCTTCACGAGATGAACTTAAAATTTGTGACATCTTCAACACCCAAATCCTGTGAAAAGTATGCTATAAAAGTATCAAGAACACTATGAAAATTGCATTAAGATCAAACACTGAAGAACTAACAATATGGCAAGACTAGCAATAAACATTATACAACATTAAAAATCGAACTGATCTTGTAATATTTGTATTTTAAATAATAATTTGACTTTTTTAATTAAGCAATTTAAAATTAAAATAAAAAGAGATATAGATGTGGATTGATAGATTTGTTTGACATTAGGGAATGTATTGAGTGAGTAGTTTTGCATTGGAGGTCGTGCAGAGAAGTTAATGAGTTGGTTTTTTAGGGAAAATTTTTTTTAAGATGAATTTTGTACCATTGGATCAAAGTAGATGAATGTTGGATAAATCTAGACTATTGTTGTGTTTTTATAAGTTGATAATTTAATTTCGTAACTGTAATATTAGATAGATATTGTGCTTTTTAAGAAGCTGCACCATCTATTTTGCTTGAATTATTTCATTGCCTGTTTAAATCTAGCTCCTTGTTTTAAATTTTATGAAAATAGATGGGGAAAAGCAAGGATAGTTGAATTGGTCACAACGTTACAATATTATAGGAGGGATCGCTGGAGGAATTCTTAATTTACATGAAGATTCTCGACTTAGAATTATACATTGCGACCTCAAAGCTAGTAATGTACTATTAGATGGGGATATGAATGCAAAGATTTCAGATTTTGGCATGGCGAAAACATTTGGTGTGGATCAATCTCAAGGAAATACTAGCAGAATCATTGGAACATAGTAAGTTTCTCAACATTCTGTCTTCTTCTTTAGAATTTATCTATATCAGCAATTAGCTATTGTTTCATCTGAATTAACCAAATGCTAAAAGGAAAAAAAAATATAAATAAAAAGGTCATTGGATTCTTCAAAATTGCAACTTAAAGCTTCTATGGATACTCAATTTTTATTTTTTTTTGATTCAACGGTAAAAGGTGTCCAAGCCCACATATGCGCACCTCGACTAGTTTCCTCTTCGGTCCGATCAAAGGTAAGTCATCAATGTCATAACTAGAGTATTTATGGAGAATAATTTCCTTATGACTTGACCCTAAAGAGTTGTCAAGTTTCAAATTTATGACATTTGAGTTTACAACTCGTCTCTGTTACCATATAAACCTATACTCAATATGATTACTTACAATAATATTAACACTAATTAACATTTTCGGTGACTTCTGGTATTTGAACTTTCAGTATTTTGTTGCACTTTTTTGTGGGTGTATCTCTTATTTGTTGGGTCTCCTTCATCTTTTATGGTAGCCTTAGAAAGAACATGTTACATAATTAATTTTTTTTGTTATAAAATTAGCAATATAATATACAAATAAATATGTGGTTCTTGTTTGTAGTGGTTACATGTCTCCAGAATATGCAATGCATGGAAAATTTTCTATGAAGTCCGACATTTTTAGTTTCGGTGTATTGGTACTGGAGATTATAAGTGGCAAGAAAAATAATACTTTCTATCAATCAGACGGAGCCAAGGATCTTCCGAGCTATGTGAGTGTAAACCAAATATAAAAAAAAACGCATTATTTTTAATACAAAATCAATGGCGAATTACTCCGAAATCATTTACATCAATGAAAATATGTTTGTGGGCTTGGCAACATTGGAGGGGTGGGACACCCTTGGAGTTGGTGGATCCAATTCTGGCAGAGTCTTACTCAAGAAATGAAGTCATTAGATGCATACATAATGGTTTACTGTGTGTACAAGAAGAAGTAGATGACAGGCCCACCATGGCCTCTGTCATGCTCAGCAGCTACTCTACTACCCTGCCAATGCCTCGAGCACCTCCATTCTTCTTCCATAGCAGAACTGAAACAAGTACATCAACAAAAAGGCTGGAGTTTGATCAGTCCACAACCAAGTCAATGCAATTGTTTGTGAATGAAGTTTCCATTACTGAGCTATACCCTTGATAAAAATAGTCGAGCACAGGAGACTAAACTCCCACTAGTTTTGGATTGTTAGATAAGATATACCCTAAGATAGTATGGGAAAACAATGAATATTTTTATCCTAGTATGTAATTTGAGTTCAACAAGTTTTAGCATCTTTATAAACTCTATTAATGGAAGTTGTGGAAATGAGCTATCTACAGTGAGGTTATGGATTTGAATTGTAAGTAATAATTTTGTACAAACAATGACAAAGTTTATGTTTGTATCTGATCTACTCCTCCCAATACTCTCCGGTCAAGGGGTATGTTAGTTTTTGACCCTCTTTTATTCACAAAGTTGTATGAAAAACTAAAATAAAGTTAACTCTATTTATTTAGCCACGTGAATTATATTATTTGTATTAATTTAGTCCTTGAATTATGATTTTGTGTCTGACTTAATGTAACTCTTATGTTCAAATTTACCGTTAACTTTGATTGAAATCCTCAAGTGCACATCACACGATTCTTGAATTATAACCTAATATTTGACTCATGTGATGTGAATGTGAGAGTTTACGTCAAAATTAATAGTGAACTTTGACAAAAAAGATCACATTGATTCAAATTGAATAGTTTAGAGACTAAATTAGCACAAAATATATTTTAGGGATTTAATTAATGCAAATGAGATAGTTTCGGTGCCAAATGAAATTGCGAATTTAATGTCATTGGCAATTACCAAAGATATTTCTTCTAGTCATTTGACAATTCAACTCGTTATCTCAGTCCATTCATGATAGAATTCAAATCCAGACGCCTACTAGTGACTTTATAACATTAGAGTAGATTGTTTTCAAAAAGTCGTTAGAGTAGATATGTGATAGGGAATAGGTAAAAAGAAATATATGTGAAAGAAAAAAAGAAATATATGTGTGGGTCAATTCGTATTCGAACTAAAATATTCAATATTTGGGCAAAAATTAAAAAATCGACAACATCAAGTAAAGAATGCGAATTTAATTCAAATTAAAAGTTCTACGATATAGATTGAATTTGGCTGACGCTTTAACCCGTCTAACTTATTCTAATTAAATTTGAAAAGTTAAAAATAATTATTATTTTAAAGAATGAGCTGTTCTCTTTTTTGACAAGATGTCTTCTTTATTGTCTTCTGATAAATGATTCTCCTCCTAGGTCAACATCGTATTAACCAGATCGAAGAAAACAAATGGTTCAGACAAATCAGACTGAATGAAGCAGGTGGTCGAGTACGACCGTCATTGTAGTTAACCATATTTTTTCTTGGGCTGGTCCCTCTGTCCTATGCCTGACTTGATGATGAGTCAGGATGACTAGTATTTATGGATCAGGAGAAGTAGATTTTTTTTATCACTCTGCTCATTTTGTGGCTGTCAACAAAGCAAAGAGCTTCCAAAGTCAATACCACTCTCATTCCTATCAAATTTCTGTGGGCTTCTCACAAAGCAGGTGAATTTAAAGAAGGGTAAAATTTTGTTAACCCGCTTTATGTTCCAATTTTTTTTTTTTTAATAGACAACGACATTTTTTACATTATAGGGAAGAAAATGAGGGAAACTCGATCTATCAATCTGCCACTCGATTATAAAAGGCTCCAACCATTCAGGCTGGGACTTAGATACTAATTGTGTAATCTTGAGTTGATTTTTTTATTAATTTGTTTCTAATGAATTGCGTTATATTGTGTTCATATCGTGTATGAATTTTTTATAACTAATATATAAACAAACAGTATCGTATATTTCTTTTTATTGAGTTCATTTATATCGATTCATTTATTAGTCGTGTCGGGTCAGATTCACTTATTTATTTAATTAGTGACTTACAAAAAACTCAAATCTTCCGTTAAATACCAATTAAGCACCAAAATGTTTAGTCTAATCTGGTTGTAGAGAAAGAATAGACAAAAAGATTGGCAAATACAGAAAGAACCTTCAGGTAATTAGGACTATAGTGGCATCTAAAATGAAGCAAAGGATGCTGATCCTTCACTACTTGTGACCTTGCTTAATGGCTTGTGAAATCATGTTCAATATTGTCTTTTGTTTCCCTCTTTCCTTCGTTTCTTATCGATGTTTCCTCAAGATATGGGTTGTTGGCTGTAATGGTGATGATTGGTTTATAAAAACATAAATTTTGAGTTTCCACTCTGGTGTCTTAGTCTTAGTCCTAGCATTAGCATGTATAAATAAGAGTCGACAACTTTTAACGCGGCTCCTTAATTTAATACGTAATTGATACGAAATAATGAGTATGAATATGTTCTTAACGGGTTTAGATTACAATGGGGTTGATATATCAAACCAACTTTAAAAATGTGTCATACAATACGAATTTGACTATAAAATAAACCAAACATGGATTGAAAATTTCTTAACACGATACGACTTGAACACAATTTGAACCCAGTATTACATGGACCGACTATCCAACCATCCCATTCATTTCGTAAACTTTTTAATAAATATTTTTTTATAAGAATAGAATTTTCCTTGGACCCTTCACCTGGTCCATTGGCCCTGCCCTAGGGTTTTTGGATGGCTCACCTAGGTCATTGACCAATCAAAGGCCTGGCCCATTACTGAAGCTTAAACGGGCCCTTTGGAAAGAAATTGACAAATGATCTTTAGCCTTATTTTTTTTGTACGGAAACCATAGCCAAAAGCTTGGGAATTACGAAAAATTAAGAGGATGATCTTGACCTTAATATTCCAGCTTTATCGAAGAAAAATTAAGACCCTCAAGCTAATTAGGAATATACTCTTAGTAACATGCAACATGTGGCAAATAATGAAATGGTTAGGATTTTTTGGACCACAAGTTTTAATTATTAATATGTGAGATCCCAAATTCAAAGTTTTCAATAGCCTAATTTCAAGATATAAAGATTTTCTATTATAATAGGTTATTTAAAAGGATCTCCCGTTCTTCCATCAAATATTCTGTTTTTCGCTATATATTATGGTTCAAATATTCAGAGATTCGTTGTTTGCGTACTGACTTTATATAATTTAGAAAACACTAGTTTTCTCAAAGTCTCTTATTCTTATCTCTTATTAAAAAGTGTTATTCGATAATATCTTTCTAATAGACCCTCCCGCTAACTCGAATAAACATTCAAATATCTACCCCATATTCATCCGGGAAGGTACTTGATTACATCAAATCCACCACAAATTCAAAAAATATAATGACAATTCCTAATCACAAAATCAATAGAGGATGAATGTTGATCATAACATACAAAGTTTCTTTGATCCTCTAGTAGGAAATATAATGGTGTGGATTTCTACAATATGATATAATTACTTATTAGAAATTTCTGATAACATACAAAACTATTTATATAATAAACTTTGAAACAATAACATGCAAGAATAAACAGTAACACGTAAAACTGCAATAAATAAAACTAATTCATTTGTAGATTAGGAACGGAGATTGAATTTTATAGATCAATATTAATGTTTGATACTATATTCTTAAGAGCGATTTCACCCCTACACTGGTGTTTATAGAAATCTAAGAGTTTGTTTCACAAGATACAATGATTTTTACGCAAATAAAAATAATAATCCAATTCAATTGCCCAAGGAACTAGAATAATGTTGTGTACACTCAGAAAATACTATCTCTTAATCATGAAAGGATAGGCGATCGACAAAAAAGAGGCAACTGGAGAAAGAAATTGAAACCCTATTCTAATATAATATGTATGTGTGTATATATATATATATATATATATATATATATTATATTTTTTGGCTGAGCCTGAGTTCTATAATCGGGTTGAGCCCGATTTAATAATTTCGAGTTGAGTTTGGGTTCAACCTGTAAACCCTAGCACTACCCGAGGGTTGGGGTTTTCTGGCTCAAGCCCAACCCAAAAAGTGAAAATTGGGGCTGAGTCCTCTTTAAGGAACTTATAATTAGTTTAATCCGTCAAGGAAACTTATTTGGGAGTAAGTTCATTTTTAATCTTACTAATAAGTAGTTAAGTCCACTATTTTTTTAAAATTCTAAAATACCTTCTAATGACTTAAAAGCAATCTTCAACATTAAATCAATTTCCTAAATAGTTATCTTGACTCACGCTGAATGGAAGATTTTTTTTCATAAAATTTGTTGTTCAAATTTATATTTGCCATCACTAATCTCTCTCTCTCTCTTTTCTCTGGAAAACTGCACACCCAGATTACTTTTGAACCAAATACTTCAATGGTCCCAAATATTTTTTAGCCTGTCTTTTCATACTCATCTTCCCCCAACAATCTTTCCTATAATAACTATGTGCAAAGTCTAGTTGTCAATACTACAATCCCCAATACGACAACGATGATGATAAGGTTAAGAAGAAACATAAAAATGAAGAAGGTTATATACATTTTTACAAAAGCATGAGTCAACATATTCTAACTAGCCCACAAGTTTTCCACTCCATTATCCAAAAATCTGATGGAAGGTTCACAAAAATTGATTTCATGTTATTTAGAAGTTCTTTATTTTCTGGATTCATCTTGTAGGGCTTGTTTTAGATCTCAATTAGAAATTATAGATTCATTGTTTTTTGTGAGAAGACTGTGGTTAATTTAATATTGAATATTACAATGCATGTTACTATTTTTTTTTCATGTTATTATTTTTTTTGCTATCCATGTTACTACTTTTTTCTATGTTACTATTTTTTTGATAAGCATGTTATTGTTAATTTTAAATATTACTATTTTTCCGAAATATCAATATTCAATGTTATTTTTTTTTGTTGACCATGTTATTGCTTTTATTTTTTTAAATATTAATATTCAATAGTACTATTTTTTATTTTTGAATGTTACTATTTTTTTTGTGTTTAAGTGGTACTATTTTTGTACTTGAATTTTACTATTTTTTATTTTTAAATAGTTCTATTATATATATGAATATAGATAGATATAAGAGAGCGAATTTTAATGTTAGAAAAACTCCCAAAGTTTAGGAGTTTTTAGTTTCCAAATTTGTATTAAATAAATACAACTAATGAGGATATTTTGGACAATGAAAATCAAATTGGATTGAATATTAAACAGTTTTCTTAATGGACTTATCACCAAATAAGTCCATAAAGGAGAATCGGCATCCAAATTTGCTAATTTTAAAACCTCAATCCAAGCCCTGCTTTGTTTTCTTTTTTTTTGTTTGAATTGGGCTCAGGTTGTCCTGCCCTGCTCAAGTTACACCCCTAATTTTTAAACTTATTTCCTGAATCTAAATACTTTTTTGAAAGTGTTTTTAAAAATGTCAACTCAACTAATATTTTTAAAAACATAGCAAAGGCCGAAAGAATTCTCCCTAAGTCACAAAAAGCAGGAGCGGGAGTGCGAGATCAAAAATTCAAAAAAAAATCTCAAAGTGGGAACGCCTTGAAAACGTTATAGTTTATGAATACATACATAATTACATATATAGAAATTAATAAAAACAATATAATTAAAAAGCTAATTTCTAATTTTTATATATTAAATTATTCAAATCAAAAAGCAATTCTTGTTTTTGGTATTCAGCAACTGAAATTTTAAAATAGAAGTAATGACAACAAATAATTAAACAAAATATTAATATAAAATCTCATCTGCTAGTCTCACCTCTGTACACGTAAGAGTCTCAAGATCTCTCTTTAATTCAAAGGCTAGATAACACTAGTGTGTCTATATATATATATATTCAAGTACTTTTAGATATTTAGTCAACGTGGAATTGAATTCCCACACATAAAAAAGTACTCTTTTATTTAAAATATTCTACCACTTTGTCAAAGAAATTTCCTCCACGTGATGAGTGTAAGTCAATCTGCCCTATTCTCCAAATATGAACACTAGAAAGAAATAATGCACAACCACTTTATTGACAGAGCTTGTTATGTATGCCCTGAAGCCAAGGCAATAATTTGCTATACAAACACAACAATTACATAACTTTCTTTCTCATTGTTGGCATCATGGTGTTTCCTTACATAGATATTGTCTCCAAGGCCTTAGTGGTAGTAATTACCAGCCTCTGGTTGCTCAGTCTAAGCACTGAAGCTGCTGCTCCTAATTATCTCTATAATTTTTGTGGCAATGACACAACCATTTACTCTCCTAATAGCACCTTCAAATCCAATCTCAATCTCCTCCTCTCTAATCTTTCTTCTAACAATACACCCAACAACTTGTTTTATAATGCAACTGCTGGCCGTGGTCCTCCAGGTGCGGCTTATGGCCTTTTTCTCTGTCGAGGCGATGTTACCATTAATGCCTGCCATGATTGTGTGGTGACTGCCAGTCAAGAGATAGTCAAGAGCTGTCCCAATGAGACAGTGGCCTATATTTGGTATGATGAGTGCATGCTACGTTATGATAACAAGTCTTTTTTCGGGATCGTGGATGAATCACCTAAGGTGTCTATGTTGAATACGGAGAATATCGCAGAAAAAGATCAGTTTGCAAAGGTGCTGGGAGATACTCTAGATGAATTAGTAAATCGGGCTTCGAGCAATCGATCTTTAAATGATCAATATGTCAAGAGGTTTGCAACGGGAGATGTTAACTTCACAAGTCGTCAGAGACTATACAGCCTGGTGCAGTGCACACCAGATTTATCCGGGGCTGATTGTAAGCGGTGTCTTCAGGTGGCTATTGATAATCTGCGAATATGCTGCAACGGAAAGCAAGGTGGGAGAGTTTTGCAACCAAGTTGTAATATTAGATACGAGATATACCCATTCTATGGACTCAAAGCCACAGCTCCATTACCTTCACCGACGCTTCCTCCAAGTTCCTTGACAAGTCCTCGAGGTAAAACATCAAAGCACAAGCCTAAATGGGTGAATTATCGAGTACAGGCTATAGAATTCTTCTTTTGTGGTATATATAGTAGATTGCATATCATGTTATTTTATTCACTAAAAGGTTGGGATAAAGCTTTAATTTGTTTATTTTTGTTTGGGTCTTAATAGTCAGACTGTCAGAGGCATGGGCCAACTAAATGGTATTCTCATAGCACTTGGGAGTTATGAATTTTCGGTTTATGGCGAAGTTTGGGATCCATGGTCGGGGAGAAAATCACCCCAATTCATGGATCTCTCAGTTTGAGAAATCATGACAAGATAAAATTTTGTTGAGTTGAGTCGAGTGAAATGAAAGTAGCTCTATGGTTTTTGACCTGCAGCTATTAAGCTTATTTGACAATTTATTATTGATGGTTATTACCAAATTGTTATTGTGTATGTTAGTGTAACCTATTTTTGATTTCGCAGGTAAAGGGAAACTCTCATCAGAAACAATTATTGCCTTTGTAGTCGTAGTCCCAGTAGGTCTGTTTGTGGTTGTTTTGGCCATAGGTTTCTGCCTCCTAAGTAGGAAACCAAGGAGAAAGTACAATGTTGTAGAAGAAGAAAATGGTAAGGATAAAAGACATCATTTTATCATCAAATTGTATTGCTTCATGCTATTACCATTGTTGTAGTGTCATTCACAAACTTGAACAATTTTATTGTCTGGTTGTGTAGTTGGGGATGAAATTGCAATATTGCAGTCCTTACAATTTGATCTAGGCACAATTGAAGTTGCCACAAACAACTTCTCTTCTGATAACAAGATTGGTGAAGGCGGGTTTGGTCCGGTCTACAAGGTAAGTAGTCAGAAGCATCTAACTATGGTAGAAATTTGAGTAATTCAAGGATTTCAGAAGCTCTAGAAGTTGGGATACATAAATGCATGAACATAGTTTACTTAGTTAACTCAACTCACAAAGCCTTCATCCAACTATTTGGGTTTGGGGTCGACTATATGAATCATGTTTCTCTATTGGTTTTTTTGAATATTTTCATTAGTTGTAACTCCCATGTGCATATTGCAGGGTATCCTTGCTGATGGACAAGAAATAGCAGTGAAGAGACTATCCAAAAGCTCTGGTCAAGGCACCGCAGAATTTAAGAACGAGGTTGTTTTGGTGGCCAAACTTCAACACAGAAATCTTGTAAGGCTTTTGGGGTTCTGCCATGAAGGAGGGGAAACGATGCTAATATATGAATATGTTCCCAACCATAGCCTTGACTACTTTCTGTTTGGTTAGGTCCTCTCTAAACACACCCTTTGAATTCAACTCCTTGATTGATGCTTTCTCTGATCTTCACGAGATGAACTTAAAATTTGTGATATCTTCAACACCCAAATCCTGTGAAAAGTATGCCATAAAAGTCTTAAGAACACTGTGAATATTGCATTAAGATCATATGCTGAAGAGCTAAAAGTATTGCAAGACTAGCAATAAATATTATACAATATTAAAAATCGAACTGATCTTGTAATATTTGTATTTTAAATAATAATTTGACTTTTTCAATTACGCAATTTAAAATTAAAATAAAAAGAGATATAGATGTGGATTAATAGATTTGTTTGACTTTGGGGAGTGTATTGAGTGAGTAGTTTTGCATTGGAGGTCGTGCAGTGAAGTTGATGAGTTGATTTTTTAGGGGAAAATTTTTTTAAGATGAATTTTGTACCATTAAGTCAAAGTAGATGAATGTTGGATAAATCTAGACTATTGTTGTGTTTTTACAAGTTGATAATTTAACTTCGTAGCTGTAATATTAGATAGATATAGTGCTTTTTAAGAAACTGCACCATCTATTTTGCTTAAATTATTTCATTGCCTGTTTGAATCTAGCTCATTGTTTTTAATTTTATGAAAATAGATGGGGAAAAGCAAGGACAGTTGGATTGGTCACAACGTTACAATATTATAGGAGGGATCGCCCGGGGAATTCTTTATTTACATGAAGATTCTCGACTTAGAATTATACATCGCGACCTTAAAGCTAGCAATGTACTATTAGATGGGGATATGAATGCAAAGATTTCAGATTTTGGCATGGCGAAAACATTTGGTGTGGATCAATCTCAAGGAAATACTAGTAGAATCGTTGGAACATAGTAAGTTTTTCAACATTTTGCCTTCTTCTTTAGAATTTATCTATATCAACAATTAGCTATCATTTCATCCGAATTTGCCAAATGCTAAAAGAAAAAAAATAGAAAACAAAAGGGTCATTGGATTCTTCAAAATTGCAACTTAAAGCTTCTATGGATACTCATATTTTATTTATTTTTTATTCAACGGTAAAGGGTGTCCAGGCCCAGATATGTGTACTTCGACTAGTTCTCTCTCTAGTCTGATCAAAGGTAAGTCATCTACGTTATAACTAGAGTATTCATGAAAGATAATTTCCTTATGATTGACCCTAAGGAGTTGTCAAGTTTCAAACTTAGGATGTTTGGATTTACAGTTCGTCTCTGTTACCGTATAAACATGTACATTTTAGGTGACTTCTGGTCTTTGAACCTTCACTATTTCGGTGCACTTTTTTGTGGGACTATCTCTTATTTATTGGGTCTCCTTCATCTTTTTTGGTAGCCTTAGAAATAACATGTTACATAATTAATTTTTTTTTGAGTAGATTTTTTTTTTATTTTTTGTTATAAAATTAGCAATATAATATATAAATAAATATGTGGTTCTTGCTTGTAGTGGTTACATGTCTCCAGAATATGCAATGCATGGACAATTTTCTGTGAAGTCCGACATTTTTAGTTTCGGTGTATTGATACTCGAGATTATAAGTGGCAAGAAAAACAATACTTTCTATCGATCAGACAGAGCCGAGGACCTTCTGAGCTATGTGAGTGTAAACCAAATATCCAAAAAACGCGTTATTTTTAAGCCAAAATCAATGACGAATTACTGTGAAATCCTTAACATCAATGAAAATATGTTTGTAGGCTTGGCAACATTGGAGGGGTGGGACACCCTTGGAGTTGGTGGATCAAATTCTGGCAGAGTCTTACTCAAGAAATGAAGTCATTAGATGCATACATATTGGTTTACTGTGTGTACAAGAAGAAGTAGATGACAGACCCACCATGGCCTCTATAGTGCTTATGCTCAGCAGCTACTCTGCTACCCTACCGATGCCTCGAGCACCTCCATTCTTCTTCCGTAGCAGAACTGAAACAAGTACATCAACAAAGGGGTTGGAGTCTGGTCCGTTCACAACCAAGTCAATGCAATTGTCTGTGAATGAAGTTTCCATTACTGAGCTATACCCTCGATAAAAAGGATAGTCAAGCACATGACACTAAACTCCCACTAGTTTTGGATTGTTAGATAAGAGATACCCTAAGATAGTATGAGAAAACAATGAATATTTTTATCCTAGTATGTAATTTGAGTTCAACAAGTTTTAGCATCTTTATATACTCTATTAATGGAAGTTGTGGAATTGAGCTATCTACAGTGAGGTTATGGATTTGAATTGTAAGTAATAATTTTGTACAAACAATGACAAAGTTTATGTTTTTATCTGATCTACTCCTCCCAATACTCTCCGGTCAAGGGGTATGTTAGTTTTTGACCCTCTTTTATTCACAAAGTTGTATGAAAAACTAAAATAAAGTTAACTCTATCTATTTAGCCACGTGAATTATATTATTTGTGTTAATTTAGTCCTTGAATTATGATTTTGTGTCTGACTTAATGTAACCCTTATGTTCAAATTTGTCGTTAACTTTGACTGAAATCCTCAAGTGCACATCACACGATTCTTGAATTATAACCTAATATTTGACTCATGTGATGTGAATGTGAGAGTTTACGTCAAAATTAACAGTGAACTTTGACAGAAAAGACCACATTGACTCAAATTGAATAATTTAGAGGCTAAATTAACACAAAACGTAATTTAGGGATTTGATCGATACAAATGAGGTAGTTTCGGTGCCAAATGAAATTGCGAATTTAATGTCATTGGCAATTACAAAAGATATTCCTTCTAGTCATTTGACAATTCAACTCGTTATCTCAGTCCATTCATGATATAATTCAAATCCAGACGCCTGCTAGTGACTTTATGAACATTAGAGTAGATTGTTTTCAAAAAGACGTTTGAGTGGATATGTGATAGGGAATAGGCAAAAAGAGGTTTGAGTGGATATGTTATAGGGAATAGGTAAAAAGAAATATATGTGAAAGAAAAAAAAAGAAATATATGTGTGGGTTAATTTGTATTCGAACTAAAATATTCAATATTTGGGCAAAAATTAAAAAATCGACAACATTAGGTTAAAGAATGTGAATTTAATTCGAATTAAAAGTTTTATAATATAGATTGAATTTGATTGATTCTTTAATCCGTCCAATCTATTCTAATTAAATACGAAAAGTAAAAAATAATTATTATTTTAAATAATGAGCTGTTCTCTTTTTTGACAAGATGTCTTTTTTATTTTCTTCTGATAAATGATTCTCCTGCTAGGTCAACATCGTATTAATCAGATCAAAGAAAAAAAATGGTCGCTTGACTTGATGATGAGTCAGGATGACTAGTATTTATGATCAGGACAAGTACATTTTTCTTATCAGGCTGCTCATTTTGTGGCTGTCAACAAAGCAAAGAGCTTCCAAAGTCAATACCACTCCCACTCCTATCAAATTTCTGTGGGCTTCTCACAAAGTAGGTGGATTTGAAGAAGGGGAAAATTTTGTTAACCAGCTTTGTGTTCCATTTTTTTTTAATAGACAACGACATTATTTACATTATAGGGGGAGAAAAGGAGTGAAAAAAGAAGGGAAACTCGATCTATCAATCTGCCACTCTATTATAAAAGGCTCCAACCATTCGCGTCGGGCGCCGCGGGGCGGAGGGGGGGACTTAGGTCCTAATTGTGAAATCTTGTTGAGTTGATATTTTTGGAGGAGATAGTGAGGAGATAGTGAGATTTGTAATTATTTCAATCCACAATGACTTAATATAATTTAGAAAAAAAGAAAAAATTGTATGCGTAGAGTTACTCCACTCTAAATAACTTTGGACAAAATTGATAAACAAGACATGAAATCAAAATTAAAAATAGTGGATTTATATTTCAGTGATGAAATCGAAATTTTAATTCTTCGATGTGTTTTATAATGTTTCAAAATGTTTTGTTATATTTTAATGTATTTGCACAATAATTTCAGAATACTTCAAGATATTTCGACCAATATTTTGAAAACATAATACTTAAATTTTTTTTTTTCATTTTGTTTTTGAAACGGGTCAAAACGTTTCCGTTTCCTAAATGACTGAAACAATGTGCCGAAACGAAATTTTAATCCTTGGTCATTGTTAGGCTTGTTAATCGTGTCGGGTGACGTCAATTTGCATAAAA
Source organism: Ilex paraguariensis (assembly GCA_963454935.2). Taxonomy (NCBI): domain Eukaryota; kingdom Viridiplantae; phylum Streptophyta; class Magnoliopsida; order Aquifoliales; family Aquifoliaceae; genus Ilex; species Ilex paraguariensis. The sequence goes on from CAUOFW020006347.1 coordinate 178,353, forward strand.
AAAATACGTCAATCATACTTGATTCTTTTATTAATTTGTTTATAATGAATTGTGTCATATTGTGTTTATTTCGTGTATGATTTTTTTGTAACTAATATATAAATGGGTAGTATCGTATATTTTTTTTATTGTGTTCATTCATACCGATTCATTTATTAGTCGTGTGGGGTCAGATCCACTTATTTATTTAATTAGTGATTTATAGAAAACTCAAATCCTCCGTTAAATACCAATTAAGCATCCAAATGTTTAGCCTAATCTGGTTGTAGAGAAAAAATAGACAAAAAGCTTGGCAAATACAGAAAGAGCCTTTAGGTAATTAGTAGAGCTATTAAATAAGCCAAGCTTAAACATTTTTTAAAACTCGTTTATGTGTAAATCGTTAAATAAGCCAGCTCGTTTATGCATAAATTCAGCTCGATTTAGGCTCGATTTTAGCTCGATTAACACCCCTAGTACTTAGGAGTATAGTGGCATCTAAAATGAAGCAAATGATGTAGATCCTTTACTACTTGTGACCTTGCTTAATGGCTTGTGAATTCATGTTAAATATTGTCTTTTGTTTCCCTCTTTCCTTCATTTCTTATCGATGTTTCCTCAAGATATGGGTTGTTGGCTGTAATGGTGATGATTGGTTTATAAAAACAGAAATTTTGAGTTTCCACTCTGGTGTCTTAGTCTTAAGGGCCGACAACTTTTAACGCGACTCCTTAATCTAATACGTAATTGATACGAAATAATGAGTATGAATATATCCATAACGGATTTAGATTACAATGGGGTTGTAATATCAAACCAACTTTAAAAATGTGTCATACAATACGAATTTGACTATAAAATAAACCAAACATGGATTGAAAATTTCTTAACATGATACAACTTGGACACAATTCGAACCCAGTATTACATGGACCTACTATCCAACCATCCCATTCATTTCGTAAAATTTTCAATAAATATTTTTTTGTAAGAATAGCATTTTCACTAGACCCTTCACCTGGTCCATTGGCCCAGCCCTAGGGTTTTTGGATGGCTTGCCTAGGTCATTGACCAATCAAAGGCCTGGCCCATTACTGAGGCTTAAACGGGCCATTTGGAAAGAGATTGACAAATGATCTTTAGCCTTATTTTTTTGTACGGAAACCATAGACAAAAGCTTGGGAATTACAAAAAATTAAGAGGATGATCTTGACCTTAATATTCCAGCTTTATCGAAGAAAAATTAAGACCTTCAAGCTAATTAGGAATATACTCTTAGTAACATGCAACATGTGGCAGAGAATGAAATGGTTAGGATTTTTTGGACCACAAGTTTTAATTATTAATATGTGAGATCCCAAATTCAAAGTTTTCAATAGCCTAATTTCAAGATATAAAGATTTTCTATTATAATAGGTTATTTAAAAGGATCTCTCGTTCTTCCATTAAATATTCTGCTTTTCGCTATATACTATGGTTCAAATATTCAGAGATTCGTTGTTTACGTACTGACTTCATATAATTTAGAAAACATTAGTTTTCTCGAAGCCTCTTATTCATATCTCTTATTAAAAAGCGTTATTCGATAATATCTTTCTAATAGACCCTCTCACTAACTCGAATAAACATTCAAATATCTATCCCATATTCATCCGGGAAGGTACTTGATTACATCAAATCCACCACAAATTCAAAAAGTATAATGACAATTATTGATCACAAAATCAATAGAGGATGAATGTTGATCATAAGATACAAAGTTTCTTTGATCCTCTAATAGGAAATATAATGGTGTGAATTTCTACAATATGATAAAATTACTTATTAGAAATTTTTGATAACATACAAAACTATTTATATAATAAACTATGAAACAATAACATGCAAGAATAAACAGTAACACATAAAACTGCAATAAATAAAACTAATTCATTTGTAGATTAGGAACGGATATTGAATTTTATAGATCAATATTAATGTTTGATACTATATTCTTAAGAGCGATTTTCACCCCTACACTGGTGTTTATAGAAATCTAAGAGTTTGTCACACAAGATACAATGATTTTTACGCAAATAAAAATAATAATCCAATTCAATTGCCCAAGGAACCAGAATAATGTTGTGTACACTCAGAAAATACTATCTCTTAATCACGAAAGGATAGACGATCGACAAAAAAGAGGCAACTGGAGAAAGAAATTGAAACCCTATTCTAATATAATATGTATGTATATATATATATATATATATATATATATATATATATATATATATATATATATTTTTTGGCTGAGATTGAGTTCTATAATCGAGTTGAGCCCGATTTAATAATTTCGAGTTGGGCTTGGGTTCAACCTGTAAATCCTAGCACTGCCCGAGGGTTGGGGTTTTCTGGCCCAAGCCCAACCCAAAAATAGAAAATTGGGGCTGAGTCCTCTTTAAGGAACTTATAATCAGTTTAATCCGTCAAGGAAACTTATTTGTGAGTAAGTTCATTTTTAATCTTACTAATAAGTAGTTAAGTCCACTATTTTTGTAAAACTCTAAAATACCTTCTAATGACTTAAAAGCAATCTTCAACATTAAATCAGTTTCCTAAACAATTATCTTGACTCACGCTTAATGGAAGATTTTTTTTCATAAAATTTGTTGTTCAAATTTATATTTGCCATCACTACTCTCTCTCTCTCTCTCTCTCTCTCTTTTCTCTGGAAAACTTCACACCCAGATTACTTTTCAACCAAATACTTCAATGGTCCCAAACATTTTTTAACCTGTCTTTTCATACTCATCTTCCCCCAACAATCTTTCCTACAATAACTTTGTGCAAAGTCTAGTTGTCAATACTACAATCCCCAATACGACAACGATGATGATAAGGTTCGGAAGAAACATGAAAATGAAGAAGGTAATATACATTTTTACATAAGCATGAGTCAACATATTCTAACTAGCTCACAAGTTCTCCACTCCATTATCCAAAAATCTGATGGAAGGTTCACAGAAATTGATTTCATGTTATCTAGAAGTTCTTTATTTTCTGGATTTATCTTATAGGGCTTGTTTCAGATCTCAATTATAAATTATAGATTCATTTTTTTTTTGTGGGAAGACTGTGGTTAATTTAATATTGAATATTACTATGCATGTTACTATTTTTTTTTCTTGTTATTATTTTTGTTATCCATGTTACTATTTTTTTCTATGTTACTATTTTTTTGATAAGCATGTTATTGTTAATATTGAATATTACTATTTTTTCGAAATGTCAATATTCAATGTTATTTTTTTTTGTTGACCATGTTATTGCTTTTATTTTTTTAAATATTAATATTCAATAGTACTATTTTTTATTTTTGAATGTTACTATTTTTTTTGTGTTTAAGTGGTACTATTTTTGTTCTTGAATTTTATTATTTTTTATTTTTAAATAGTTCTATTCTATATATGAATATAGATAGATATAAGAGAGCGAATTTTAATGTTAGAAAAACTCCAAAAGTTTAGGAGTTTTTAGTTTCCAAATTTGTTTTAATTAAATACAACTAATGAGGGTATTTTGGACAATGAAAATCAAACTTGATTGAATATTAAACAGTTTTCTTAATGGACTTATCACCAAATAAGTCTATAAAGGAGAATTGGAATCCAAATTTGCTAATTTTAAAACCTCAATCCAAGCCCTACTTTGTTTTTTTTTTTTTTTTTTTTTTGCATTGGGCTCAGGTTGGCTTGCTTTGCTCAAGTTACACCCCTAATTTTTAAACTTATTTCCTGAATCTAAATACTTTTTTGAAAGTTTTTTGAAAAACATCAACTCAGCTAATATTTTAAAAAACGTAGCAAAGGCCGAAAGAATCCTCCCTAAGTCACAAAAAGCAGGAGCGGGGGTGCGAGAGCAAAAAATGAAAAAAAAATCTCAAAGTGGGAACGCCTTGAAAACGTTATAGTTTATGAATACATACATAATTACATACATAGAAATTAATAAAAAAATATAATTAAAAAGCTAATTTCTAATTTTTATATAATAAATTATTCAAATCAAAAAGCATTTCTTGTTTAAAAAAAAATCAGAAAGATCAAAAAACATTTCAATAGTCAGGTTGTATCTTTTGGAAGTCGGTTAAATTTCTGATAGTTTTATTTGGTCATTTGCAACATCTGTAGATTTAGTTTATTTTTGCGAGTACTGTTTTAATTTTCATTCTATTAGTTATGAATTCTGTTATTATTTAGATAAAGTTGATTATAAATGTTGAAATCGTGGATTTTGAATCAAAAACAGAAAATTGAATATTGTCAATTGATATATTTTTTCAGATGTTTGAATTATTATGTTTCAGTAATTATAACATAATTTTCGTGGCGTAACAATTTAATGTGAAAATAGATTCTATGAATGTAGGTTGATGTTATAAAAAATATTAGTAGACTCATTTTGTTCGTTATTTATTACAATATTGTATTTTACTTTATATTTATGGATGAGCAAATATTTGTAACTAATTTATAGGTAACATCGTGCCATCAGGAACGGGTAATTGCTAATATATATATACTCAAGTACTTTTACATATTTAGTCGATGTGGAATTGAGTTCCCACACATAAAAAAACACTCTTTTATTTAAAATATTCTAACACTTTGTCAAGGAAATTTCCTCCACGTGATGAGTGTAAGTCAATCTGCCCTATTCTCCAAATATGAACACTAGAAAGAAATAATGCACAACCACTTTATTGACAGAGATTGTTATGTATGCCCTGAAGCCAAGGCAATAATTTGTTATATAAACACAACAATTCCATTACTTTCTTTCTCATTGTTGGCATCATGGTGTTTCCTTACATAGATATTGTCTCCAAGGCCTTAGTGGTAGTAATTACCAGCCTCTGGTTGCTCAGTCTAAGTACTAAAGCTGCTGCTCCTAATTATCTCTATAATTTTTGTGGCAATGACACAACCATTTACTCTCGTAATAGCACCTTTAAATCCAATCTCAATCTCTTCCTCTCTAATCTTTCTTCTAACAATACACCCAACAACTTGTTTTATAATGCAACTGCTGGCCCTGGTCCCCCAGGTGCGGCTTATGGCCTGTTTCTCTGTCGAGGTGATGTTACCATTAATGTTTGCCATGATTGTGTGGTGACTGCCAGTCAAGAGATAGTCAAGAATTGTCCCAATGAGACAGTGGCCTATATTTGGTATGATGAGTGCATGCTACGTTATGATAACAGGTCTTTTTTCGGGACCGTGGATGAATCACCTAAGGTGTCTATGTTGAATACGGAGAATATCGCAGAAAAAGATCGGTTTGCAAAGGTGGTGGGAGATACTCTAGATGAATTAGTAAATCAGGCTTCGAGCAATCGATCTTTAAATGATCAATATGTCAAGAAGTTTGCAACGGGAGATGTTAACTTCACAAGTCGTCAGAGACTATACAGCCTAGTGCAGTGCACACTAGATTTATCCGGGGCTGATTGTAAGCGGTGTCTTCAGGTGGCTATTGATAATCTGTGAATATGCTGCAACGGAAAGTAAGGTGGGAGAGTTTTGCAACCAAGTTGTAATATTAGATACGAGATATACCCATTCTATGGACTCAAAGCCACAACTCCATCACCTTCACCGACACCTCCTCCTCCTAGTCCTCGTCCTCGTCCTCTTTCTCCTCCTCCAAGTTCCTTGACAAGTCCTCGAGGTAAAACTTCGAAGCACAAGCCTAAATAGGAGAATTATCGAGTACAGGCTAGAGAATTCTTCTTTTGTGGTAATAGTCGTAGGCATGGACCAACTAAATGGTATTCCCATAGCACTTACAATTATGAATTTTCAGTTTATGGGGAAGTATGGGATCCATGGTCGGGGAGAAAATCATCCCAATTCATTGATCTCTCAGTTTGAGAAACGAGATAACATTTGATTGAGTTGGGTCGAGTGATATGAAAGTAGCTCTATGATTTTTGACTCGCAACTATTAAGCTTATGTGACAATTTATTATTGATGGTTATTGCCTTAACATTTTAGTTGAGTAATTGTTATTGTGTATGTCAATGTAATATATTTTCGATTTCACAGGTAAAGGGAAACTGTCATCAAAAACAATTATTCCCATTGTAGTCCCAGTAGGTCTGTCTCTGGTTCTTTTGGCCATAGGTTTCTGCCTCCTAAGTAGGAAACCAAGGAGAAAGTACAATGTAGGAGAAGAAGAAAATGGTAAGGATAAAAGACTTCATTTTATCATGAAATTGTATTGCTTCATGCTATTACCTTTGTAGTAGTGTCATTCACAAACTTCAACAATTTTATTGTCTGGTTGTGTAATTGGGGATGAAATTACAATATTGCAGTCCTTACAATTTGATCTGGGCACAATTGAAGTTGCCACAAACAACTTCTCTTCTGATAACAAGATAGGTGAATGCGGTTTCGGTCCAGTCTACAAGGTAAGTCGTCAGAAACATCTAACTATGGTAGAAATCTGACTAATTCAAGGATTTCAAAAGCTCTAGAAGTTGAGATACATAAATGCATGAACATAGTTTAGTTAGTTAACTCAACTCACAAAGCCTTCATCCCAACTATTTCGGTTTGGGGTCGGCTACATGAATTGTGTTTCTCTACTGTGCTTTTGAATATTTTGATTAGTTGTAACTCTCATTTGCATATTGCAGGGTATCCTTGCTGATGGACAAGAAATAGCAGTGAAGAGGCTATCCAAGAGCTCTGGTCAAGGTACCACAGAATTTAAGAATGAGGTTGTTTTGGTGGCCAAACTTCAACACAAAAATCTTGTAAGGCTTTTGGGGTTCTGCCATGAAGGAGGGGAAACGATGTTAATATATGAATATATTCCCAACCATAGCCTTGACTCCTTTCTGTTCGGTTAGGCCCTCTCTAGATACACCCTTTGAAATCACCTTCTTGATTGATGCTTTCTCTGATCTTCACGAGATGAACTTAAAATTTGTGACATCTTCGACACACAAATCCTGTGAGAATTATGCCATAAAAGTCTTAAGAAGATAGTGAAAATTGCATTAAGATCAAACACTGAAGAGTTAAGAGTATTGCAAGACTAGCAATAAACACTATACAATATTAAAAATCGAACTCATCTCGTAATATTTGTATTTTGAATGATAATTTAACTTTTTTTAATTGCGCAATTTAAAATTAAAAATGATGAGAAATGTAGATGTGGATTGATAGATTTGTTTGATATTGAGGAGTGTATTGATTGGGTTATTTTGCATTGGAAGTCATGTAGAGAAGTTGATGAGTTGATTTTTTAGGTATGGAAAATTGTTTTAAGATGAATTTTGTACCATTAGATCAAAGTAGATGAATGTTGGATAAAACTTGACTATTGTTGTGTTTTTATAAGTTGATAATTTCACTTCGTAGCTCTAATATTAGTTAGATATAGTGTTTTTTAAGAAGTTGTACCATCTATTTTGCTTGAATTATTTCATTGCCTGTTTAAACCTAGCTCCTTGTTTTTAATTTATGAAAATAGATCGGGAAAAGCAAGGATAGTTGGATTGGTCAAAACGTTACAATATTATAGGAGGGATCGCCCGGGGAATTCTTTATTTACATGAAGATTCTCAGCTTAGAATTATTCATTGCGACCTCAAAGCAAGCAATGCACTATTAGATGGGGATATGAATCCAAAGATTTCAGATTTTGGCATGGCGAAAACATTTGGTGTGGATCAATCTCAAGGAAAAACTAGCAGAATCGTTGGAACATAATGAGTTTCTCAACACTCTGTTTTTTTCTTTAGAATTTATCTATGTCAGCAATTAGCTATTGCTTCACCCCAATTAACGAAATGCTAAAAGAAAAAAAAATAGACAACAAAAAGGTCATTTGGATTCTTCAAAATTGCAACTTTTTTTTTTGGTAAGTAAAATTGCAACTTAAGGCTTCTATGGAGATTCAATTTTTTTTGGTTCAATTATACAAGGTGTTCAGGCTAGCTTACATATATCTTGATTGATCTTTTCTCTGGTCTGGTCAAAGGCAAGTCATTCATGCCAGAATTAGGATATTGTTGATGAATAATTCTTTCATGGCTTGATCCCAAGAAATTGTCAAAATTCGAACTCGAGAAGTTTAGTTTTTCTTTACTCAATATGATTGCTTACAGAGATATTAACACTAATTTAAATTTTAAGTGTGAGTGGTTGTAGTTATCCTATGTTCAAAAAAAAAAAAATTATACTGGTCCGTGTGTGTTCCAGGATGACTTTGGTTGTGAGCTTAGTTTCTTCCTTCTTTGGGCCTGACCATAAGTTGGGTGAGGCGTCAGGGCCTCGGCGGGTAAGGGCTGGGGCTATCCCACATCGGATGGCTTTAAGGTGTGTGTTGTGTTTAAATGGATGTTATGACCCTCAAACTTTTAAGTGTGAGTGGTTGTAGTTATCCAATGTTTAAAAAAAAAGTGACTTGTTGTCTTACTCAAGAAATGAAGTCATTAGATGCATACATATTGGTTTATTGTGTGTACAAGAAGATGTAGATGACAGGCCCACCATGGCATCAGTGGTGATCATGCTCAACAGCTACTCTGCTACCCTACCGATGCCTCGAGCACCTCCATTCTTCTTCCGTAGCAGAACTGAAGCAAGTACATCAACAAAGGGGCCGGAGTCTGATCAGTCCACAAGCAAGTCAATGCAATGGTCTGTGAATGAAGTTTCCATTATTGAGCTATACCCTCGATAATAAGGATAGTTGAGCACATGAGACAAAACTCCCACTAGTTTTGGATTGTTAGATGAGATATACCCTAAGATAGTATGGGAAAACAATGAATATTTTTATCCTATTATGTAATTTGAGTTAAACAAGTTTTAGCATCTTTATATACTCTATTAATGGAAGTTGTGGAATTGAGCTATCAACAGTGAGGTTATGGATTTGAATTGTAAGTAATAATTTTGTACAAACAATGACAAAGTTTATGTTTGTATTTGATTTACTCCTCCCATCACTCCCCTATCAAGGGGTATGTTAGTTTTTGACCCTCTTTTATTCATAAAGTTGTATGAAAAACTAAAATAGAGTTAACTATCTATTTAGTCTCGTGAATTATATTATTTGTGTTAATTTAGTCATTGAATTATGTTTTTGTGTCCGACTCAATGCGGCTATTCTATTCAAATTTACTGTTAACTTTGATTGAAATCCTCAAATGCACATCACGCGATCCCTGAACTATATTATAATATTTGACTCGTGTGATGTGAACGTGAGAGTTTATTAGCGGTTAACGTGAGAGTTTATTAGCGGTGAACTTTGACAGAAAAACCACATTGACTCAGATTAAATAGTTCAGAGGCTAAATTAGTACAAAACATAATTTAGGAACTGTGTAATTGCAAGTAAATGGAAATATAATTTGTGTGGGTCAATTCATATTCGAATTAAAATATTCAATATTTGGGCAAAAAATGAAAAATCGACAACATTAGGTTAAAGAATACGAATTTAACTCGAATTGAAAGTTCTATAATATATATTGAATTTGGTTGATTTCTCGATCTGTCCAACCCATTCTAATTGAATCTGAGCAGTAAAAAGTAATTCCTATTTCAAATGCTGAACTGCTATTTTCTTTGACAAGATGTCCTTTTTTCTTTCCTGAAAAATGACTCTCCCCCTTTGTGAACACCGCATTAATCAAACCGAATAAAACAAGCGATTCAGACAAACACACATTAATCAGATTAAATGAAACATGTGGTTCAGACGAGTCCGACCGTCATTGTTGTTGCCCATATTTTCTCTTGGACTGGTTCCTCTGTTCTATGCTTGACTTGATCTTGAGTCAGGATGACTCATATTTATGACTCAAGACAAGTAGATTTTTCTTAGCGTGTTCCAAGGTTTCAGTCTGCTCATTTTGTGGCTGTCAACAAAGCAAGACCTTCCAAAGTCAATAACACACCCATCCCTATCAAATGTCGGTGGGCTCCTCACAAAGTAGGTGGATTTAAAGAAGGGTAAAATTTTGTCAATTTTTCAACAATTGTGTAATTTTGTCTTTTTGCATAGGTAACGATATTTTTTACATTACAAGGGAAGGGAAAGGAAAGGGAAAGGGAAAGGGAAAGGAGAATCTACCAACTTGCCACTCTATTATAGAAGGCTCCGATCATTCGGGGTAACACTTAGTCCTAATTGTGTAATTTGTTGAGTTGATATTTTTGTAGGAGATAGTGAGATTTATAATTATTCCAATTCACAATGACATAGTGTAATTTAGAAAAAAAAATTGTGTAGAGTTACTCTGCTCTAAATAATTTTGGACAAAATTAATAAACAAGATATCAAATTAAAATAAAAAATAATGAATTTATATTTAGTTTTAGAGGGTTTAGGATAATGAACATATAGACTTGTTATATTCATCAACTCAACTAAACATGACACAAATTCATTAAATTTGGTTTAAGCATGGTTTTATATATAGCACAAACTCCACGCACTACGAATCTTACTATGTATGATTATAAGTAAACTAACTATGATTAAAGTAAATTTTGACACTGCATGACTTAGACGAAATAAAATCTAAAAAGGTGCAACACAACATGACCTTTTATCAATTATTTTTAGGTGTACATTAATATAAATTTCTATCTTTGAGGGTGCAAATTAAGATTTTTGATCTTTAGGGGTGCACATTGATACAAATTTTTATCTTGGAGGGTGTAAATTAAAATTTTTCATCTTTGAGGTTACAAATTCAGATTCGAACGATCTTTCAGAGTATAATTTGCAATTAACCCTTAAAGAAAAGATTAAGAAAAAGGTTAACATGGGAAAAAATATTGGTCTACTAAGACTAGAATGATGTCATCGTTAGACTTGCCAATTGTGTCAGGTGAGGTGAGTTCGTACTAATAAATATTTCAGCCATATTCGATTCTTTTATTAATTTGTGTCTAATGAACCGTATTATATTGTGTTTATGTCGTGTATGAATTTTTATAACTAATATATAAGCAAGTCGTATCATGTATTTTTTTTATTAAGTTCACTCATACTCAATTTATTTATTAATCGTGTCAGATCAGATCAACTTATTTATTTAATTGGTGACTTATGTAAGACCCAAACCCTCTATTAAACACCAATTAAGCACCCAAATATTTAGCCTATTTTGGTTGTAGGGAAAGAATAAACAAAAAGTTGGGTAAATACAGAAAGAGCGTTTAGGTAATTAGAAGTATAGTGACATGTAAAATGAAGCAGACGATGCAGAACCTTTGCTACTTGTGACCTTGCATAATGGCTTGTGAATTAATGTTCAATATTGCCTTTCGTTTCCCTCTTTCCTTCATTGCTTATCCATGTTTCCTAAAGATATGGGTTGTGGGTTGTAATGGTGATGGGTTTATAAAGGCGGAAATTGAGTTTCCACTATGCTGTCTTAGTCCTAGCATTAGCATGTATAAATTAGGGTCGACAACTTTTAACGCGACTCCTTAATCTAATACGTAATTGATACGAAATAATGAGTATGAATATGTCCTTAACGGGTTTAGATTACAATGAGGTTGATATATCAAACCAACTTTAAAAATATGTCATGCAATACGAATTTGACTATAAAATAAGTCATGCATGGATTAAAAGTTTCTTAACACGATACAACTTGGACACAATTCGAACCTAGTATTACATGACTGATTGTTGACCTCCAAGCATAGCAAAACATTCTTTGAATTGCCTACAAATCAATTTGGTGAACTAATACAATTGAAAATTCTTAGACCCAACAAAAAGAAATGGACTTTCACACTTCTAACCATAGATAGATGTCCAAGTGATACCTTTTCTGTGTGTCTTGTTAAAAATTTTTGATGGACTTGCTCATCCAACCATCCCATTCATTTCGTAAACTTTTTAATAAATATTTTTTAAAAAAATTTGGAGGCAAATCCTCCTATATGGACTTATTTGAAGATAAGTCCGTCAAGGAAACTTGTTTGGTTTTAAGCTTGTTTTTTGTCAATTTTACTATTATAACCCTTCCCTGTAGAAATGTTATAAACGACGTTCATGGACACAATAACCAACCAAATACATCTCTTTCATAATCGCCTTCAAATCCGGCTACAATCTTTCAAGCAACAATGTTTCTCTATTCGAAAAACAAGAAACCGACATTTACTAAAAACCGTTCATATTCAAATTTCAAACTCATTAAATTTCATAAAATATAATTTCAATTTACTATTCCAGTTTACTTTGAACTCTATTGACAAAATATTAATATTGAATATTAATATTTAAAAAATAACAATAGTAACATATTCAACAAAGACAGTAACATGATCACTTAAAAAAAAGTAACATGCTCACCAAAAAATAGTAACATGATCAAAAAATAATAATAATTAGGAATTTAATTTTGTTAAAGTAGGCATTAACCTTGTAACCAAAATTCAAAAGAATTCATACATTATTACTAAATTAAAGTGTTATAGATTTCGATTTTATTATTTTTTTGTTGCACAAGACAATTGAGTATCTCTTGGTTGTGTTACTGTGAAAAAAGTTCATGTTACTGTACGTGAACCGAAAAATGGAGTTCAGAATTTCGATGTCTTGATCTTTACAATTAATGTTGAATATCTTAATTCAACTGTCGATTGTGTGTTACTATTCGTCATTTTGTAAATTTATAATTTGTGAATCGTATTTTCACTAAAATCATTTGAAAGTTCATATTACTGTAAAAAAATATTGTCTTATATTTTGTAAAATTAGATGTGTTATTAAACACAAAACTTTGATGTTACTGTAAATATTAAAGTGCATGTTACATAATATACGTCTCAAGATTTGCAATTGTATATTAAAATTCACTGTAGTAACATTAGTGTCAGTATAATAACACGATTGTACTAGTAACACGACTCTTATAGTAACATTAACATTCGGTAACATGACTCTTTCCATTTTTTGAAAGTGTTGTGAAGACTTTCACAAAGAAATTTCCTTCCTATGATGATTGTAAGTCAAACAGCCCTATTCTCCAAATATGAACACTAAGAAAGAAATAATGCTCAACCACTTTATTGACAGAGATTGTTATGTATGCCCCGAAGCCAAGGCAATGATTTGCTATATAAAAATAAAATTTCCATAACTTTCTTTCTCATTGTTGGCATCATGGTGTTTCCTTACAGAGATATTGTCTCCAAGGCCTTAGTGGTAGTAATTACCAGCCTCTGGTTGCTCAGTCCAAGTGCTGAAGCTGCTCCTCCTATCTATCTCTTTCATATTTGTGGCTCCAACACAACCATTTACTTTCCTAATAGCACCTTTAAATCCAATCTCAATGTCCTCCTCTCTAATCTTTCTTCTAACAATACACCCAACAATTTGTTTTATAATGCAACTGCTGGTCGTGGTCCTCCAGGTGCGGCTTATGGCCTGTTTCTCTGTTGAGTTGATGTTACCATTAATACTTGCCATGATTGTGTGGTGAATGCCAATCAAGAGATAATCCAGAGATGTCCCAAGGAGAAAGAGGCCTATATTTGGTATGATCAGTGCATGCTACATTATGATAACATGTCCTTTTTCGCGACCATGGATGGATCACCTAAGGTGTATATGTGGAATATGCAGAATATCACAGAAAAAGATCGGTTTACACAGGTGCTGGGAGATACGATGGATGGATTGGCAACTCGGGCTTCAAGCGATCGATCTTTAAATGATCAATATGTCAAGGGGCTTGCAACTGGAGAAGCTAACTTCACAAGACTTCAGAGACTATCCAGCCTAGTGCAGTGCACACCAGATTTATTCGGGGCTGATTGTAATCTGTGTCTTCGGATGACTATTGGTGATCTGCCAAAATGCAGCAATGGAAAGCAAGCTGGGAGAGTTTTGCAACCAAGTTGTAATATTAGATACGAGATATACCCATTCTACAAAATCAAAGCCACAGCTCCATCACCTTCACCGACACCTCCTCCTCCTAGTCCTCGTCATCTTTCGCCTCCTCCAAGTTCCGTGACAAGTCCTCGAGGTAAAACCTCGAAGCACAAGCCTAAATAGATGACTTATCGAGTACAGGCTAGAGAATTCTTCTTTCGTGGTACATATAGTAGATTGCATATCATGTTATTTTATCCCCCAAAAGGTTGGGATAAAGCTTTAATTTGTTGATTGTTTTGGGGTCTTAATAGTCGAAGGCATGGGCCAACTAAATGGTATTTCCATAGCACTTACAGTTATGAATTTTCAGTTTATGGGGAAGTATGGGATCCATAGTTGGGCAAACAATCATCCCAAATCATTGATCTCTCAGTTTGAGAAACGTGAAAACATTTTGTTGAGTTGAGTCGAGTGATATGAAGCTCTATGGTTTTTGATCCGCAGCTATTAAGCTTATGTGACAATTTATTATTGATGGTCCTTAACATTTTAGTTGAGCAATTGTTATTGTGTATGTCAATGTAATCTATTTTCGATTTCACAGGTAAAGGGAAACTCTCAACAGAAACAATTATTGCCATTGTAGTCCCAGCAGGTCTGTTTGTGGTTGTTTTGGCCATAGGTTTCTGGCTCCTAAGTAGGAAACCAAGGAGAAAGTACAATGTTGTAGAAGAAGAAAATGGTAAGGATGAAAGACATCATTTTATCATCAAATTGTATTGCTTCATGCTATTACCTTTTCAGTAGTGTCAATCACAAACTTCAACAATTTTATTGTCTGGTTGTGTAGTTGGGGATGAAATTACAATATTGTAGTCCTTACAATTTGATTTGGGCACATTGAAGTTGCCACAAACAACTTCTCTTCTGATAACAAGATAGGTGAAGGCGGGTTTGGTCCAGTCTACAAGGTAAGTATTAAGAAGCATCTAACTATGGTAAAAATCTGACTAATTCAAGGATTTCAGAAGCTCTAGAAGTTGAGATACAAAAATGCATGAACATAGTTTAATTAGTTAACTCAACTCACAAAGCCTTCATCCCAACTATTTGGGTTTGGGGTCGGCTACATGAATCGTGTTTCTATACTGTTCTTTGAATATTTTCATTAGTTGTAACTTCCATTTGCATATTGCAGGGTATCCTTGCTGATGGACAAGAAATAGCAGTGAAGAGGCTATCCAAAAGCTCTGGTCAAGGGGCTGTAGAATTTAAAAATGAGGTTGTTTTGGTGGCCAAACTTCAACATAGAAATCTTGTAAGGCTTCTGGGGTTCTACCATGAAGGAGGGGAAACGATGCTCATATATGAATATGTTCCCAACCATAGCCTTAACTGCTTTCTGTTCGGTTGGGTCCTCTCTAAAAACACCCTTTGAATTCAGCTTCTTGATTGATGATTTCTCTAATGTTCACGAGATGAACTTAAAATTTGTGACATCTTCAACACCCAAATCATGTGAAAAGTATACCATAAAAGTCTTAAGAACACAGAAAATTGCATTAAGATCAAACACTGAAGAGCTAAGAGTATTGCAAAATTAGCAATAAACACTATACAATATTAAAAATTGAACTGATCTTGTAATATTGTATTTTTAATAATAATTTGACTTTTTAATTACGCAATTTAAAATTAAAATGAAGAGAAATGTAGATATGGATTGATAGATTTGTTTGACTTGGGGAGTGTATTTATTGAGTTGTTTTGCATTGCAAGTCATGCAGAGAAGTTGATGTATTGATTTTTTAGGGGGAAATTTTTTTTTAAGATGAATTTTATATCATTAAATCAAAGTAGATGAATGTTGGATAAATCTTGACTTTTGTTGTGTTTTTATAAGTTGATACTTTAACTTCATAGCTGTAATATTAGATAAATATAGTGTTTTTAAGAAGTTGCACCATCTATTTTGCTTGAATTATTTCATTGCTTGTTTAAATCTCGCTCCTTGTTTTTAATTTTATGTGAATAGGTCAAGAAAAGCAAGGACAATTGGATTGGTCACAACGTTACAATATTATAGGAGGGATCGCCCGGGGAATTCTTTATTTACATGAAGATTCTCGACTTAGAATTATATATCGCGACCTCAAAGCTAGCAATGTACTCTTAGATAGGGATATGAATCCAAAGATTTCAGATTTTGGCATGGCGAAAACATTTGGTGTGGATCAATCTCAAGGAAATACTAGCAGAATCGTTGGAACGTAGTAAGTTTCTCAACACTCAGTCTTCTTCTTTAGAATTTATCTATATCAACGATCAACTATTGCTTCATCCCAATTAACCAAATGCTAAAAGAAAAAAAATAGAAAATCAAAAGGTCAATTGGATTCTTCAAAATTGCAACTTTTTTTTTTTTGTAAGTAAAATTGCAACTTAAAGCTTCTATGGTGATTTTAATTTTGTTTTGTTTTTTTCAATTGTGAGAGTTTTTGGGCTAACTTACGCATATGTCAATTAATCTCCTTCCTAGTCTGGTGAATGACAAGTCATTCACGCCAAACCTAGGGTATTGATGAGGAATAATTTGTCCAAGGCCTGGCCCCAAAAAGTTGTCAAGCTTCAAACTCGAGATGTATGATTTTTCTTTACTCAATATGATTGCTTACAGAGATATAAACACTAATTCAAATTTTAAGTGACTTGTTGTCTTTGAACCTTCATAATTTAGTTGCAAAAATGGGCCTATCTCTTGTTTATTGGGTCTCCTTCATCTTTTTTGGCAGCCTTAGAAAGAACATGTTGCATAATTAATTTTTTTTTTGAGTAGATATTTCTTTTATATATTTTGTTATAAAATTAGCAATATAATATATAAATAAATATGTGGTTCTTGCTTGTAGTTGTTACATGTCTCTAGAATATGCAATGCATGGACAATTCTCTGTAAAGTCCGACGTGTTTAGTTTCGGTGTATTGGTA
This sequence comes from Ilex paraguariensis, assembly GCA_963454935.2. Taxonomy (NCBI): domain Eukaryota; kingdom Viridiplantae; phylum Streptophyta; class Magnoliopsida; order Aquifoliales; family Aquifoliaceae; genus Ilex; species Ilex paraguariensis. The sequence continues at coordinate 195,244 of CAUOFW020006347.1, forward strand.
TTGGAGATTATAAGTGGCAAGAAAAATAATACTTTCTATCCATCAGACGGAGCCGAGGACCTTCTGAGCTATGTAGTGTAAACCAAATATCCAAAAAACACATTATTTTTAAGTCAAAATCAATGGCGAATTACTCCGAAATAGTTAACATCAATGAAAATATGTTTGTAGGCTTGGCAACATTGGAGGGGTGGGACACCCTTGGAGTTGGTGGATCCAATTTTGGCAGATTCTTATTCAAGAAATGAAGTCATTAGATGCATACATATTGGTTTACTGTGTGTACAAGAAGATGTTGATGACTGGCCCACCATGGCCTCTGTGGTGCTCATGCTCAGCAGTTACTCTGCTACCCTACTGATGCCTCGAGCACCTCCATTCTTCTTCCGTAGCAGAACTGAAGCAAATACATCAACAAAGGGGCTGGAGTTTGATCAGTCCACAAGCAAGTCAATGCAATGATCTGTGAATGAAGTTTCCATCACTGAGCTATACCCTCGATAAAAAGGATAGTCGAGCACACGAGACTAAACTCCCACTAGTTTTGGATTGTTAGGTGAGATATAACCTAAGATAGTATGGGAAAACAATGAATATTTTTATCCTAGTATGTAATTTGAGTTCAACAAGTTTCAGCATCTTTATGTACTCTATTAATGGAAGTTGTGGAATTGAGCTATCAACAATGAGCTTATGGATTTGAATTGTAAGTAATAATTTTGTACAAACAATTGCAAAGTTTATGTTTGTCTCTAATCTACTCCTCCCAACACTCCCCGATCAAGGGGTATGTTAGTTTTTGACCCTCTTTTATTCACAAAGTTGTAGGAAAAATTAAAATAGAGTTAACTATCTCTTTAGTCCCGTGAATTATATTATTTGTATTAATTTAGTCCTTGAATTATATTTTTGTGTTCGACTCAATGTGACCCTTTTGTTTAAATTTTGCCATTAACTTTGATTGAAATCCTCAAGTGTACACCACACGATCCCTGAACTATAACCTAATATTTGACTCATGTGATGTGCATTTGAGGTTTCCGTCAAAATTAACGGTGAACTTTGATAGAAAGGCTACATTGACTCAGATTTAATAGTTCAGATGCTAAATAAGCACGAAACACAGTTTAGGAACTTGATTGATACAAATAATATAGTTTCAGAGTCAAATGAAATTGCAAATTTAATGTAATATGACATTGGCAACTGCGAAAGATATTTCTTCTAGGGTCTGTTTGTTTAGCAGGAGAATAGTAGAAAACGCAAGAAAAAGAAAATTTTTAAAATTTTTATGTGTTTGGTTAACATGAAATAGAAAATGATGAAAAAAATAATGCTTGAATTTTCTCACAAACTAACTAACTTTTTTTTTTTTTTGTGAAAAACACAAGGAAATGGAAGAAAATTTTGGTCTATAACTAACTTCTCATTTTACCTTTATTTTTCTTAAAATATTTTATCGGTTATTAATTTTAAAAAATATTGGTATGGGTTTGATTAACCATATAATTTGGTCAAAAGACTTTTGTGTTGGTGTTTGTCCTCAAATTAGATTACGAGTCACTTTTTTTAAATAAAAATTTATCTTTCAGTTATAATACATATTTTTTTTCTTCTTTAGACCGATTTAATATAATTAAGGATAATTTAGACAATTAGAAAAATTTTCTTGTAACATTACTTTCTTTCAAACAATATAATAAAATTTTTTTAAAACTCTTGTAATGAAGATATATGCAAGAAAATATATTTTATATTATTTTTTTCTTTTATTTTATTTTATATTATTTTTATTTTTTATCATTTTTTTCTTACTAATCAAACGGATCCTTGTCATTGACAATCCAACTCGTAATACCAATCCATTCATGATAAAAGTCAAATCCTGACGTCTGCTAGTGACTATATGAACATTAGAGTATATTGTTTTTAAAAAGACTAGAGTGGATATGTAGGTACAAAGGAAGATATGTGATAAATAAAAAGTAACTGTGTAATTACAAGTAAATTCGTATTCGAACTAAAATATTCAATATTTGGACAAAAATTGAAAAATCGACAACATTAGATTAAAGAATGCGGATTTAAATCAAATTGAAAGGTCTATAATATAGATTGAATTTGGTTGATTCCTCAACCCTTCCGACCCATTCTAATTGAATCCGAGAAATAAAAAGTAATTCTTATTTCAAATACTGAGATACAATCTTGTTTGACAAGATGTCTTCTGTTTTTTTCTGGATAAATGGCTCTCCTCCTATGTCAACACCGCATTAATTAGACTGAGTGAAACAAATGGTTCAGACGAACACGCATTAATCAGACTGAATGAAACAAATAGTCCAGACGAGCACGATCATAATAAAAAAAATTGTTCAAAAGAGCATGCATTAATTAGGTGGCCTAGACGAGCCCGACCGTCATTATAGTTGCCCATATTTTCTCTTCGACTGGTTCCTCTGTCCTATGCTTGACTTGATCATGAGTCAAGATGACTTGTATTTATGGATCAAGACAAGTAGATTTTTCTTATCGTGTTCCAAGGTTTCAGTCTGGTCATTTTGTGGCTGTCAACAAAGCAAAGACCTTCCAAAGTCAATAACACTCCCACCCCTATCAAATTTCGGTGGGCTTCTCACAAATTAGGTGGCCTTAAAGAAGGGACAAATTTTGTCAATCAGCTTTATGTTTCAAAATTTGTGTAATTTTGTTTTTTTTATAGGCAACAATATTTTTTACACCACTGGAGAGGGGGAGGAGGAGGAGGAGGGAAAGGAGAAGAGGAACTCGATCTATCAACCAGCCACTCTATTATAGAAGATTTCAACCATTCGGGGTAGGACTTAGGTCCTAATTGTGTAATCTTGTTGAGTTGATATTTTTGGAGGAGATAGTGAGATTTAAAATTATTCCAATCCACAATGACTTATTGTAATTTAGAAAAAAAAGAAAAAATTGTATGCGTAGAGTTACTCTGCGCTAAATAACTTTGGACAAAATTAATAAACAAGACATGAAATCAAAATTAAAAATAGTGGATTTATATTAGTTTCAGCGGATTCAGGATGATGAACAAATAGACTCGTTATATTCATCAACTCAACTAAACATGACACAAAATTGTTAAATATGTTTTAAACATGATTTTATATGTAGCACGAACTCCACGCACTACGAACCTGACTATGTACAATTAAAAATAAACTAACTATGATTAAAGTAAATTTTAACACTACATGACTTAGAGGAAATAAAAATTCAAAAAAGTACAACACACACTGACCTTCTGTTGAGGGCAGATGAGGTTTCGTCAATGCGAAAAGTCCAAGGCCCACAGGATGGTTGGCCCAATCTGTCACATGGTGTCTCGATAGCCCAATCTGCAAAGGCGACTTGCTAGGTAAGCCCATGGCCTAGTCCATTGACCTGAAATGTTTTAAAAAAAGATTAAGAAAAAGGTTAACATGGGAAAAAATATTGGCCTACTAAGACTAGAATGATGTCATCGTTAGGCTTATCAATCATGTCGGATAAGACGAGTTTGTATTAAAAAATATTTCAACCATACTTGATTCTTTTATTAATTTGTGTCTGATGAATCGTGTCATATTATGTTCATGTTGTGTATGAATTTTTTGTAACTAGTATATAAACAAATCGTATCACATATTTTTTTCATTGAGTTCACCCATATTCGATTCATTTATTAGTCGTGTTAGATCAGATCCACTTATTTATTTAATTGGTGACTTATGTAAGACTCAAACCCTCTATTAGACACCAATTAAGCACCCAAATGCTTACCCTATTTTGATTGTAGGGAAAGAATAGAAAAAAGGTTTGGCAAATACAGAAAGAGCCTTTAGGTAATTAGAAGTATAATGGCATGTAAAATGAAGCAAAGGATGCAGATCCTTTACTACTTTGTGACCTTGCATAATGGCTTGTGAATTCATGTTCAATATTGCCTTTTGTTTCCCTCTTTCTTTCATTTCTTATCCATGTTTCCCCAAGATATGCGTTGTGGGCTGTAATGGTGATGGGTTTGTAAAAGTAGAAATTTTGAGTTTCTACTCTACTGTCTTAGTCTTAGCATTAGCATTAGCATGTATAAATTAGGGTCGACAACTTTTAACGCGACTCCTTAATCTAGTACGAAATTGATACGAAATAATGAGTATGAATATTAACGGGTTTGGATTACAATGAGGTTGATATATCAAACCAACTTTAAAAATGTGTCATACAATACGAATTTGACTATAAAATAAGCCATGCATGGACTAAAAATTTCTTAACACAATACAACTTGGACACAATTTGAACCCAGTATTACATGACTGATTGTTAACCCCCATGCATAGCAAAACATTCTTTGAATTGCCTACAAATCAATTTGGTGAACTAATACAATTGAAAATTCTGAGACCCAAGAAAAAGAAATGGACTTTCACACTTCTAACCATAGATAGATGTCCAAGTGATAACTTTCCTGTTAACTTGGGTTGGATCTGTGTGTCTTGTTAAAATTTTTGATGGGACTTTCTCATCCAACCATCCCGTTCATTTCGTAAACTCTTAATAAATATTTTTTTTGTAAGAATAGCTTTTTCACTAGACTCTTGACCTGGTCCATTGGGCTGGCCCTAGGGTTTTTGGATGGCTCATCCAGGTCATTGACCAATCAAAGGCTTGGCCCATTACTGAGGCTTAAACGGGCCTTTTGGAAAGAGATTGACAAATGATCTTTAGCCTAATTTTTTTGTACGGAAACCATAGACAAAAGCTTTGGGAATTACAAAAAATTAAGAGGATGATCTTGACCTTAATATTCCAGCTTTATCGTAGTGAAATTAAAACCTCAAGCTAATTAGGAATATGCTCTTCGTAACATGCAAAATGTGGCAGAGGATGAAATGGTTAGGATTTTTTGGACCACAAGTTTTAATTATTAATACGTGAGATCCCAAATTCAAAGTTTTCAATAGCCTAATTTCAAGATATAAAACTTTCCTATTACAATAGGTTATTTAAAAGGATCTCCCATTCTTCCATCAAATATTCTGCTTTTTCCTATATACTAGGGTTCAAATATCCATAGATTCGTTGTTTGTGTACTGACTTCATATAATTTAGAAAACATTAGTTTTCTTGAAACCTCTTATTCAAATCTCTTATTAAAAAGCATTATTTGATAATATCTGTCTAATAGACCCTTCTGCTAACTTGAATAAACATTCAAATATCTACTCCATATTCATCCGTGAAGGTACTCGATTACATCAAATCCACCCACAAGTTCAGAAAATATAATGACGATTACTAATCACAAAATGAATGTTGATCATATGATACAAAGTTTCTTTGATCCTTTTGTTGGAAATATAATGTTGTGGATTTCTACAATATGATAAAATTACTTATTAGAAATTTCTGATAACATACAAAACTATTTATATAATAAACTATGAAACAATAACATGCAAAAATAAACAGTAACACGTAAAACTGCAATAAATAAAACTGATTCATTTGCAGATCAAGAACCGAGATTGGATTTTATAGATCAATGCTAATGTTTGATACTATGTCCTTAAGAGCAATTTCACCCCATACTAGTGCTTATAGAATCTAAAAGTCTGTCTCACAAGATATAATGATTTTCACGCAAATGAAAATAGTAATCTAATTTAATTGCCCTGCGAACCAGAATAGTGTTGTGTACACTCAGAAAATACTATCTCTTAATCACGAAAGGATAGACGACCGACAAAAAGAGGCAACTGGAGAAAGAAATTGAAACCCTAGTCTAATATAATATGTATATATATATTATTTTTATTTTTTTATATTTTCAAGTTGAGCCTTAGTTCTATAATCGGGTTGAGCTTGAGTTAATAATTTCGGGTTGGGCTTGGGTTCAACTCATAAACCTGACACCTTAATCCAAACACTGCCCGAATTGAATTCGGGTTAGGATTTTTTTGGCCCAGGCCCAACCCAGAAAATGATTAACTGGGATTGAGTCCTCTTTAAAATGAGTTTAGTTTGCCAATAAAACTTATTTGTGAGTAGGTTCATTTAATAAGGATACAACTTGAGTGGGTTTGGTGGGTTGAAGGATTAACCCTAACTTGACCCTAGATATATAGTCTTCAATCATAACCCGATCTCAACCCGAGTATTGCCCAAGTTGAATTTAGGCGGGCTCGAGGTGAATTTGTGTTACTTAATTTGAGCTAATTTTAGGTTAAAATTCGGATTACTTAATTCTGATTGATTTTTGGTTAAGTTTGTTCAAACCCAAAATCAGCCTATTGTCATAGAACACCCATCTAAAAAAAAATAAGTAACAAATGAACCCTAAGCTAGAAGCTATTGAAAGTGGTTGGAGCCAAGAAAGAGGAAGATGAGATCCGGCATTTTGGAGATCCAGACGAGAGAAACAAAACAAAGAAATAGAGGGAGACGAGATCTAGGTGAGGTCATATCAAAGACGAACATTGGAGGTCTTCTCCATAGTCCAGATCTGTTGAGGTACAACAAATAAAGATAGGCAAAGAAGAGATGGAGAAAGGCGAATAGAAGATGGTGGAGATTGCAGACAGGCAGAGAAGGAGAGCAAATCGTAAGAAAGAGAGAGAGAGAGAGAGATGGATTTTTCTCAAAGAGGATGGAGAGAAACGATGGAGTTGGTTGTCTAAAAGAGGATAGACTACCGACAAAAAGAAGCAACTGGAGAAAGAAATTGCAATGCTAGTCTAATATAATATATATGTATATATATATATTATTTTTATTTTTTTTATATTTTCATGTTGAGCTTGAGTTCTATAATCGGGTTGGGTTTGGGTTTAACCCATAAACTCGACACCTCAATCCAGGCACTGCCCGAATTGAATTTGGGTTGAGATTTTCTGGCCCAAGCTCAACCGAAAAAGTAAAAATTAGGACTGAATCTTCCTTAATGCTCTGTTTAGTACGATAGAAAAGTGGGAGGATAGAAAGTTGGAAGGATAAATAAAACATTATCTTTGGTAAGGAAGGAAAGTAAAAAGGATGAAAAAGTGGATGAATTAACTTTCTTTCTAACTCACCAAAATCAATTCCTCCAAAATTGGAAGGAAAGTGGACAAAAAATTAATTATTTGTATTAAGATGTATCTTATTTGTCTATATATAATTTTTTTATATATACATTAATTTCATATAAAAATACAATAGTAAAATATGTATATATATATATATATATATATATATATATATATATATATATATATATATATATATATATAAAAATTTAAAAATAAAAAATATATATATATTTTTTCCATCTTAACTAAGGATGAAAATTTTTGTCTCAACACGATAATTTGACTCGAACTCAATACGAAAATAAACAAGTCAACTTGCAACTTGACACGACATAATTAGTTAAATGAGTTAAGTTTGGTTTGACTAATATTCAACACAAACCCGTAATAATTCAACACGAATTTGACACGACATGACTCGATTGTCACCTCTAATCTTAGCCAGTACAAAAAAAAAAAATAGTCATTTTTTTTGTCATCCACCCAAACAAACACAAAAGAAGGAAAGTACATCCCTCCTACTTTCCATCCTTGAAGGATAGAAAGTGTATCCCTCCGATTTTTCATCCTTCTTATTTTCCATCCATCTTACCAAACGGAGCATAAGGGACTTATAATGAATTTAGTCCGCCAATAAAACTTATTTAGGAGTAAGTTAATTTTTAATCTTACTAATAAGTAGTTTAGTTCACTATTTTTTTAAAACGCTAAAATACTCTTCTAATGACTTAAAACAATCTTCAATATTAAATCAGTTTTCTGAAGAGTTATCTTGACTCACACTTAATGAAAGATTTTTTCCTTAAAATCTTATATTCAAATTTAAATTTGACATCACTACTATCTCTCTCTCTCTCATATACTATGACTTTCCTCTGAAAAACTTCACAACCAGATTGTTTCTCATCCAAATATTTTAGTGGTCCCAAATATATATTAACTCTTCTTTTTAGACTCATCCTCCCCCAACAATCTTTCCTACAATAACTTTGTGCAAAATCTAGTTGTCGATACAAAAATCCCTGAGACAACAACAATGATGATATGGTTCGGAAGAAACATGAAAATCAAGAAGCTTATATACATTTTTACGTAAGTATGGGCCAACATATTTTTGACTAACCCACAAGTTCTCTACCCCATTGTCCAAAAATCTGATGTAAGGATCACATAAATTGATTTCATGTTATCGAGAAGTTCTTTATTTTTCTAGATCCATGTTGCAAGGCTAGTTTTAGATCTCAATTAGAAATTATAAATTTGAATTTTTTTTTTGTGAGAAGACTATGGTTAATTTAATATTGAATATTACTATGCATGCTACTATTTTTTTATGTTATTATTTTTTTTGTTGTGGAGCTTACTACTTTTTTCTATTTTAATATTTTTTTTATAAGCATGTTACTGTTAATATTGAATATTACTATTTTTTCAAAATATTAATATTCAATGTTACTTTTTTTGTTGATTATGTTATTGTTGTTATTTTTTTAAATATTAATATTCAATAGTATTATTTTTTATTTTTGAATGTTACTATTTTTTTTTATTTAAGTGGTACTATTTTTGTATTTGAATTTTACTATATATATATACACACACACTAGATATGTGTTTGTGCCTGAAGACACTACATAACAAAAAAAAAATTAAGAATTTAAACAAAATCGAGGTGAATGATAAAAATTAAAGTAGGCAGCTATTTATTGTCTAATTATCTACTAAATCAAGTTTAAAGAAAAAAATTTGCTTAGCAAAGTAATTCACATATTAAATCAATAAACAAAAATCCCACAAATTTGAATGTGTTTTAAAAATCAATTTAATGTAATCATCTTCGAGGCATTAGTACAAGGTGCTTCGTCAGTGTTTTTCATAGTTGGGAATTGATAAAATATAGGTCAAAACAAATAATAACATTAGATAGCACTCATGCAAACAAACAATAAGTGCTCAAAGCCATATTGGTGACAGAACATAGACATTTAATTAGTTTACTAAACAAACAAAAACAACACCGTGAGAAAGAGAAAGAAAAATAGAAAGATGTTTGTTAAAGAAGCAAAGAAAATTTCAAAACTCTCTACACCCCAAAAATTGTATAAACCCAATCAAAATTCAAGCTTGAAGTTGCCTAAGCCAAATGAGAACTCTATGTAGCACTCAAAAAATTTACTCCAAATTCATAATTAAATAGATATAAAATAAGCAGGATCATAAAGTTGACCAAGAAGATGAAACATAGTTTTTTTAGTTGACCATTAATCATAATTTAAGTTTTAAAAGCACCATAAGCACATTTTATTACATATATTACACAAGAAAAGTATTCTTTATAGCTCACTTTTTTTTTTCAGTTGGCAGACGAAGAAGTTGAAGGTTAAGCAAATGACGAAGAACTTAACTGGCCGTTTCTTCTCGCTATAATGACTTCCTTCGAATTAATGATTTTGAACTTAAATTATAGCCAAAAATACATTAAACAACAAAGCTTGTATTTGCAAAGAAATATTAGGAAACTTTAAGGTGAATAGGATATGAACTTTTCCATTGTTTTGGTTCCAAGAAGTGCAGCAATCATAGTTTGCATTGAAACATAACGACAGTCCATGTATATAGGATACCTGATCAATCATTTATAAGTGCTTCTTCTGCTATCTTAGGAGTGCGTCTTCCATAGTTTGCATGCTAACCTTCTTTGTTGAAATGAAAATTTCAATTAAATCTAAAGTACAACGATAGAAGCACAAATTAGTAGTTCAAAATTTCCCATTAGCTGTTTAAACTTATAGTTGAAAAAAGTAAATGAATAACAGAATCCCATTAATATTAATAGACCGACAAATGAACAAAGACCCATAAAAGAATTCAACATAAATAGAAGCAACGACATACTCACGCACATTCCACAACCTACAAAAAAATAGGAGCCGGAAATAGTTGATAAGGGATTTGGTGAGGTGGATAGAACAATTAATAGTTTATCTTGATAATATAATAGTGATATAGACCAAACAAACCTTCTTTCACAACCAATTAACAAATAGTTTCAAATATAACACTGATGTAAACCAAAATATCAGTGAAATCTCAAACTCGCAAAAATGCAGTACAAATTCCACAATAAAACAAATATAATATACCAAAATCTCAATGATATAGACCAAAAACAATTTCTTTCACAGTGCAATTAATAATCTTTTTCAATTCAATTCTATAGATGTGATATAGATCAAACTAACAGTGAAATCTCAAATCTGCTATCAAACAAAATTTCAAACACATGTAAAATCTCAAATTCACAAAAATCAGAGAAAAATTAATCCAAATCATAAAATGTTTTAGGTGGTCACTGTGATGAAGAGGAGGTTACCTCCTGCTAGCCTTTGTTAGCAGGTTGAGGCAGGGACTAAGAGGAGGAGCCATCATGGCTTTACTGGTCCGTCGGTGGCCAGAGTGGAGGAGACATAGAGAAAGAAAAGTGAGAGGGTACAGTTGTTGGGCCAGAGTAAGGGCAAATGACATGGGATCGTATAATACACAACTCAGGCTCCTTGGGTGTACGAATCTGCTGGAATTACTGGACCAAGGCTCCGGTATTTGCTTTTGGCAGGCAAAAACCATACACAGATTCCAGAGTCCAATCCGCAAATAGATTTCGGAGTTACAAACTCTCATTGGCCTCATATCAAACACCTGGCGACACAATCCATTCCACACAAACACAAAAACTAACTAAACTATTTAATTCAATTCCTTATTATTATGTATATAGTGAGCTATTCAAGTGATCTGTTTGTCTATGACATTTTAACAAACATTTCACGTGGGGATGGGTGTTTGCGCAGAGAAAAGGGGGCAAAAAGAGAGAAAGGGGGGGCCCAAAGGGAGAGAAAAATACATGGATCCTCAAGAAGCTTCATGAACAAAGTCCAAAGTGAGCACCTTCCTCCGAAGAAGATTACATTGTGTGGGGAGAATATCATGTAGAGCCCTCTATATGAAATGTTTGACTTTGTTAGGGACATTCAGATTCCATAAGAGCCTTCCTGGCCAACATGTTGTGTCACTGCTAGAAGCATTGTTTGGGGGGTGAATACAGTCAAGACCATTCTCCATTACTAAAGGATATGCGCTATGCACAAAGAACTTGCCCGATCTAGTATAATGCCAAATTAGTTTGTCCTCAGGGAGTAGTTCACAAACAGGTATAGATGTAATTATCTCTGCATCCAAGTCTAAGAACATTTGCTTCGATAAATCGATCCTTCAATGCTTTCGTTCAAAATCCAAAAGAGAGCTTACTCGAGTATCGTAATTCGAGTCCATAAGAGGACTAAAAACTTTGAAGGTGGATGATCTAGGTATCCATGGATCGCTTTTCACCTTAATATCTTTCCCGTTACCTACTCTCCATCTCATTCATGCCTTGACCACCTTTCTAAATTCCAGGATACTGCGCCATGTAAACCAAGGCCGAAAACCCAATTGAGCATCCATCAAAGTTGAAATGGGAAAATATTTTTCCTTCAAAACCTTAAAAAACATCGAATTTTGGTTTTTCAATAGCCACCAAAATTGTTTAGCAAGAAGCGCTAAATTGAAAGCTGTTAGGTTTTTGAATCCCAATCCTCCCTTATTTTTTGGTAGGCAAAACCTATCCCATGACATCGAATGGATCTTTCTCCCGTCGTTATTACTTCCCCACCGGAAGTTTGCCACCATGCTGTTCAATTCAGAGCATAACGAAATTGGTAGTTTAAATAAAGACACAACATACGAGGACAAAACTTGTACAACGGCTTTAATGAAGGTCTCGATTCTAGCTTTCGATGATAATTTCTGCTTCCAACCTTGGAACTTGCTCCATACCTTTTGCTTTATTGATATGAAAATCACCGTCTTGGATCTACCTGCGATTCAAAGGAGTCCTATGTATTTTTCATGGCAGTTGACCACAGAAATCTACAATACTTCTTTTATGGAATCCAAGGTAGCTGGGCTAATGTTCTTGCTAAATGCCAGTAGATTTTGAGAGATTAATTTTTTGTCCCGATGCTTTCTCGTAAAGACAAAGGCAGTCTTTTATAGCCATACCATTCTGTTTGACCTTTTGATCAAATTCATGCACCTTCAAAATTTAATTATCAAATTCAGTCATTTTTAAACTTAATTCTCAAATTCAATCTTTTTTTAAAAACGTCATTTGAAATGACGATTTAAAGTTAAAATTTTTTTCCTGAAAAACGTCATTGATAATGACGTTTTTTAAGTTGTCGTTCAAAATGACGTTTTTACACTTGATTTTTTTAAACAATAGTAACAGACGTTAAAATTTATAAAATGAAGAAAAACGTCATTTTGAACAACGACTTAAAAAACGTTAATGACGATTTTAACGTTCAAATTAATTTCAAATATTATATCACATGTTATTCAAATATCACAGGTTACTTAAATGAATTTCAAATATCACACTACTCCCACTTAACTCTCCTCCGCCTCAACCACTCTCAGTCGGACAACACTCCGACGAGCTCCAACCAACGGCCACAGCCTCCAACGAGCTCCAACCAGCGACCACAGCCTCCACCACCAACGACCACAACCTCTACCACCAGCGACCACAGCCTCCAACTAGCCACCATAGCCTCCACCACCAGCGACCAGCGACTTCCACCAGGTGAGCAATGAGTATATTGTTCATTCTTCATATTTGCCCTAACTATTTTTTGCCCAAAATCGAATTTTGCCCAAAATTCGATTTTGCCCTAAAATTCGATTTTGTCCTAAATTGAATTTTGCCCTAACCAATCTTTGTCAAATTATGTCAGAATTTAAAATCTCAGAATTATTTCAGAATTTGCCCTAAAATTTGATTTTGCCCTAAATCGAATTTTGTCATAACCAATCTTTGTCAAATTATTTCAGAATTTAAAATCTGCCTCTTGGGTGCAAATCATTCATGTGAACCATTGCCCCTAATGTCCTAGAATAATAGAAAAAGAGAGCAATGACATAGTAATATGACTTTTCTTGCTCTATTCAGTTGTTTAATAATTATGTGAAACACTAAGCACAAATATCTGGATTGCATAAAATTTATAAGTAAAACAGACTTGGTAGTGAATGTCTTGTTCCCTGACGTACGCTGGTTTTTGATTTTAGCTTCATGGGTAAGTCACAAGTGTCTATCAATGTTTATTGTCATAGATGCCGTCCCAGAAAAACTCGATGTTTTATATAAAAGTGTCTATACACTCTAATATACGTGCATACCATCTGAACTTTTGCTTTGATTTTATGTTTTATTCGAGATTTTAGTAGATTTATATGCCTGTCATATGTACTTTTGATTTGCTTTGCTGTTTGAATGAGAAATTTGAATTATTTATGAGAATTAATGTTGTGGACTTGAGAAGTTTTCAATCTTTATGCTCACTTTGATATAAGCATACTGGAACTATTTCCATTTAACAAGACTTCTATATCTTCTCTTGACTTTTGTTTTGTATATGAAGTTCTAAGATCGGAGCTACCATCATGATAATGTGGATTGAGTTGAGTCTGGAGGTTTTCCCCAAACATGATAATTCTACATGATAATGTGGATTGAGTTAAGTCTGGAAGTTCTGAGATCGAAGCTACCATCATGATAATTCTACACACCATGTACATGGAAATCACTATATACTAGGCTTCTTTCCATCTAAATAATATTTAAAGGAAAGGAGAAAGCAATAGAGAAAGACCCAGCACCAACAGTTGAATAAGAATAAATATAGTCATCCACTACTTTTAGTTTCGTGATGAATTTACTGTGATCAAATTTTCTTTTGGATGATGCACTAATGTCTCACTGTTTTTAGGGACGGCATGTTGCTCCATGTTCGTTCTCCAAGATGTTGCTTTAAATCCCACATATTTTCGTGGATTGCATACTTGTTGAGAAATAAGTACCAAAGTAATTGTACTCTTTTGGGATCATTTCATCAGCATTGACGCGTAAATATTTGGCCTACTTACTCTAACCCATGCTCTTTGTATTTGTTGAAATTTCTAAACCTAGATCAATCACTGAAGTAGAGAGTTCGCCGGATAATTTATCACTTATTTTCATCAGTTGGGGGTTGAATCATGATTTTTCGATAAAGCCATTATTTTGTACGTGTGAAATGCAATAGACATGATGCCAAAGTTGTTGTGGGATAGTTATACAATGTCAGTGACAATATGATTTTTGTAATTTTTTTTTATTAATAGAAGAAATTTTTGAGAGAAGTGATAAGTCAAATGGGTGTGATTGTGTTTATGTTCAACAAGGAAATCAAAATACAATCGCACACAAAAAATTATCTTTTGAAATCGTCATTCCAAGTGCGGTAGGCCCGTAAGAAAAAGTAAAATCAATAATACCATTGTGAGTCTAGATTTTGTTTAAGTCAGTTCTTAATGATTTATTTCAAACAAATTACTCTCTCTCTCTCTCTCTCTCTCTCTCTCTCGGTATTTAGTTTAACTTGTATACAATATTTCAATGTATAATCCCATATGGGAAAATTGTTAGGAGTTATTCGATGAATTTATTTTGACTTTTGGTAATTCAAAGGTCTCAAATTTAATTTTTTTGCATTCTCTGTAAAAGTTAGTCACTCTTGTGCTCTAATTTCAAATTTTTTTCTATACTTTTCCATTTTTTTTCTATACTTTTCCATCTCTTCCCCCCAAACCAGTCACGATTGAATGAATGAGTGTAGTCTATTTTGCACAGTGTTGGAGTCCTAATAATTAAGGTATTAATTGACTGGAGCATATCGAACTTAATTTAGGAGGGATACAAAAGTTTCTATTAGAATTGGCGAGTTCATTTTGTAAAGTTTTCAAAATATTTTAGCAGTTTTAATAGATTACTTTCCTGATGTAAGTGCCAACCATTTTATGTACTTAATGTGCTCCTTCATTAATATTGGATGATTGAAAATTAGAACGGGCTACCCGGTTTATTTACATTTCAAAACATGAACAAGCAAAAGTTTTGGTTGTTTATACACACTAACTTTTGATGTATTTATTGTAGAATTGTTAAGAATGGCTGGAAGACGTGCTTCTGTGATGATTTATTGGGGTGGTAGCATATTCAAGAACCATGATGTGTTACGATACGATAATGGTTATAAGCGTGTGATAAAGGTTTCACATGACACAACATACTCGGCATTGGTGGATAGGTTGCATGATGTGACGGGGATAGATAGGAATAAATACAACCTCAAACTTATCTGTAGGTTTCCTATTGCATTGGGAACTAACTTGCTTACATATATTCCAGTAGAAGTTGTTGACAACGATGGTGTGGAGGCAATGGTGGATGTTGTATTTGACAATCAAGGTGTTAACAAAGTTGATTTGTATGTTAGCGAAGAGGTTAGGGCAGATGACATTGGTGGAAGTAATGAAGGTTGGCCTGATGTTGGTTCATACACTTCCATGCTCAGCCAACAACCATATATTCCAGTGCTCGACCCTTCAGCCATGGTGGGTAATTATTACACCCCTTTAACAATGTAGTGTATGGAAGAATACAATTAATATACACATGCACAGGCTGAAACAGGGCCTAGTACTTTTCCCGAAAGCTCTTCTCAACAAAAGTATAGTGTTGGACTGGGTAACGAGGGGATGAAAATGATTACAGTTACCCAAACACCAGCACCAGTGGACCCTGTCCAAGCACTTGTACTGCATCAGATTGCTAATAATATATATGAAGGAATGTGTGCTAATGACCAGAATGATTACTACGAAGAAGAAAAGTTGCCAGAAAATGTATTGAGTGATGACTCTGATGATGATGATTATAATGCTGAAGGTAATTCTGCTGAGGATGATGGTGAGGTTCCTATGCATGAGCCGGAGTCAACATTTTTCTCAAATGTTGAATCGGGAAACCAGAATGAAGTTGATAGTTTGTGCATTTTGCATGGAATTAAAACATGGGATCCTACAAGACCAGAATTGGCTAAGGGTATGGTGTTCAGGAGTAAAAAAGACCTGGAGATGTCAGTTAAATTGTATTCAATTAAGATGCACCAACAATATGTTGTTGTTGATACAAATAAAACGCGTTGGGTGTTGAGGTGCAAGATGTATGCACAATGTGGATGCAAATGGAGGCTACGGGCGGTGTTGAAGGCGAAGCATAAAATGTTTGAGATCACAAAATATCAGGCACCTCACATTTGTTTCTACCCAACCAGGACCACTGTCAGTTTGATGCAGGTTTTATTTCTCAATGGATTGAGGGTGTGGTTCAGGCTACACCTAATGTAACAATGTATATCATCATTGAAATGGTGAAAAAAGAGTATCATTATTTGATAACGTACAAGAAGGCGTGGAAAGCAAAGAATAAGGCTATAGCCAAGGTTTTCGGTGACTGGGATTGTTCTTACAACATGTTGCTGAGGTTTATGGGTGCTCTTGTGAAATACAACCCTGGGACGATTGTAAAGTGGCAATATGAGGCTTGTGCTCCCGAATTTGATATATTTGGAAAGGTGTTCTGGGCATTCAAAGCTTCTATTGATGGGTTTGTTCATTGTCGGCCTGTAATCGCATCGATGGCACATTTGTAAATGGCAAGTACAAGCATAAGCTTCTTATTGCTACTGGGATTGACGCTCAAAAGCAGATTTTCCCTCTAGCATTTGCCTTTGTTCATGAGGAGACTAGTGAAAGCTGGGGTTGGTTCCTATATCATCTACACCACTCTGTTGTGCCGAATAGAGCTGATATATGCTTAATCTCAGATCGACATAAAGGTATAATTTCAGCGGTTAAGAAACAAGGTTCTGGGTGGAATGAGCCATACGCCTATAATCGTCTCTGTCTAAGACATGTACAAAGCAATTTCAACACACGTTACAATAACATGTATTTGAAAGATAAAGTGTGGAAGGCTGGGACAGTACATCAGATTCGCAAGTTTAATTTGATAATGGAAGAAATTAAAAGTATAAATCCTGAAGCATGGAAGTGGTTAGCTGATATTCCAGCACAACAGTGGACACTTGCCTATGATGGTGGTCGGCGATACGGAACAACCACAACTAATGTTTCTGAGGTGTTCAATGGTGCATTGAAAGGTGCTAGGATGCTTCCTATCACTGCATGTGTTAAATTCATATTTTATCGGCTCACAAAATACTTTTGTGAACGCCGTGAACATGCACAACGGTGCATAGAGGATGGTTTGGAGTACTCACCTGAAGCAATCGAATTTATGCGACCCAACCAGGTAAAAGCATGAATGTGTACTGTTACACCATTTCACATGCGACGAGAAGTTGCGGAGGTGGTCAGTAGTAACGGTAATACACATGTTGTTTGTATTGATGACCGGACATGCAGTTGTGAAAAATTTACAATTTATAAATTGTCTTGTTCTCATGTTATGACCACATGCTCGCATTTCCACGTTAGTTCTTGGAATTTAATCGATCCAGTATATACCATCCATGCACTTGAATCCAGTTGGGCACCTGATCTTCATCCTCTACACCACCAAGATTATTGGAATGCTACTGATGGCCCTACATTATGCCCTGATAGGTCGTTACGTCGAGGAGCTAGAGGACGTCCAAAGACCTCGCGCATTCGAAATGAAATGGATTTTTTGAGAGAAGGGCGTAAACAAAACCATTGTAGTATTTGTTTGCAAGCAGGGCATGATCGCCGAACTTGTCCAACAAAGAACCAATCCGCTTCTTCAATGGGCCATCCACTATAAATGTTACTTGTGCATTCTAATGTTGTATGTAAGTTGTAATGCATTATTAATTGTGTGAGTCCTTTATTCAGCATATGATATTTTTTTAACTCATGTATATATATGTTAACTAATGTTTATATTTTTGTGTGTGTTGATGTAGGTTGTATACATGGATCGTGATCCCCGTTCATTAGTACATCCAGGTCCCGATGATGAATCCGTTCTTACCTTACAGGATGACTATCGCACGACTGCTATTTGGGAGGGCATAGACTTACCCCCGTTACATTGTAGACGATCAGAGGCTCCTCTTCGTCGAGTTACCATCACAGACGATCGGGTTATTCAGCATCTACGTATAGCCAGGTTTGATGGAGCGTATCGCCTTAGATACATTCAGCTAGACTGGCATCTGATTACTGCTCTTGTAGAGCGATGGCGCTCTAAGACACACACATTTCATCTGCCAGTTGGTGAGGCAACCATCACACTTCAGGATACAACTATATTAATTGATTTGTCGGTTGATGGGATGCCTGTATGTGGTGTAAACACCGTCCGTGATGTACAGCAGTGGAGTGTCATGTGCACTGAGTTGCTCGGGTTCACACCAGCCGATGGAGCGATAGATAAGTCCACTCTACGACTTAGTGCACTTGCCGAACATTTGGGCCACGCGATTCTAGCTGATGCGACCGAGAGTTTTATAGCTTGTTATGCCCGAACGTACATCCTTTTGTTGATTGGGGGGTTTTTGTTTGGCGACAAGTCGTCAAGTAGGGTAAAGCTTATGTTCCTACCATTGCTCGGAGACTTACATGCGGCCGGCACTTTTAGTTGGGGCAGTGCGGCCCTAGTATGGCTATATCGGGAGATGTGTCTCGCGACTAAGCGGGACGTGAAGGATATTAGCGGTCCATTAATTTTGCTTCAGGTAATTGTTTACATTCTTCACTGACTTGTATACTTTTATGTTATTGTCGCTTTACAAATGTAAATTCAATGTTTGTGGATGTAATTGTGGGCATGGGAGCGTCTGGTTCACATCGTTCCACAGCGTGTGTTACCACGACAGCGTGTGGCCCATGGAGCAGCGACGCTTGATGGTGATGGTCCACCATTAGAAGGAGTTGGTGTAGATTTGGGTCCTGCACATGAAGAGGTTGATGCGCACGGTGTACTTGATGGTCCACTTGGTTGTAGGTTTGTACTATACAATTTTACATATTATTATGTAGTTACATTTTTTACATATTATTATGTAGTTACATTTTATAGTTACATTTTACATATTATTATGTAGTTACATTTTTTTTGTGAAATTTATAGATGGGATGTCACATTTTCGGAACAGTACACGCCCCGGCATGTACTATGTCACTATCGGGACCAGTTGGACCAGATGAGCGAGGATCAGGTATATCGGCTTGACCATGATTAGAGAACTTGGATGTTATTTGTTTAAGTATGTTAGTGTGTTTGGGTTGATTGCAATGAATTTACATGTGCAGTAAATACATATGGAGAAGGTTGGATGTAATTTTTATTTGTTTATACTTGTGATTGAGTTGGATTTGTTGTATACAAGTTAAAAAATTTTGGAAATGTCCAATTTTTAAAGAAACTCTGCCCATTTTTTTAAAAATACCGTTACATTTATTAATGAGTGTTCAAAATTTGTATTATAGATGATATGGGAGTCCTATACAGCTGATGTAATGGGTGGCCTGCCAGATTATTGCCTTATTGGCAAGATATTTGGCACACACGAGCCCCTTTGATTTGCTTCGATGTCGTGGAGTGGCATTTTCGAGATCGGGTTACTCGACAGTTTGGGCTGATTCAGCGCATACCACCGCCATGCGATACCATTCGGGCCTTGCATGCTGTCAACCGTCGAGGTAGATCTGGTCGAGATTGGTCAGTAGTTCATCAGATCTATATAGAGATGTGTGCATATCGTAGAGATACTATTGTTACCGGAGATCTGAGTACTGGACCGATGGATCCGACCAACGCATACATGCAATGGTATCGTCGGATCACACGACGTCTTGTTGGTCCACCCATCGCTAGGTTGACTGTCGATTTTCAGCCAGTTGGGAGCATCATAGAGCTTCTGGTAAGATGTTAAATGCTTAACTATTCAATTTGAATGGATAAATGTTACTAATTGTTTAATACATTTATAATTTTTTTTCAATATTGTTTGTAGGAACAGACACTTACACAAATATATCACACTGGATGTACTACATATGAGGGCAGCCTGGACTTTGCATGTTGCATGGACACCATTGGACGTATGACAGATATGAGCTCATCGTGTTTGATAGCTCTCCGAGAGCACCGACGACTCGACACAGCTTCACTGTCGGCAGATGACGTACCGTCTACATTTGTATAGCCACCTCCACATCGTTACCAAGATTGGACTACTCCAGTATATTCACAATCAGCATCGACACAAGCTCATGCACCTTCACCGACCCCAGCGTCTACACCGATCGCTAGGCCGACACATGAGCCTGTACTGACACCTTCAGCTGCACCGACACTTTAGACGACACTGAAACCGATGGCGGCACCGACATCTGCATCTGTAACTGACCATTTACTGACACCAGCATCGATACATGTATCCACTACGACGACAACATCGACACCGATACCGACACCGACCCCGACATTTACCATGACACTAGGATTGGTACCGACATCTACACTTGATCATCTACCGGCACTGGCACCGACACTTGGAGCTACCCCGACACCGACACCGACATTGACATCGAGACCTTCACCTACTATTGCACATGACTAGACACCACACACACTGCGCTGGCATCGGCATCTATCTACCCCGACACCTACACTGGCATCGGCATCTACCCCGATATCGTCTGCAATTGATTCGATACCTACCTCATCTACACAACCTCTCATATCATATCCATTATTGGATGAGGAGGGAATGACACAGGATCCTACAGTTGTAGGTGCAGGCCTTGTGTGAGTCGGGCCACGGGTTAGAGGTGGACGACAAGGTCGGGGACGGGGGTGAGGGATAGGCAGAGAGCGTGCACAGCATGCACATCATCATGATGATGTCGGTGTGTCACAGGTGACATAGGATGTATCACAGGATGTTGAGCAGGAGGTTCGCAGACAGTTGAAGCGACGTAGGTGACCACTTACGTATGGGACATGATATGATATTCAAGTATTTGATGCATTTTTTTTTTGTTATACTGTGTACTAATGTTTTCTTTTGTATATACATTGTCATTTATACAAAGATGTTTTGTTATAGTATTCTACAATCAAGTTGTCACATACATAACTTCACCATCATAACAAATCTAATTGACTTCAACATTACACGTACATTACATTTCACATGTAAAAATTAACACTATAAAATAACATGATCTACACAAAACAACACTAACATACAACTTCTTCACACAACGTTAATATAATAATTCTACTTAGAAACACTAACATAACACTTGTTCCCACATCATTACCATAACACTTGTCCACACAACACAACACTAATTTAACACTTGTCCAAACAATACTGACTAGACAGTTTATTACACAATACTAACATCACAGTTCACCACACAACATTAACAGCACAGTTCTCCAAACAACTTATTTTATGGGTCAATATCTTCATCAGACATCTCGATATCAGAAATACATCCAACTTCTCCACTTAGAAGAAAACTTATGCATGTTTCTTCCATTAACCCTTCTTCAACACGTTCTTGTGCGATGCGACGAAGGTTGTAACGATTAAGACGGATTGCCATGCTAAACTAGCTAACAAGGGTCATTTGAGGAGCCTGTTGGAGTTGCTCTTAGCTCACATAAGTAAACTAGAGAGTCCTTTAGATATGGCGATAATGGGTCTCCTTATCTTAGACCCCTCTTCGGGTGAATGTACCCCCATCTGTTATCCGTTGATCGATACTGAGTATGATACTATGTTTATGCATGTCATACTCAACTTTATCCACTTAGAATCGAACCCCAATTTTAGCAATATTGCTTCCAAGAAGGCCCACTCAACCATTGTCGTATGCTTTACTCATATCCAGTTTCATTGATATATATCCTTTCCCCCTTAGTTTTGCCCCTCATGTGATGGTTTAGTTCGTAGGTAATTAAGACATTATCTGTGATTTGACGTCCCAAAATAAATGCACTTTGACAGTCTGAGATAATTGTCGGAAGGATCCTTTTTAACCTATTTACAATGACCTTCACAATGATTTTGTAGATATCATTCCCTAGGCTAATAAGACATAATTGAGTCATATCTAGAGGGGATTTTGTCTTAGGCACTTGTTGATGATAACTTGTCATCATTGTTATATATATATATATATATATATATATAGTTATTTACTAAAAATGATACATTAATTAGTTTAACATTATTTGCATGTAATGACTTAAACATTTGATACATATATATGAGTGAAACTTCTAATACTTGTGCATTGAGATTTGGTGGGAAGTGAAACTTTCACACTTCCTTCCAAAACATTTGAAGTTGTGAATTGGTGGGTAAATTCAAGAATCCCACATTGGTTCTTAAGGTTCTTCATGGATTCATCTTCTCTCATAAATAAAGAAAAAACTTCATTCTCCACTCAAGGTCTCAAGCAATTCTCTCAAAGAAGAGGTCTACATAATAAGAACTTCAAGTTATGATTTGGTATACATATATATATATATATATATATATATATATATATATATATATATATATATATATATACTTCATTCAAATGAGCCTTACTTCCAGTACTTTATCAAAAACTAAGGTATTAGGACTTCGGTTTGTTCGAACGTAACCCTCGTTCGAACATGACTTAATCCCAGTAGTTTGGTAGAAAATCTCAAAATCGAGATACTAAGAGTTTAGTACGTCCGAACGCGATAGCTAAGTTTCAATTTTTCACTTGAGTTTTCTCTCTAACGGCTATATTGTTATAGTCTTTCCAATGGGTGTCTTATGCCATTGTATTAAAGAGTTATATACCTTCATTAAGTGATGCATAGGACAGTATAAATAGAGTTCAAATGAAATAACAAAGGATGATGAAAAATTACTCTTCTTCTTCTATTCCATTCTAAAGCTTTAATACTTTCTGATTTTCTATATTCGGGTTGAGTTTTTGGTTCCAAGATTACTAAGGAGTGCAGTCTTTAATAATCTTAAAAGTTAGGCATTGTATCCAAGGAGTACAATTACTATCTCAAAGATAGCAAGTGTTACACCTTGCCTAGCGATCTATCTCATTCGTTTTCATATATTGTCTTTCTATTTCTGAAAATTTTTACCACACATTATTTTACAACAATTTCGAGATAGTAATTCCTTCTATAATGGATTTTATGGTGTTGAAAACTCATGTTCTTGAAGTGGAAATGTTTAAAAGGTTCAATGGGCTCAATTACAAGAGATGGAGTATGAAGATCTTTTATCAAATGAATATTGCAAAGGTTATGTATTTGATTTCCGTGCCATATCCTCTAGAAGAGACATCCAATGGACAATCTTCAAATGAAGCAATTTTCAATGGTAATGGAACTTCCAACAATCAAGGAACCTCAACAACGAACATATCGAGAAACAAAAGAAATAGATGGAGGATGACTATGTTTGCCATTTCACCATTCTTAATGCAATGACGAATGTTTTGTTCAATATGTTTCACAAGTATACTACGACATGGGAACTTTGGTATGCGATATAATGAAGGTATGTCAATGAAGGTTCCGGTAATAGGTATTTCCTTATAAACAACTATGTTGATTTTAAAATTAATGATTCAAAATCTGTCATAGAACAAATGAATGCTCTCAATGAGATTGCAACTGAATGTGTTGATTGAGACTTTTCAAGTTTCTACAAATGTTGATAAACTATCACCTTCGTGGAATGATTACCAAAGGGTTTTAGAGCATAAAACGAAGTCTATGAATTTAGATGAATTAATTCAACACATTTAGATTGAAAATGAAGCAAGTTTGAGAGAAAAATTTGAAAATCAAGGAAAGATAGAAAAAGTGCACAATGTTGAAGGGCCGGATAAAAACTCAACTAAACCAATCAACAAGTCTCCTTAGGGGAAGAAGAACTTTTTCAACTCAAAGAGGAAACTTCAATAAAAAGTAGTTTCCTAATAAGAAGAAGAAAGATCCCTATTTTGTATGTGGCAAGTTGGGACATTTTGCTAAGGAATGTTGCCACTGGAAAGACTACAAAAAGAAGGAAGCCATCTTCGTAGAAAACAGTGAAGACATCGTAGCCATGCTTACCTAAATTCTTATGGTAAGTAATGATGAAAGTTGGTGGGTTGATTTGGGTGCAGCCTGCCATGTGGCTCTTCACAAGAGTATCCTCAAGACATATAGACTATTAATGACGAGAAGACCGTGTTTATGGAGAACTCCCCTACATGTGCTATCATGAGAAAGGAAACCATGCAACTTCCTATTACTTCTAGGAAAATGCTCATTTTCAATGATGTTTATCACATTCCGGGGTTGAGGAAGAGTTTTATCTCCGTTAAGAAGCTTGATGATCATGGTTTTAGAGTTGTATTTGATTTCGAAAAAGTGATCATTTCTAAGAAAGGATCATTTGTTGGGAAAGGCTATGCCAAAGATAATGTATATTTGCTTAGTATGAATAAAGAAGTTTTTATTTCTACTTATATCATTGATTCACATGATAATGATGTTCATCATTATAGATTAGGACACATTGGTAGTACTACTATGAATTGCATGATTTCACATAATTTTGTACCTATCAATAGTCATATTCTAACTACTCAAAATTGTGAATGTTGTGTTCAAGTAAAGATTGTTAAGCATTCATTAAATTTCTCACTAGATCTATGAAGTTGTTAGAATTAATTCATACCGACATATGTGATAATAAAGATCATATGACTAGAGGAGGAAAAATATATTTTATAATTTTCATTTATGACTATTCTAAGTATACTTATGTGTATTGACTAGAACAAAAGATAAGGCTCTTGAGAAGTTTAAAATATTCAAAAAAAAGAAGTTGAAAACAGTCTTAGGAAAAGAATTCAAAGAATTAGATCCGAAAGGGGTGGTGAATATCGTCTAAATGAGTATATTAAATTCTATGAAATGCATGGAATAGTTATAGAAGAATCAACCCCTAATTCTCCCCCTCAAAATGGTATGACCTAACGGAAAAATAGGATTTTATTAGAAATGGTTAGTGCTATGCTAATAAAATCTAATTTGTCTACTAGTTTTTGGGGTGAAGTTTTATATATTGCTTGTCATATAACTAGTATAATCTTGCACAAGGATCAAGATAAAACTCATTATTAGTTATAGAACATCGAAAGCCTAAAATTAATTATTTTACGGTTTGGGGTTATGTAGCCTACGTGTTAGATGCAACACAAAATAGACCTAAGTTAGGAATTGAAACCACAAAATCTATATTTGTTGATTATGCTATGCATAGTAAAGCATCTGGATTTTTAAACTTAAATACTAATAGTGTCTTTGAACCTATTCATGCCAATTTTTTATTTTTTGGAACACTTGATTATTAAAGATGTGAATATGCATGAATTAGAAAAGGACTTAATGATTGATGTTGATCATAATTAATTTGATACCTCTCCAAATAATGAAGAAAATTCTCATGACATAGTTAGTGAGGAAAATACTAATAAAGAAGTAGTAGTTCAACCTAGTGAATTGAGAATGAGTAAAAGACGGAGGATTGAAAAGGATTTAGGACCTGGTATGTTCACATATTATATAGAAGAAAATTATAAAACTTTTAGTGAAACCATTTCCTTACCCAATGCCAATTTTTGGAAAAAGGAAATGGATGATGAAATCAAATCCATTCATAATAATAACACTTGGACATTGACTAATCTTTCTCCTGATATTAAAACTATAGGATGTAAGTGGGTTTTAAGAAAGAAACTAAAAACTGAGAGAAGTGTAGAAAAGTACAAAGCAAGATTAGTGGCTAAAGAGTTTAGTCAAAAAGAATGTATAAATTATTTTGAGACATTTTCTCTAGTGGCTAAAATAATGTCTATTCGAATAATGTTTGCTATTGTTTCTGTTTATAATCTAAAAGTACATCAAATGGATGTTAAAACTATTTTTCTTAATGATACTTTAATGAAGAGATTTATATAAATCAACCTGAAGGTTATGTAGTTAAAAGAAAAGAAGAGAAGATATGTAAATTAAATAAATCTTTATATGGTCTTAAACAAGCACCAAGCCCGCGGTATGAAAAGTTTAAGAAAGAGATTAAGAATTTTGGGTTTAAAACCTCTAAAGTAGAAATTTGTGTATTCTATAAGACTACTAATGATTATAAATTTTGATGACTTTATATGTTGATGATCTATTGATATTTGGTTCTAAAATAGATTGTGTTAATGGAAACTAAGAGGTTTTTAGTGCAAACGTTTGACATTAAAGATTTAGGACCTATGGATACCATTTTAGGGATTAAGGTTATTAAGAATAATGAAGGCTTTACCTTAACCCAATCACACTATATAGAGAAGGTATTAAAGAAATTTAATCATTTTGATTGTAAGACTAGTCAAACACCTTTAAATACTAACTGTAAACTTGTACCTAATGAAGAGTATACAAAGATCATTGAAAGTTTGATGTATGCTATGAATAATATGAGACCTGATATTGCTTGTGCTGTAAAAATATTGAGTAAATTTACTAGTAATCCTAGGTTTGAATTGGAAAGAACTAAGTAGAGTTTTGAGATATTTGAAATATACTATAAATTATGGATTACATTATCATTGCATAAGTACTGTTGTTGAATGCTATAGTGATGCCAATTGGACATTCAATAAAACAAACTCTAAATTAACTAGTGGTTGGTTATTCACTTAGGTGGTGCTATTGTTGCATGGTCTTTTAAGAAACAATCATGCATTGTATTATCATCCATGGAATTTGAATATGTTGCTATGTCATTAGTTACTAAGAGAATTATATGGATGAAATAGATTATGAAATGCATTCTTTTTATTGAGATTACTAAAGGACATGTTACTTTGTATTATGATAATCAAGTAGCGATTTACAATACTAAGCATAAGAGAATATCAAGTACTAGCAATTATATTACTATGAGATACAATCATATACGGGAGATTGTGAAAAAAAGTAAAGTTACACTTGAATACTTGCTTATGATCATATGAAAGCTGATCCGTTAACGAAACCACTGAGTGGTGAGAAGATCAGTAAAACCATGAGAGGTATGAGACTATTACCGATTCAATAGAGATATTCTTGACTGTAGCCCACTCTAACAAGTTGATGCCTACTCGTTGGAAATCTCTTGATTAGAGTTCAAAGAAAATTTAGTCAAGCATTATCCAAAAAATGTTAACGAGATGTTACATTTTTGGTGCATTGTTTATTTTAGGAATAATGGGGGTAAGCCTATTCCGACTAAAGTCTCATATCTTGTTAATGCGTTGTTTTTTCCACAATAAGAAGGTTGGACTTTGTCCTTAATAGAAATCATAACTTTGTGTGGGGTGATAGAGCGGTTATGGAACACCCTTAATGCGTCTTCCTTTGTGAGAATGGAGGTAAGAGCTGCTTCCTATGGGTTTTTTTTGGTAAAACCCTAGTGTATTTGCTAAGCGGGATCAACGAATGGCCTAATAACGCGTTGCCTTAAGAGAACCGTAAACTCTGTGTGTGGTGTGAATATGTTTCTTAGACTTTTGAATGTATCAAGATCAAGACATAGTTCTCTTGTCCTTTTGAAGTTTATAAATTCATGTTCAACTTTAGGTTCAAGGAATTGTCCACCTAAGGCATGCATTATATTGTACCTGAATTTTTCCATTTTTTTTTAGTAGAACATCACTCACATGTGATGACATAAACATTAGATACATATATATGATTTTGTATATAGTATATATAAAGTTCTTGTAGTACTTTTGTATTGAGATTTTGTGGAAAAGTGAAACTTTCACACTTCCCTCCAAAACATTTGAAGTTGTGAGTTGGTGGGTAAATTCAAGAGTCCCTCATTAGTTCTTGAGGTTCTTCATGGATTCACCTTCTCCTATAAATAGAGGAAGGATTTCATTCTCCACTCAGTGTCTCAAGGAATCCTCACCAAGAGGAGACCTACATAATGAAAACTTCAAGTTATAATTTTGTATATATATATAAAAAGAGAAGAAGAAGAAATAAAAAAGGAAAGAAGAGCCTTGCTCCCAATACTTTATCAGAAACTTGGTTCTGACAAAAATAGAGATACCTGGACTTCAGTCTATTTGAACGCAACCTTCATTCGAACATGACTTACTCCTAGTAGTTTGGCAGAAAACTCAAAAAATCTCATAATCGAGATACTAACAGTTTGGTTCATTCGAACGTGAAAAGTCTATTCAAATGTGACAGTTAAGTTTCAATTTTTCATTTGAATTTTCTCTCTAATGACTATATTGTTGCAACCCTTCTAATGGGCGTTTTCTGCCATTATATTGAAGGGTTATATACCTTCATTAAGTGATGCATATAACACTATATAAATACTGTTCATATGCAATAACAAAGGATGATGAAAATTACTTTTTTTCTTCTTTTGCATTCTATTCAATACTTCCTAATTTTCTATATTCGGGTTGAGTTTTTGGTTCCAAGATTACTAAGGAGTGCAGTCTTTGATAATTTTAAAAGTTAGACATTGTATCCTAGGGGTAGAATTTCTAAAAGTCCATCTGCATTATAAGTAAAGAAATTAATATCTCTAAGATAGCGAGTGTCGCGTCTTATCTAACGATTTATTTTATTCGCATTCATTTATCATCTTTCTATTTCTAAAATTACTTATCACACATTATTCTACAACGATCACTGTTGTCAAGGTTGGCTCAATATTAATTGGGCCATAGGCAAAATTTTTAAATGGCGTCCTTTTAAAATTGAATAATTCTTTCAAAAATCACATTTTTCTTATGGTTGGCTAATAAATTTGTCAAGGGCTCTTTTTTAAAGTTGAATTGGTTAATTTATTTTTCTCTTTATTTATGCTTTACATATGCAAAATCATATCTCTAATTGACTTATATGAGAACTACAATAAATAAATATTAAAAGCAATAAATGACTGTAGTGATGATAAATGCATAGAAATTTAATTATATACAAGTTTTATGTCTTTTAAATTAAATTAATGCAATAACTTTCATAATAAAAGATAGTTCCAGTTAAATTACATCCTATCAGTAGAAGTAGAATCGAACAAATTATCACATTATCAGTAAAAACAACAAAATGTGCTCTTAGATGACCCTATATGAATCTATGGGCATGTGAATTGGGCCATATGGCTTGAGAGAGAGTTAATATGAAAACAAAATACAGGGACACAATTTCTGCTATAGGTCTTATTATTCGTGTTAGTAACTTTGAGGTCCTTTAGTTTTTTGATAACTAGTAGCTTTAGGGCGTTGTAGTGTGTGTGTGTGTGAGAGAGAGAGAGAGAGGTCAATGCAATGTTCCCTTATTTACGCAAGGTTGGCAGCTTTTGAGGGAGTTTTTAATAAAGAGAGAGAGAGAGAGAGTAATTGTGAGAGTTGGCGGTGTAAAAAGTTGTATGGGTTTGATATTTTTTGGATTGATTTAATTAAAGGGTACTTCAGACGTCGGTAAATTTATAGGACTTATTAGAGTAAAAGTGCATTTAAAAAAAGAAATTGGATAAAAGTTTACTTTGAATGAAAATGATTGTAATACCTTCCAACAATACTCACTGAAACATCAAAAACCGATTATAGAAACCCAAAAGACATCTCCTTGAATCACACCAACCATTCTCCACTACCCTCAATCACAGAATCCATTTTGATCTTCAAACGGAAAGTCATTGATTTCGTCCATTCTAAATTTTTGAATCAAAACAAGATTTTCGGTTCCATTGTTTTCGGAATCATGATTTTTAAGATTTGATATTGTTAAATTTTGTGATCTTAATTTGAGTAACTTGTCACATTGTTGTCACATTATTTTTTTACATTACATTGTTGTCACATTTGTCATTTTTGTCACACTATTTTTGAGTAACTTGTTACATTGATTTTTATGTTGTTACATTATTTTCAAAAACAATTCGATTCATTAAAAAAAGAAAAGACAAAACCAATGCTTCCAGTTGAGCAATTTTTGTCGGGCTAGAAGTGAAGGTGAAAATCTGAAATGGTAAAGAAGAAGCCAAAATTTCGCTACGTTAAAAAAAAAAATTATTTTATGTTTTGTAACACGAAAAGCTTCTTCAAAGAAAACTGAAATATTGAAGAAAAAAAAATTTTGGTTCGAAAGGATAATGTCAAATATTAGTTTTTAAAATTTCAAACGGTTGTATATATTAAAATAACATTATAAACAATCTTTTCAAATATTTTCATATCTGTTATGCATCAATCAAGATAGGGATAATTAAGTAATATTAAAAAAAAAAAAAAAAAGGTGTACTTATTTACAATTTTTGATACTTATTTTGAACTTAAATACTTAAATGTTAAAACTGGGAACTTACATCCAAATAAGACTAAATAATGTACTCACATTCAATTTTCCCTTAATTACAAACCAATTTAATTTTAGGAATTTGATTATTTAGATTTAAGCTCCAATCATAAACATTGTTTTATTTATTAATGCCTACAAATGACTCTTCAAGACTTGTTTGCATATTCAATTTTGTATATGTAGCAAGTCTTGATTTATATTTTAAAATTAAAAAAATGATTTAATTTACAATTTGATGAAGTAGTGGAGTTGATTTCAAATAGTTCATTACCATCTGAAGCCAAAGAAGAATAAGAGTCTTTCATATCATTATAAAATTTTACATATTGATCTTTGAGATCATCATTTTGAATGATTTCATTGATCTTATCTTTAGTTAAATATTTATTGGTATAATAGCTCGATATGTCACATTTGTAGTATTTAGTTTCTTTATTATTTTTCTTTTGAGAAGATTTTCTTTTGAATTTTTTCTTTTTATAAAAAGGAACAATGTTCTGGAATTTTCTCTTTTTTATTTTTCTATTAATTTTTTAATATTTTTTTAGTCTTATTAGACTTGATTTTTTTAGAAATATTTGGATCAAGATGATAAGCAAATTGATCACAAAATTCACCTAACTCCTTTCTTCTAGTTAGGTGTTGTCATTTGAGTTGGGCTTTAAGATTAAGTAATTGCATAAAGCCAAACCCTCATTGATACATTCGTTGACTAATTCACCATAGGTGTATCGATTCCAAGGAATAATCATTCTTAAATTTTTATTTCTAAATATTATTCTTACTTTCTCCACAAACAAAGAAGGAAGACTAGAAATGAATTTTTCTTTCCAAAAATCACTATTTAAAAAAAAAAAAAATTGGGAGTGGGAAGGGGAAGGGGAAGGGGGAGGGAGACTTGAACCTTTGATCTCAAGAGGGCAAAGCCTTTACAAGACAAGGAGTATCATTGGATTAAAAACCCATTGGCCTCATCATGAATTTGGTAAGATAAATGTCTTTATACCACCAAAAATAAGTAGATGTAGGACATTTAAGATTTATGCAGATTTCTTTTCTTTATCCGTATTCATCGTCTTAAATTTCATTTCGTATCGTATGTTTCATATGAAACGTTTTGTTTTTAGCAAAATCAGAAACGAAACATTTGAAGAATTTCTAGAAGTGTTGGTTTTCGACAAAACTCTTTGCACGAAATGTTTGAGACACAATCACTTTTCGATTGCTTTGCAAAAATTTAAAAAAAGAAGAAAGAAACGATTGGACGAGAAAGTCGAGAACCCAATCTGCCAATCCCCAACTCAAAGAGTTTTACATAGATATCAACTCTGTTGGGATCTAATCTCACCTAAAAATTGGGGGTTTCAACTTATTTTGCTGGGTTGTGAGGATCAAACCAATTTAAATGAAAGGAGTGGAGCATATTGAACAACAAGAAGAGCCAGCAGTAGTCTATCTCATTGAAGGGCGACGGCATATAAAGGTATTTGTGTTGATTCAACTGACACTTTAACGTTTTTCAATAGTTTGAGTTTATTCTTTTGGTTTCTACCTCATAGATGTCTAATTTCTTGCTATACCTGTCCTGGGAGCAGTTTATTCTAAATAATGAGGTGTTAAATCTGTTGAACAACAGCTCATGAAAAGTTGGAAGAAACCAATTTTACAACAACTTTTTTTCCTTCTGTTTTTTGTTGTTTTCTTGTTTTAATATGGATGATTAAACTTATTTTTCCATTCTCATGCTTGAGTTCTCAAATTTAGTTCTTTGTTCCTAGATTAGTTCCTATTTTCTAAATAGCATCACTTATTGTTGATTTCTTTGCCATATGTCTGTCATTGCTTGTATATGCAGCTGTGTTTTGTGGGCAAATTGTTCTACAAATTACATATGTTTGGTGATATTAAATAAATTTTTGGACTCCTTTTTCATTCTATGTACAATGGTTAGTGGTTTGCAAACATAGTAAAAGAAACAAAACTCTTTTAGTCCTTTTCAATTTGGAGAATGCATGTAGTATCATCATTTTGTCTTTTCAAACAACTTAACAATTCAAGACAGTTGTTTTTTGTGCCATCTTATGGTGGAAGATATGTAAATCAATAAAACTAGAAAGACTTAAATTGTTTGAACTTTACACCACTGTATGATAAGTGTCCCTGGAAGCTTAACTATTTAACACTTTTTTTCTTAAAGCACATTTGATCAAAATCCTTGGGGATAAAGAGTAGCTGTCCAATTCAATTTTCCCTACTTGCTTTTGTCTTGGAATAATGTGCAGTTATGCATAAAACTAGGCATTTGTTTTATGCCTACATGAATAGATTATTGTTTGTGTTGATTCTATGCCGAAAATTTTATGCTCCTCTTTATAGTTTATTCCCCTTTTCTCCCGTAATAATGCCATTGAGTTTCTTGAGTCTGTCCAAGTCACATTCTGTTTTGCTGTGAAAATCACTCCATTTGCTTTGTATTTTTGTATGGTCTCTTTATTTTTAACCTACTCTTCCTAGGAAATGAAGTCTTTATGTTTTTTGCACATTGGTTTGGTTTTTTTTTGAAATGGAAGTCAATCACATTAGTTTTTTTTAATCATTTTTTTATAGATATGTGGTCAAAGGCGACAAAATGAAGGATACGTGATATTGGGTGGGATCATGGAGAAATGACCGACAACAATCGTATGCGGACAAGGTGCAAATACTGCGAAAAAGAGATGAAAGGTTTCAGGGTATCACACTTTAAACAACACATAGCAGGTGGTTTTTCAAATGTTGAAAAATGTGAAAAATGTCCAGTGGATGTGTCAAGGGCAACAAGGGAGCACCTTGATAGTCAAAAGACAGAGAACGAAGAAGTAACTATAGAAAGAGCTGCTCTTAGGGATACGTTGATGGAATCCACATGAAAAACGACATGGAATTGATGTAGATAGTTTTGATTGTGATGAGCAAGTTGACTTAGACAAGGAGATGACCCTTTTAGAGAGGAGATAGTTACATATTTCCAAGCATAGATCTATGCATGACCTACATGAATTTGAGCAAGGCAGAACATGGTATGAAGGTGGTGACAGATCAAAAAGAGGTTTTTCCTCTCGTTCGGATAAAATGAAGGGAATGACAGAAATATTTAGAAAGAGATCAAAGGGTTTAAGCATAGAAGACATGGATGATTCCATTTACAGGAACTGTGATTGCATACAACAGAGGATACCGAACATCCTTGGTTCCAATAAATTTGCGAAATCTGCAAAGCATGCCATAGGTAAGTGGTTTATTTATAGTCATATCCCCCCTAATGCAGCTGAAAATATATATTTCCAAACTACGATAGATGAGATTGCGAAAGCAGGAGTAGGGTTTAAAGGTCCAAGTCCTTACGAGATCACTGTGCCTATTTTGGATAATGAAATTGATCAAATAAAGGAGCATGTTGAAAATTTTAAGAAAAAGTGGGAAACTTATGGTGTCACTGTTATGTGTGATGGATGGACATCAACGGCAAAATTGTCAATTATCAATTTCTTAGTTTACTATGATGGGAAAATTGTGTTTCATAAGTCCGTGAATGCTTCAAAGTCAGTATAAGGTGCCAACTATATTTATGAGTTAATGGATGATGTTGTGGAAGAAATCGGTGAAAAATATACTGTGCAAGTGATTACTGATAATGGGTCTGCATATAAAAAGGCTGGTGAGTTATTGATAAGAAAGAGGAAGCATTTGTATTGGACCCCTTGTGTTGTCCATTGCATTGACTTGATACTAGAAGATTTTGTTGATGGACAGTTAGTGAAGAGTGTGATTGATCAAGCAAAAAAAATATCAAATTTTATCTACAACCATAATAGGGTGCTTGATATCATGCGAAAAATACACCGAAGGAAGGGAGCTTCTGCATCCAGATGCAACCCGTTTTGCAACAAACTTTATTGTGATTCAGAGTATTTTTGACCAAAAGCTATCATTACAAAGAATGTTTACATCTGATGAGTGGGCAAATAATGCAACAAGTAGGAATCCAGTTGGTAAAGTATTGCAAGAAGTTGTCTTAAGTAATTCATTCTGGTATAAAGCACATATGCAGGGCCGACCCTAGCATAGGCCACTTAGATGGCAGCCTAGGGCCCCCAATATTTGTGGGCCCCAAATATCTTGAGTTGAAGGCTTTTTGTAATAAAGTGGTTTGACTCAAATGGCTTACACAATGGCCCATGCGAAAAAGAGAGCCCAACCATTGTTCTATTGCTTTTAATAATCTCTCTGAAAGTATGACCAACTCTCTTTCAATGTGTCAAGCATCAGATGAAAAAAAATATGTCAAGCACACGTAAGTTCTCTCTCCTCTCTTTCACACACACACATAGTGTAAGTGACTGTTAATGTTAAAGAATAAATAACTGGAGCACTAAAAAAGAAAACATTATCAACATGAAAATTATTCTTAAACAGAAATCATATTATTCCTTTAATCCAATATAGGTTTATAATATTAAAAATAGATACAATGTTTTTGACTCTTAATTTAGTTTTAGAAGATTAAATTCTTTATGTGATGAAAGTTTTAAAAAAATACGGTCTTAACCTCGATTTTTTTTTTCAAATGTGACTTATTTTACAGTGTAATTTATTTTTAGGAAAAAGTCTTAAGAAATTTCATATGTACAAACTATATATGGGAACAACGATATAATGATACATAAAACGATTAAATTCTTTTTCAAATGCCTCAATTACTTATTGAATTCTATAATTAATGTCATTAAGAGTTTATTCTACATGAAGAAATTTTTTTGAATTATAAATTGACAAAATTTTATCTACAATCAATTATATTATCAGAAAAAGTGAAAAGATTAGCTATATTATCTATTGAAAATTGTATATTAGTAAAATATCAATCTAAAAGCCCCATTAATATTTTTGCATCTCAAAAAATTAAAAAAAATTATTGAATGTTATTTTTTAATATTATGTATGTTACTCAAGTATATATATTAATGGGGCCTCGTTTAACATTTCGCCTAGAACCCCTGATAACGTTGGGCCACCCCTGCACATATGGTGTGCAAGTTACATGCACCTATTTCAAAGGTGTTTAAAATGGTGGATGGAGAGAAGCAAGCTACCATGGGTTATGTATTTGAAGGGATGAGGAGAAGCAAGCTGGCTATTGAAGCAGTTCTCCCTAGGGCACATAAAAAGTATTGCAATATAATTGATGATCGATAGAAAAGACAGATGATACAAGACATACATATAATAGGTAACTAGTAATACCATTTTTTTAATCACTGCCTTTTAGTTGATTAGTTAGATGAGGGACCATCACATTTTAGCTCACATGTGGCAGTAACTTTTATTTGTGTATCCATCTTTATTTTTTTAAAGCATTACTTATTGAAAACACCTTCTATGATTTTACTAGCATACTATTTAAATCCTACATATCACTATGATCAAGAACTTACTTACAAAGAGGAATTAGATGCTAGGGAAAAGAGTAGTGCTTTGAGCGAAATGGTGATCACCATGGCGCTTGCAGAGGTACATACCAGTTTTCTTTACAATGATTTACTACAATAATATATTCTTCTACTAGGAATGCTATTAGAGGAAGGTCGATAACTGAACCAGGTTATTAAAAATATTTAGATATTTATTGTTTAGAAATCCTTAATTTCGTATATACTTAATATAACAAAGTCTTTTTTGAACTTACAAATTGCTTCTTCTATTTTGTAGCCGATTGGTGGTTTATGTATGACACTAATGCCCCAAATTTAAGACGAATTGCTATTGGAGTTTTTTCACAAACAACTTGGTCAAGTGGATGCAAAAGAAATTGAAGTACATTTGCTCTCATCCATACTAAAGTTCGCAATTGCCTTAACTATCAAAAGTTGGAGAGGTTCGTCTATGCACATTACAACATGAGGTTGAGATTGCGACATCTCATGAAAGACAAAAGGAAAGTAGACCTTGACTATAAACCAATAGATTTGGGTCATTTGTTTGAAGAGGATGATTTGCTCACGGAGTGGCTAAATGATACAGGAGATTGCACTCTTAGATGAATTTGACGATGAAGAACAACATGCTAGGCCAAATTCTTTTTTGGCTACATGGGTCAAAAGATTGAGTGGACCTCGTACAAGTGGCACAAGTTCCAATGAGGCAAGAGCAAGGAACATAGGAGGTAGTGGCGCGAATATTATCTTGGATGATGACGATGATTTTGAGATATTGATGATCAGACCATCATTGCATCATTCTAGCATTCATGAAGTTAGCAATGATGGTGATGTTGATGAAGTAGGTAAGCGTGTTAATAATATCCAAGTTGGTGGTATTCGTAGCAATGTGAATATTAACAATGAGGATGTAGATGGTAAAGATGGCAATTTCACTAGTGAACCGATAAATAATAATTCTTTTAATTCGTCGCAACAACATCACATTGGAGAGAGTCCAACTGGTGTATATTTCACAGAAGAGCAATATTTGGATCATGCCACCCAAGACCAGGATCATGGTAGTCGTCGCTCCATGGGTCATAATAATGATATACGAAGTCGGGGAATTTAACAAGGCCTATAATTTAGACAAAATAAAGTACTTTAGTCGTAGTTGATTATTATTTTCTAAAATTTTAGAATTCATCTTTTAATTGCTTTGATTTTGTGATGTAACTGTTATTGTTGGAATTTTTTATCAATGCGAAATGATGAATGGCTACTTCAATAAGCATCAGATTTAAATGGGGCTCATATATGATTCATGCTTTTGCATTGTTATTATTATTATTATTATTTGTAATTTTATGAATGAAAGCTCCAGATTTTTGTGTGAATGACGATTCAATATCACTCGGTTAAATATTACATTCATAAATCGTCTTGGTTCAAGTTTAATAACATTCAATTAGTATAACCACATAAATTTCTTGAAAATTATATGTTTTCTATTGTTTCTTGCTTTATTGGATTCATAAAAAACCAAAATAATAACTTGATTGACATAAAACCAATTTCATTCATAAGTTTCCATTCATTTCTACCAAAATACATCGTTTCCTTGCATTTCCGAAATGTTTCTATTTTTGGAGTCACCGAGACATATCTCCGAAACGAAACTTTAAACCATGTGCCTATTTTGGATATTACTCCTGATAAAATGTAAAATTATTGATTGGACCAATGTGTATATTGCATTCGAAACTTGTTCAGTTATGACTTGCAATTGGTCATTCTAAGATTGACCAATTCTTGTTGCATTTAAAATTTTGTGTTGTTGAGATAAATCTAGACAATTATCCCACCAACCCTTAAGTTGTCAATTAAAACTTGTCATAGTAAAATTCGCAACTTGAATATGATTATTGGTAAATTTGATATTCAGAAAAGTCATAAATATTATCCATACTACTAATAAAAGTATGTTAAGTGAAAAAATTTTGATTTACTATTTTATCCTTATAAAAAATTTTAAATATCACATTATCCTTTCATAATTAAATACTTTAAGTGAAAATTTTTTGATTTACTATTTTACCCTTCCCTTATAAAGAATTTAAATACTACACTATCTTTTTACAATTAAATATCTAGATTACAATCATATCCTTATGTATTTAAATCTCTAAATTACCCTCTAATATCTCTATTAATTTTCTATTATCTTTGTGTAAATATCAATATCTATAAAAAAAATTAATTGACTACATTACGATTAAAAAAATATATGCATCATTTTAGTTTTTGAACACTTTATTCAAAATTCCATCAACAGATCATTACTCTTTTCAAAAATAAAAATTATATATATTTATATCACTATAGTTTTCAATAAAACGTTCAAAACATCTTCAAAAACTTCATCAATTAAATATTACTCACTTCAAATATAATGATAACATTATCCTTATATATGTGTATTTTTTTCATCCAAAATTTCGACCATTTTATTTTTAAGATAAAAAATAATATTTTTTGTAGTTTCTTTTTAATCATTTATGTTAAATCAACATAATTCTTCAATCACAGTAAACTTTTCATATTTTATTAAGAGTTTGTATAAAAAAATTATAGTATATTTTTAAGTAAAACTTGAATTTTAGAATTTTAATATTATTTTAAAATATATATTATAGAGTAGTATATTATATTTTAGGGTTAATAGCACTTTTAGTACCTGAAATATACATGTTTTGTCAGTTTCATAATCAATGTATCAATTTTATCAATTTGATTTCTAAAGTGTTTAGTTAATGTTTAAATGATTCATACATAGAGAATTTGTTAAGTTTTTTTTATAGAAGTGATCACGTGTTGGTCATGTGATACTATTAGATGGAATGACACATGGTCAGTTCCGTCAAAAAACTTAATGGACCATCTGGTTAGAGAATATTTAAACAAGAATTGAATATTTTAGATACCAAATTGATAAAATTTATATATTGAGGACTAAACTGATAAAAAAACATATACTTTAGAGATCAAAATTGTTATTAACCCTGTATTTTTTTCCTATTGACCTAAATAATTGTTAATTATAGTAAGCATTGATTATAATATTGACAATTATTTTATATGCTGAAACTTAATCAAATTTCAAATGAATTATTTTTATCTTTTTTCTTATAGTTAGAACAACGACTCACTGGGAATAGATAATATTTTTCGAATTCTATATTATAATACGAGCGATAAAAATATAATTTTGATAAACTTTAATATAGGTTCACATATACCTAATATTCTTTTATTAATATTTTGTATACGGAAATTATTCACGTGCAACGCACGTTGTGCATTGCTAGTAATTATAAATAGCCTTTCTACTGCATTCCCATAAACAATATCCTCAGGCGTTGCTCTAGGATAATATGACCTTGTTGGTGCAGTATTAGTCCTTAATTCGGATTTTAACCGAATTTTATTAATTTTATTGAATTTTTGCATATCAAACAACGAATTTTGGAATTGTTGAATTTCAGCTAATTCTCAATCTGAATGTTTAGATTCCAAATTATTTTCGACTTGGGACAAAACATTAACTTTATTAGTCATTGGCTACTTTTGTTTATCATCTAATTTTTTTATTAGTTGGTTTAATTTTTAGACCCATGAGTCTATATTGCAATGCATTTAAAAATTCATCATCAGATTTTCTAAGATTTAATTTAAATCCTTTAGAATATGGTGGTGATTTTATATTTACTACTTCCAAAACGGATGATATTAGAGGCGGTGAAATGATTATTTTGGGAGATTTCTCCAAAAAATTTTTAATTCTTGTCAATTGTTTACCAATTATTTGTAAACAAATATTGATATAATTACTTGGTTTAAAAATTTTATTGAAATCTTCTTCTTGAGATTTTGGATTAATGAAAACAAAGGTTTCCAAATTTGTTTTTCCATTATCCTCACTGTTAATTAACTTGAGAGAAACTATTGGAGGGTGAATTGAATTGAGAATTTTATTATCCTTAGTATTTGACTGTTTATAAAATTGATCAAGTGTATTGCTATGAATAGATTTTGAATTTTTATAAAATGTTAAAACCATTGAACAAAAGGGATGACTTCTTCAGTCAATTCTATTTGATTGTAAAATTGATTTTTGTAGTATCATAGCTCTTGTTTATTAAAAGAGTCAAATTACCAATCATGAAATTCCTTATATTTAGGAAGATTAAACTCAAAGGCAATTGATTTTCTATCAACTTTAGATGGTTGTAGATTTATATTGGAAATTTCATTTCTGATGAGGTTGGTTTGAATTCTCCCATATCACAAGCATTTTCATGGTCTTGATGACTAGGATAATAAATTCCATGTGGAATATTTTGCTTAGAAAGTCTAACACCTTTTTAAGATTAAATGTTCTTTACCTTTTGATTTCGGAGGAACATATTTCACACAAGAGGGAGAAGATGGATTTTACCCTATAAGGATGGAGAGAAAAAGTGCTTGACCTGGGTTTATCAAAACTCCAGACTTAAGAACATCTGGAAAATCCTTTAATATTTAATCTGAAAATCCGATCCGAAGTAAATTGAATTTGTACATCCCCTTGCAGAGTTTGTGAAATTTGATTAATTTTTCTATTAATTATAGGTTGGGAAGGAAGTACACATTGTAGAGTCCATGATTTTGAAAAAAGTAATGTTTTCCCATGTAATAGCTTTATTCTGAGCAATCCTCTTTTTTATATAATTTGTTTCAAATTAGTAATATCCTTTTTATTGTGTTACTTGGAATTTGGAGTTAAGGTATTCATTACTTTATAATGAATTGTATAAGCTATATTAATGGGTTTAGTACCATCCATATTGTTATAGCCAGAAGTTCGGATGTTTAAATTTAAAACTTTCATTAAATTTCTATCAATTAAAGATACCGATAAATTTGAAAAATAATTAAAATAAACAGGGCCAGTATTAAGATTAAACTCCATAACTCTCATAAGAGATTGTTGAAAATCAAGACATATAGCATCTCTTAATGCTAGAATAAAACTTGTATTGGTTCCCAAAAGGATTAAAGGTTTTAATGCAACCAGTACTAAACCAATATGGAGATATTGATGTTTCTCCCTATGTTTATCAATCTCACAATCACTAAATAATTTTAAAGTTTCCATTGAATTTTCTAAAGAATTGTTTGTTCAATTGTTATAATTGACATACTAGATATAAAATTAAAAAAATTCAATATTGCAAACCTCATTAGGTTTAATTTCTGTTAGATGCCAATTTTGTGACATATAATTTTACAATTGAAAATTTAATTTTTGAAGAATTTTTAGTTAATTCATCTTTATTGGAAAAATTTTTAAGGCATTTTTGGTTTATGAGAAGTGTTTATGTATATGTATTATGTTGGTTACTAAGCAATAATAATATTTTGTGCTTATAGAATTCTATAGTGATCTATGTTACCATGATTTACTATTTAGTGTCTTCTACACAGGCCGAGGGAGGCAGGGGCCAGGGTGGACACGTCCCCCCCTCAATTTTTTTTTTATTAATTAGATATATGTATTATATATTTATACATATATATTATGTGTGTCCCTCATTTATATTAGGCTCACATTATTTACCCAAAATAATTAAAAAACTAAGCTCATTTAAAATAAAAAAAAACTCACTGTTATCTACCCAAACTTATTTAAAAATCAAATATTTGACCTATCACAATCCACCCAAACCTAATAAAAAAATAAAACTTTTATCTCAACATTAAAAACAAAATTTTTGGTCCAACATTAAAAGCAAAACTTTTGGCCCACCATCATTAAAAAACAAAATTTTTGGCCTACTTGACTAAAACATATCTTATCTTTCCTTTTTATTTTTGTTTCGACTAAGTAAAAATTGAATTTACTATTTCACAATAATTTAGTGTTAATTCTTACTCTTTTTTTTTTATTCTTGAACTGAATTTTTTTATATTAATTTTGGCTAAATATTTTTTTATACCAGTTATATTTTGCCTCTATCATAGATATTCATGGCTCCGCCTTTGGCAATATACATTTTTTTTTTAGAATTTTTTATGTTAAATGGACTTCATATATCAAATATAATATAATAAATTTAAATATATTATATAGTGTTATTGATTAAAAGGAAAAAAATTAAAGTGCATAATTAAAGTGCCCACCCTGAACAAAATTTCTGACTCTGCCCCTAATCTTCTACCTTATCTTTACTTTTTTGACAACGATTTATTAAAAGCAAAACAACACCATCCCTTCTTGGGCATAGGATCTCAAAATAATTAAGCACTCAAAATAATCTTACACACAAAAATTTAATCAAAGGCTCAAAAAAATAAAATAAAACAAGAAATCAATAAAATATCAAGCAGAAGAAAAAACGAAACAAAGGAGACGGAAAAGCTGCCGAAGCCAACGTTGGCAACAAAAAAAAAAACTATTCTTCTTATGTATGCTTTGTCATATTCATTACAATTGTAAGGAAAGGCTTTAAATATCAAAGAGATCTAACCCTATTAAAATACTAAAACATCAATCTTATTATACTTTTAATTATGGTTTTTGGTTTACCTATGATTTGGTGAATTGGTTTGATATAGTATCTCTTGTGTGGATGTTTTAATAAACATGGGTGACCGTTGATCGAGTATCGTAGAATGGGTAGATTTGTTTCTTGCTCTAAATGTGTTTGAAAGTTTTCTACCAGTCGTAGTAAGATTGGTGTCTTGCAATGACCAAACTACTATTCACTCACGGGTATCGGGA
The DNA here is from genome assembly GCA_963454935.2 of Ilex paraguariensis. NCBI lineage: Eukaryota > Viridiplantae > Streptophyta > Magnoliopsida > Aquifoliales > Aquifoliaceae > Ilex > Ilex paraguariensis. The sequence goes on from CAUOFW020006347.1 coordinate 238,030, forward strand.
CTGAGTGCTAGTACACTATTCCTAGGTTGAATTTGTCACTGCTGATGCATTGATATAAACCTTTCCTAAAGTGTTGTTTCCTTGCGAGGATTAGGAGTAGTGTGTGTGGACTAGGATATTATCAATATGTATATTCATGTTAAGTCTTACTAAATACCTGAGATACAATATTGGTAATAGTTTGTTGTTTGAATGTTAGTTTTACTTCACTTAATTTATTGTTACTACATAAACTTAAGATCTGATGAACTGTCACTATTTTATTTTAAAAGTTATATATAATTTTTGTAAAATGAGACCAATCTGTTTTATATATTTTCAAAACCTTGTTCGAACTTGAAAAAAATTTTCTATAGAATTTAGTACTCACTCTTACAAACAACATATTTTTTAGATTGCAGTCTAGAAGAAGAGCTCGGATTGAATGAGCAGGTAAACTAGGAAGCTCAGACTGATGGGAACGTGGATCCCGAAGTGAACATTTAGAGTTATTTTCGTTATGGTTTAGCTTTGGAGGTTAATTATGAGACAATGTTAATGATAATAATTTAATAATTTATTCTACTACAAGATAATATTTGATTTTTGGATGTAATTGTTGAGATTTGGCATAGTTGTTTTGGATTATACTTTAGGTTTTTTATTGATGATAAATGGAATTCCTCTTACTAATGGATTTTGTTAATTTTTCTCATGGTATGAATGGTTTATAGATAATAATGCCTTCTAGGGTAGGTTTTAAGGCGTTACAAATACGGTGAACATCTCTCTGTAACTACACATGTGATTATTGCAACTTGAATCAAAATACCACTTATTCTTTTAAACATTATCCATTGCACTATCAACCAAAAAGAAAACTTCTAAATTATCATCATTACCCTTTGTAATTTTAGCATGATAATTCTTATTATTGGGTCTCCTTAATTTGTGGTAGTTCCTCTTATAGTGTCCTAATTTTCCAAAATTTTAGCACTTGATCTTGGATTTATTACGTTTTTCACCCTAATTATTATCTTTTTATTTTTTTTCAACCAGATCTTTTCGACCATGTATCTAGGTTTTTTGAATGCTGATACTTCTAATTTGATTGAGATTTATTATGGGACTCATCTTTCTTTGTCTTGAAACTCGTTTGAGTCTGCAATGTTTAAATGGATCGATGTTAAATGTACCTTTGAGATCACGAAAACGGTGCTTTTCAGCACCACCAGTATTCTCACTGGCACCTGATCATTGATACACATATATTCAAACACACATAGGACAAGAAAAAAACAAACAAACAACAAATTCGCCAAAACATCGAGCAAATCTCACTTTCAAGATCATTTGACTCCATAATTGTTGTGACAATATACTCGAACCTCTTTGACAAAGTCTGAAGAATTTTCTCCATAACCTGGAGATCCTTCAAATTCTCGTCGTTGGCTCTCATCTCATTGACAATAATCAACATCTGCGAAAAATAATTATATATACTATCTGATTTTTTCATCTGAAGAAGATTGAATTGCCTGCATAGGGTCTGTAACCGAACCTTTTTTTACTCTATCTTGTCCAATATAACAATTGATCAAGACATCCTAGGCCGCCTTTGCCATCGAAACATGAGCAATCTTGTCATACATTGACGAATCAATTGCCCTATAGATGTTCATTAATGCTCTGTTGTCTTTCTTCCGATTACTTCTGAATTCATCCTTTTGAGCTTTTGTGTGAGTTGTTAAATCTCCGGGATCTGTGTACCCGTTTATCACAATATCTGAAAAATCCAGGACCATGAAAAACAATTTCATATGTGTTAGACAATGTTGAAAACTTGACCTCCCGTCATATTTTTCAATTGGGCATTGAACAAACTAGTTCCTGTTTGCCATCTCTGAAATATGGCTCTAATACTAGACATTAGAAAATTTTCGAGATAGATTCTTGGGGAGTCAAAGGATAAAGGGCTTGTGAGAAAAGAAACTTGGTGGTGGAATGACAACGTACAAGAGGTAGTTAAAGTAAAGAAATAATCCTTTAAGAGATGGAAAAATGATAGGAATAGAGAGAAATTCTAAAGATATAAATTAGCTAAGAAGAAGGTTAAAAATATAGTTAGAGACGCTAAGTTAAAAGCCTACGACGAGTTGTACAAAAAACTAGATAGTAAAGAGGAAGAAAAAGACATCAACAATCTAGCTAAAATTAGGGAAAGGAAAACAAGAGACTTTAACCAAGTTAAGTGCATCAAGGGTAATGATTCAAAGATTTTAGTTAAAGATCAGGAAATAAATGATCAATGAAAAGACTATTTTGAAAAACTATTAAACGAAAATCATTTAGGAAACCTAGAAGAGATAAAAAATGGTAGGATCCATGAAACTTTTTTTTGTAGAATATAGAATTTTGAGGTAGAGTTTGCATTGAAGAAAACGAAATTATGCAAGGCTTTAGGATCGAATGAGATTCCCATTGAGGTTTAGTAGTGCTTAGAGAATGAGGGGGTGTCGCGGTTAACGAAATTCAATAGAATTATTGCTACTAGAAAATGTCCGATGAATGAAGAAAGAGTATTTTAGTACCTCTCTATAAAAATAAATGAGATATTCAAAATTGTAATAATTATAGAGAGATAAAATTGATGAGTCATACCATAAAATTATGGGAAAGGGTTATTGAACGGTGCCCAAGAGTTGAGACTATAGTGTCAGAAAATTAGTTTGGGTTTATGCCGGGTAGATCATATATGGAGGCTATATATTTATTAAGGACACTCATAGAAAAGTATAGAGAGAAGAAGAAAAATTTTCATATGTTATTTATGAATCTAGAAAAGGCGTACGATAAAGTACCTAGAAATATAATATGGAGGGTGCTTGAGAGAAAATGAGTGACGAATAAGTATATTAAGGTGATAAATGACATGTATGAAGGGGTTATGACTACAATTAAGTCTTTTGTGGGAGAAAGTAAAGAATTTTCAATTATGGTGGGATTACACCAAAGATCGGCACTAAGTCCATACTTATTCACACTAATTATGGATGAACTCACTAGGCACATTCATGATGATTTCCCATAGTGTATGTTATTTGTAGATGATATTATATTAATAGATGACACTCGAAGGGGGATTAACAATAAATTAAAATTTTAGAGAGAGACACTCAAGTCAAAAGAGTTTAAAATAAGTAACAGTAAGACTGAATATATGCAATATAATTTTAGTAATAAAAGAAGCAAATGATCTTGAAAAAGTTATGATTGAAAATCAAAAAATACCAACGAGTAAACAATTTAGATATTCAGGATCAATCATTAAAAATGATGGAGAGATTGGAGATGATGAGACTCATAGAATCAACGCCGGTTGACTTAAGTGGAGGAAAGTCTCTGACATATTATGTGATAGGAGGATACCAATAAAATTAAAAGATAGGTTTTATCGAACAACTATAAGGACAGTAATGTTGTATGTGACAGAATATTGGACAACTAGAAAACAACATAGTGACAAAATGAGTATAGCAGAAATAAGAATGTTAAGGTGGATGTCTGAAAAAATTAGAGAAGATAGAATAAGAAATGACCGCATTAGAAAAATGGTAGGAGTTGTTCCAATTGAGGATAAGTTAGAGAAAATAGATTAAAATGGTTTGGTCATGTTCAATAGAGGCCCCAATTCGAAAAAGTTAGATAATCTCTCTTAATGGTACTAGAAATAAGGATATACCTAAATTAACATTGAACAAAATAATAAGAAAAGATATGCAAATATTTAATTAAAATAAGTGTATAGTGCATGATCGAAATAAAATGGTGAAAGCGGACTCAAATGGTCAACCATAAATGATTGGGACATAAGACTTAATTTTATTTGGTTTAATTAAAAAAATTTAATCAAAGATTCAAAAAAAATAAAACAAGAAATCGATAAAATATCAAGCAAAAGAAAAAAAAAAAGGAAGCAAAGGACACGGAAAAGCAGCTGAAGCCAACGTCCGAAACAAAAAAAAAAAAAAAAACTATTCTGCTTGTCTAAGCTTCTGTCATACTCATTGCAATTGTAAGGAAAGACTTTAAATATCAAAGAGATCTAACCCTATTAAAATCCTAATAACATCAATCCTATTATACTTTTAATTAAACTACATGAAAGCTAACTAGCATACTTTATGAGTAAAAATTCTTAAACTCATTAAAATGCTGATTGTAAAGTAATATCAAATAAATAAGGAATAATACACTTTGAAGATTTGGGTCAAACTCCAACACTGGGTAACAAGCCAAAGTTCCTATGCAACTTGGATGAAGAATCATGAAAGTTAAATAAAAAAAATATAGATAAATTACTATATAACAGAATCACTAATCAAAAATGAAGAACATAATACTACTATGAAAACATATAACTTATAGATCTACATATACATCAATAATAAATTTAAACTGTCATATAAAATGACTCTGATATATATAAGAGAAATAGTCATAATCTATAAATGTATATAGATATATACGAGAAAAAGAATTTTAATGTTAATAAAACTCTTAAAATTTAAGAGTTTTTAGTTTTTAAATTTATGTTAATTAAATATAACTATTGAGGGTAGTTTTGACAATGGAGATCAAAATAAACTTATTCTCAAATAAATTTTTTGAGTGGACTTAAGTCCAAATAAATTTTAAAAAATGGACCAACCTCCAAATTTCCTTAATAGCTTACCACAATACCGGATGGGATGCAGGTGACTTGGGTGCACTATGGATTTTGGATGTAGGTGACTTGGCTGTGACTCGTTCATGAACTCCGAAACTAAGGACTCGTAGAGTTGATGACACTAGCCACTCGTTCCTTCTTTGCCAAACTCCTCCAAAACACCCACCAGAAAAACCTCCCAAACGGCAAGTCACTCCACGCTCAAATCATCAAGACCGGATCTTCGTCTTGCATATACATCTTCAATAGCGTCGTCAACTTCTACGCCAAGTCCCACCACTTAACCGAAGCCCACCTTGTATTCGAAGAAATCGAAGTTAAAGACATAGTCTCATGGAACGGCCTCATCAATGGCTACTCTCAGCTGGGGACTCCCAAATCTTCATCCTCAGTCATGAAACTGTTCAAGCTTATGAGAAAAGAGAATACTTTCCCTGATGCCCACACTTTCGCCGGATTTTTTTCTGCAGCGTCAATTTTGATGGACCCATTTTGTGGCCAGCAAGCTCATTCACTTGCCATCAAAACAACTTGATGTTCCGATGTATTTGTGAATAGTTCTTTGTTAAACACGTGTTGCAAATGTGGCCTTGTTGTTGATGCGCGGAAAGTGTTTGATATAATGCCCGAGAGAAATTCGGTTTCTTGGGCTACGATGATTTCTGGGTATGCTATGCATCGATTTGCTGGTTATACTTTGGAGGTTTTTAGGATGATGACGTGGGAGGAAAAGGAAGATGTGAATGAGTTTGTGGTAACTAGTGTTCTTAGTGCTTTTACCTTGCCAAAATTTATTGATATTGGTAAGCAAATTCATTGTCTTGCTGTGAAAAATGGGTTGTTTTCAGTTGTATCAGTTGGAAATGTTGTCGTTACCTTGTATGCAAAGTGTGGAAGCTTAGATAACGCGTTGCAAATGTTTGAACTTTCGAGTGAGAAGAACTCTATTACGTGGTCTGCAATGATCATTGGGTATACACAAAGTGGCGATGGTGAGAAGGCATTGAAAATGTTCTCGGATATGCATTTTTCTGGGATGAGGCCTAGTGAATTCACTCTTGTTGGGGTGCTCAATGCTCGTAGTGATGTTGGTGCTACTGTAGAAGGAAAACAGTTGCATGGCTATTTGAGGGTAAATGTCATATAAGCCCCTCACCAGGGTCATGCGGATGGCACATAACTATGAACCGTCAGCTTTGGGGACGGCGTCAACGGCGGGAATGAGGTAAGTGCATATGTAATACATGAGGGACCAACTTGATGCAATTAAAAGATTAGGGACCAAAATAAGACAAAAAGAATATTTTGGAAACCACAACGACAATTAACCCTTTAAAATAATAAAAAACTTTTTTTTTTCTCTCCCCAACATAAACGTAAATCTTTTTCCTCAATTTATTCGTGCCCCTCTCTCTTCTTCGACTCCTCTCTCCATCGACTCGTCACCGTTCCTCTCTTTATGGATTTGTTGTGGTTGTCTTTTCTAGAAGATTCCGTGAACTAATCTCTGAGCACGCATTTCTGATTGTCTTCTTTCTGTCATCAAAACAGTGGTACGTAAACTATATCTTAATTTGAAACTGTATAATTAATTGACTGGTTAATTCCTTGATTGAAGAATTCATCGTATCTTGATTCTTCGTCTTTTGCAATTTTGATTGGATGTTTGTTTGATTATGGGCATAATTTATTAATCTAACGGTTCTAATGCTGGATTACTGCTTGAGAGCTAAGGTCGAGACTTGTGGTTGTGGAAAATTCAATTTATTAGTGTTTTATTTGCATAATTGAGAATTTGATGGTTATATTTAGTCACGATAACAATGCACCAGCAACTCACTGTTCTGTTTTTATGAAATGAGTGGTTAATAGTTTTGAAACAGTAAGTCCATGGAAGGTGTCAACATCAAAGAGTTCTTTTAGCTTCTCATCGCATAGGATTCTCCTCATACCAGAGGGATCCTGCAATAATGTGGAAAAAACAGAGTGAGGGACTGGCTACATACATTAATGCACTGTGCTCAGATTGCAGTCCTTTGGGGCTAAGCCTAAGGCTCCAGAAGTTTTGGCTGGACAGCAGATTTTGAGGGACTTTAAGGTAGAGTCCCATGAGAGGATTCAAGTGAGGTGCTTATGGATTGGTTGGTCTCCTCCTGTTGATGGTGTTTTAAAGATGAATGGCCCCCCCAATAATGCAGTGTAAAACTTTAACTGTCTGAAAACTCTAGCTCAATAAAAAGTGGATCATTGAGTGATCATCTATCTGTGTAAAATTTGATAATATTGTAATGAATGTCTTTGCAAAAGAAGTTGACAATCGATTTGGCTCAAATTCTGCAGGTTTACAGAGATTCCGAATCTACACCTATGGTTTGTTGCGATGTCTGCCAGTGCTGGGTGTACTGCCAGTGTGATGACATCAGGTTTACCTTTGCCCTTGTTTACAAATAAGAAAAGATATATTATTTCACCCTACCGAGCAGGTAGTTCAAGGTTGGATTTCAAGTAATTGCTGTCTTGTTCTTTGACGTTTTTGATTGGCTACATACATTTACGAATTGGAGTTCAATTTGTCAGGATTGTGTTTAATAAGGGATGATGCAGAGCTTGCCAATAGGAAAGAGATATTGGGAATCTCATGTACAGCTCAAATTGGACCTTTACTGAGTTTTGGTTTACCCTAAAAGTTTTTTTTTTCCATGTTAGTTATACCTTTAAATGTTAATGGCATAATTTTATATACGTGTTGAAGGATTTCTAGATGCTGTGGACATATGGTTCAGCTACACAGCATGTTATTCCACTGCTTCGAGACTTGAAGGTGGAGTCCCATGAGGACATTTGAGAGCCTGGAAGTACTGGACTTTGCTGAGGCAAATTTTGGAAATTTTGAGCAGACTGAAATTCAATTTGGTTCTTGTTTATAGGGAAACAAACTGTATGGCAGATTTTTTTGCAAACCTTGCTGTCTTGGATGGTGACTGACTTCTCACCATGCATGCTGTTGTACAGCCATCTTTGGCAAAAGCAAAAACAGGCAGTTTCCATCTCACCTTATACATGTTTCAGTGAGATGTTTTATGCATTCCCATATTTTAACTCTCTGTTGTGGCATGCAAGGAAATTAGGCTATAGCCTATATGCAATTGAATCACTAATGTAGGCTGTATGCAGCATACAGAGCAGTTGAACTGTAGCCATTGGGTGAATCAGTTTGCTTATAGTTGTCCAATTGTCAGCCACAATGCGCCAAAGGTCTGTCCCAAACCCCAATGTGGTGAGATGTTATTCTTTGCATATTCCATTCTTGTATTTTGTGTGTTATCAAGTTCTGTTCGGCATTTAATGTTTACTAATATAGTTAACTTGATTTATTGAACTACCAGAAGAAGAAAGATGATACAATATTGAATCTTGTTAGAGGTGGAGATTCCTAACTGTGTTCTGTGCGTAGAATATAGACAACATGGACACTTTCATTCTTTCAGTCAGGTTGATAAAATCTAGTTATTTGCATTCCCATCTTTGACTATATGAGAATCCTCTTTCTTGGGTTACTATAGTGATTATTTAGTTATTGGGGACAGCCGTTCGTGGTGAAGGAGATGCTCTAAATTTATAGTAACTGGCTAATCAGGAAAACAGTCGGTGTCCATAACTTGAAAGCATGTCTGATTTCTAATTTTAGTCATTTAGTCTGGCTTTCTCTAGTTTGTGATCTTGTGGTTGGTTGATTTTCTTAGAGAAACTTTACTATTTGAGTGCTGACCAACATGGTTGGTGAGCAAATGAGTTGCTACATCCATATTAAGAATTGGACAAGAAAAAAAATAAATTCGAGTCACGAGAGGCCTATGCCAAGCTTTGGCATGTGGAGCTTCTTTTTTCTTTGGACTTGGACAATGTTACAAGTTGGTCCAAGTAAAAAGCTTATCTCTCTTTGCTTGATTGCTAAGGCCCAGATGAGGGAAAGTCTGTCTTGCTATTTTATTGGAGGATGATCTCCTAGGTAGTGCCAAATGACAAGAAGGATTTGTGGATCTAATCAAAGCATTATAGAGATAAGTTTTTATTTATTGAGTTGATTTGAGTTTATTAAGTGTTATATGATACCTGTCCAGTCAGTTATATCTTGCTATTCATTTATTCTTGTTTCCTTTCCTTAAGACTTGGGTTTTAGTGTGAGCATCTTGTAAGTCTTAGAAAAAGCAATTCTTGATAATGGTGTTCATCACTGTTCTGTGTCTTGATTGCACTGCTTCCCATCATGAGTTATTGGAATATCAAGTTTGCTGAGGTTCTCTCTTATCTTGGTATTTTATCCTCTGGCGTTCTTTCTGTTGCTGCTATTCTTGTGGCACTGCCTGTATATGATTTTAGTAATCTCACCACCACAGGCATTATGATGGTATAATTGAATCTTTACTTTTCGTCACCAACAGATTTTTCTTCTTTTTTTTTTGTTTTGTTTTTTTTTTTTTTGGTGGGCCGAGCCGGGAAGTTGGGGAAGGTGAATATGTCTCAATCTACTGTCAAGTTTTGTACCATAAACATGAAATTACTTTACTTAACCCAGCCGTATAATGGTTGGTGCGATAATGGAAAATAGAAATTTTAATCATGCTAGATGTTTTATATCATTGTTGACACAGTAAAACAAAGTTATTAGAATCTATAATATTGACGGAGGAGCATACAATTAAGAATTCAACGAAGGACAAGAAGTCATTGTTCAACGAGGGAGAGAAGTGGAATGTTCATGTTCAGGACAAGAAGTGGAATGGATAGCAGGTGGTGGTGGGAAGAGCAGGTGATGCAGACAGAGCCAGAGAAAGTTGAATTCTCATTGTTGATCTATGCCTGTAAGAGCCCATAAGAGAAACTTGTTCTGTTTTTTTTTTATTTTTGTTTGTGCTATTTTGCTTTCTTCTTTAATTTTTGTTACATTACTCTTGAGAGTTGAGACGCAATTAGATACTCATTCTTTGATCACTTGTGAAATGACAATAACTTGGTGAGTGCAGAATCAATGTTTTTTGACTCTCAAAAATATAAATTTTGGTACTGGCAGAATTAAATAATATGTTTGAGATATGAAATAAAGTGTTGATTTTTTTTTTTTAAATTATCATTACCGGTGTTAAATAATTGGTGGAAACCAGTTGATCCAAAAATAATAATTACTGGCGTTTAAATAAATGCCGTAAAATAGCTCCTGTCACAGAAATTTTAAAAGGAAGTCATGGATTAAATAAGCGTTATTTCAGCGTTTAATAAACGTCATTTTAATTTTTGTGGTGTTTAATTATGCGTCAGTAATTTTTCTAATGGAGGTTTCAATGACATTAATAATAAACGTAACTAATAATATTTTGCGGCATTAGCTATAGTGGCATGGTGATTTCACCATGGCATTAGCAATAATAATAAATTATTCTAGACATGATGTGGCATAGCCATAGTGGCAGTATATATCAAGATAGAAAGTGGGAAAAAAACCCATTAGCCCAAGCAAGCAGCATATTCAGCACAGCATCAAAACAATACTTTAGGAATATAGTTAAGTGAGTGTGATGAAATTGCAGTCCCCTTTGCAATTTCGGCAATATTAATGCTATAAAAACAAAACTTTATATAGAAATTTATATACAACAGTATGTGGTTCACCAATCTCTTCTATATTTCAAAAGTAATTAAGTAACATTAATACGCATCTATTTTTATTTACATAATGCCACTGCCACCGCCACCGTCATATCTATCTATACTACTATAACATGTCAACAAAAGTGAAAAACTTTTGTTTGACTATAATAACCTTAATACAACTACTAAAGTCTATACTATCCTTTTTTTCATTTAATTTATGTGTGTGTGTGTGTGTATTATTATATAAATCTTTAAATACTTTGATTCTTCATATTCATACTTGAATAACAACTGTGTATATTTATTGGCATAAAAAGTTGGGTGCATCGGTTGATTTGAGCTACAATTGTGTATATTTATTAGCATAAAAAAGTGGGTGCACCCAGGGGCAGCCCAACAAATTCAGAGGTCTTAGGCGAGAATATGAAGGTGGGCTCTATTAATAGGCAAAAATCTATACTACTATAAAATATCAACAAAAGTGAAAAACTTTTGTTTCACTATAATAATCTTAATACAACTATTATTGTCTATACTACCCTTTTTTCATTTAATTTATCTATATATATGTGTGTGTGTGTGTATTATTATATAAATCTTTAAATTTCCTTGATTCTTTATATTCATACTTGAATAACAATTGTGTATATTTATTGGCATAAAAAATAAGTGCAACGGTTGGTTTGAGCTACAACTGTGTATATTTATTGGCATAAAAAGTGGGTGCACCGGCAGCAATGAAAAATGAAAGGTTTATTTTTGGTACATTTATTGAAGTTTAATGCACTAGGGACCAAATCTACTTGTTATATTTTCTGATTATTTATGTTTATTTAATTGAGTGACATTCTGTTTTTCCAAGTGCTCCGCTTGTCTCATGCTTTATTTCTTGTCTTTGCTAATGGTTTATGTTTTATTTAATCATTGAAAACCTTGGGGCAACTAAAATTCATTACATGGTGCAACTAAAATTCATTATATGGGGCAACTAAAATTAGATAATTTTATGGTAGCAAAAGTTTACTTTTTTATTTGATTGTAACGCCCCAAAACCCCCCGTGGGTGACATTACATTCTAAAAACCATTTACCGTATGAGAGCATTAAGTAAAATTCATCACGACGAAAGTTTCATTCATCAACCATTCATATTTTAACAAAATTTGGGCAGAGTCTCCTTTGTACGGGGAGCTCTACCCAAAACACAACCTGTACAATTATATTACAATTGACCACACCGGGTCCACATATGCATAACTATTGACCACACCGGGTCCATTTTTCCATCATAAAATAAACTTGCATTCATCATATGTCATATCCACACTATCATCCCAAATTAATAAGTCTAATCTTGGCCTTTACATCTCCAAAATGTAATAATATAACGCAGCGAAAATAACAGAAATGAACTAGAGTTCAAAAGGATATTTTAAGCATAATCTAGTCTAGAACAAAATAAAAGTGTCGCTCTAAGCGTCCACCTCGGGATTCACATCCCCGTCAAGCGGAGTCTTCCAATGGGTGGGCTCCTCGGCTCCTAACTCCTCCTCAAGTGTGAAATCTGAAAAAATTTTATTTGTAGGGGGTGAGCACGAAGCTCTGTAGCAAAATCCTCTCAACTCAAACAAGGTTTGAAAAACATAGCAAACGGTCGGTCTCATTTCACAACTAACATATATATAGGTTTGGAATGAAAACAGTGACATTTTAAAAGAGATCTCAAGTTTAAACAATAGCAATAATCAGTTAAAAGAATAAAGTGAGTTTAGCATCGATAAACAAAATTCTAATTTAAGCTATTTAAGAAGGGCTTCTCCCTAAGCATTGTCCCATACCAATGCATCGGCAAGAACGACCCAACTCCCGATTCCATGTATTTTTGGTTCATCCCCGTACCATGTATGTTGATTGCTTCTCGTGAATCTACCTAACGATCATGCCTAGTCCACCAATTCCAACCAACAATCACAAATCTCTTTAGGAAGGGCGTGTACCGTCTCCTACGGCATTGACGAAATCCTCCCAAGGTGTCTAGTATACTAACCCTTTTCCTCGGTGTATATGTGAACAATAGTGATCGCGAGCACAACAACGATCCACTACGAGCATTAGGCAACCATCTCACCCCCCATTGGGATAGACTAACCTCTAACACTCTACGGCATCTCTCGAAGGTAATCCAAGTCCATCACAACAACCATACAATGAGGAAATCAAGAATATTCACAATTCACAACAATTTCTCAAATATAGTAAAATCCCCAATTTTGTTTTCACATTTGTCATATAATCGAATAATCCAAGAAAATATGCAAGAGATCGTAATCTATATCATTTTGTTATACAATATTCAACACTAAAGTTTTAAAATCAAAGACAAAGAAGAAATTAGGAGAAAATCCCCTTTTCTTGAAAACTAGGGCTTTGAAGATAAAAAAAAATCAATAGAGCTTTGGTGGTTACCCACCCTTCATATTGTTCAAAACATGACATTTATTACAAATAGAACAAAAATCATGTATTTCGTATTATATATGAGAAGGAGAGTGAAGAAACATATATCTATATACATATATATATATCTATATATATATATCTAGCCTCAATGTGAGAGATTGAGAGAAAATCCCCTACCTTAAATCAAGATTCCAAGCTAAGACCCAAGCTTCAAGACCTTCTTCCTCTCCTTTCTTTTCCTCTTAATCTTCTCCTCCTAGGGTTTCAAAAGATTTGGGTGAGAGGGTAGCAAGAATGGAAGAAAATGGGAGGAGAATGTATTCTTGAAGAATTTGAAGTTTTGATTTCTACAAGGTATAAATCCCTCTTGATTGGTATTTCTATCTTCCTCTAAAATGGTTCCTAGGGTTTGGAGGGGTGAAATGAATGCTAAAGGGACGACATTAGGTTTTTATAGGGCAAGAAAATCGAGCAAAACCCGATATTTTCTGTTCAGAAAAAATCAGGTTTCCTTCGTACTGTTCACAGATTTTTGGTGCGACTTCCAGGTCAGTTTTGACCCATTTAGAGGTCGAATTGGAAATTTTTCATGAAATACACTTTTGTAGACCTAGATGTCTAATATTTCCTGTCAAAATTTCAGATCAATTGGACATCAAAATATAAAGTTATGATCAAAATACTAAGCAGTGTCTATCACCCTTTTTTACCCAATTTCACTCCAATTTGGTTTTACTTCTAAAATACTTCCTAACTTCTAATACATCCCATATTACCTCTCCCAATGTTTTCCGACCTCCCGAATTCAATGGTAATGTTATTTTGATAAAAAAATTAATATATTTATTTAGTTACCCTTATCAATCTTAAACACATCCAAAAAAAAAATTAAGTTTGACCCAAAAGTCAATCCGTTCGAAACTCAAACTTCATGATTAATATTTCAACAATGATTCTAAGTTTTTATCCTCATTTTATTCATATTTGAAAAACTCTTAAGATATTAGTATTCTTATTTAATTTTAGTACAGGGTCTTACAATCCACCCCCCTTAAAGAAAGTTTCGTCCTCGAAACTTACCTCAAGTAGCGAACAAATATGGATATTTCTCTCGCATCTCCCACTCCGGTTCCCAAGTTGCTTCCTCTACGCCATGATGTTGTCACAGGACTTTCACCAGCTGGATTACCTTGTTGCGAAGCACTTTCTCTTGGATATCAAGAATCTTCACCGGCTGCTCTTCATAGGTGACTCCATCTTGCACTTCAATATCCTCCAAATCCACGACATGCGACGTATCTGGTTGACATTTCCTCAACATCGAAACGTGGAACACGTCATGAACTCCTGACAATGATACTGGTAGCCGAAGTTGGTATGCTACTTTGCCCACTGTCTTGATCACTTCAAATGGACCGATGTACCTTGGAGCGAGTTTTCCTTTCTTACCGAATCTAAGTACGCCCTTCTTGGGTGACACTTTAAGAAATACAAAATCTCCCTCCTTGAATTCCAAAGGCCTTCTTCTCCTATCCGCATAGCTCTTTTGTCGACTCTGTGCTGTGCGTAATCTCTCCCGAATGAGCTGAATCTTCTCCGTTGTCTCCCGTACAATCTCGGGCCCAAACATACTACTCTCTCCGGCTTCCAACCAACATGTCGGGGATCTACATGGTCTTCCATACAAAGCTTCATACGGCGCCATTCCGATACTCGCTTGGTAACTGTTATTGTACGCAAATTCCACCAACGGTAAGTGATCGATCCAACTCCCTTTGAAGTCCAATGCGCAAGCCCGTAACATGTCTTCCAAAACCTGTATCACTCTCTCGGATTGGCCATCTGTTTGAGGGTGAAAGGCTGTGCTGAAATGTAATTCTGTCCCCATAGCTTGTTGTAGACTTTGCCAAAAACGAGCCACAAAACGAGAATCGCGATCCGACACGATAGAAAGTGGAACTCCATGCAATCGAACAATCTCTCGAATGTATAGTCTGCTCAAGATCTCTAACGAGTCTGTGGTCTTCATCCCCAAAAAGTGAGCTGACTTGGTGAGTCGATCTACGATAACCCATACGGCGTTATGCCCTCTTGAAGTCCGTGGAAAACCCGACACGAAGTCCATGGTGATATGATCCCACTTCCACTCCGGGATAGGCAGAGACTGTAATAATCCTCCAGGTCGTTGGTGCTCAATCTTCACTTGCTGACATACGGCACACCTTGAAATGAACTTTGCTACATCCTTCTTCATTCCACTCCACCAATATTGTCGTTTCATATCTCTATACATTTTTGTACTCCCCGGATGTATAGAGAACTTCGATCGGTGACACTCTCCCAACACTTCTTCCCTCACTTGGTCGTCGTTTGGCACGCATAATCTTCCCCAAAACTGTAACTCCTCATTCTTTAAAGACCAATCCTCAACAATCTCATTCCTCTCCAATTTATCCCGAATTTTTGTCAACTCGGGATCTAATCGTTGCAACTCCACAATCCTTTGTCGGAGGATTGGTTGAGCTACTAGGTTAAACAAACATGGTCGATCCTCCGGTCCATTAACCCATAGATCAAACTCCTCCAACGTATCCATCATTTTCCACCGTTTAGCCGCAAGGACATTGATTTCACCCTGAGACTTCCTACTCAATGCATCCGCTACTACATTAGCCTTCCCCGGATGATAGTTGAGAGTGAAGTCGTAATCTTCTAAGTACTCAATCCACCTTCTCTGCCGGAGATTTAATTCTTTCTGTGTGAACACATACTTGAGGCTTTTATGATCCGAGAACACTTGAAATTTCTCTCCATACAAGTAACACCTCCACAACTTAAGAGCAAAAACCACAGCGGCTAGCTCCAAGTCGTGAGTGGGATAGTTCCGCTCATGAATCTTGAGTTGCCTCGAGCCATAAGCAACCACCTTGCCTCCTTGCATCAACACACATCCCAAGCCTCGTAGTGAAGCATCGGTGTAAACATCGTAACCTTCCCCACTGTTCGGAATAATGAGGATCGGTGCCGTCGTCAACTTTTCCTTCAAGGTGCGAAAAGCTAATTCACACGCTTGAGTCCACACAAATTTCTCCCCCTTCTTGGTAAGGCGAGTCATCGGCATCGCAAGCTTGGAAAAACCTTCCACAAACCTACGATAGTAACCGGCTAACCCCAAGAAACTACGTATTTCTGTCACATTCTTTGGTGGTTCCCATTTCATCACGGCCTCAATCTTCGAGGAATCAACCGCTACCCCTTGCTCGGACACAACATGGCCAAGGAACTTCACTTCCTTCATCCAAAACTCACACTTGCTCATCTTCGCATATAACTTATGTTCTCTCAATGTTTGTAGCACAACCGAGAGATGATGTGCATGTTCTTCTTGTGTCCGGGAATAAATCAATATGTCATCAATAAACACAATGACAAATTGATCTAGATATGGCCGGAATACCCTGTGCATCAAATCCATGAAGGCTGCTGGAGCATTAGTCAATCCGAACGGCATCACCGTATACTCGAAGTGACCATACCGAGTACGAAAAGCAGTCTTAGGAATATCCTCCTCCTTGACACGCAGTTGATGGTACCCGGTGCGGAGATCAATCTTGGAGTAGAACTTAGAACCCCTCAATTGATCAAATAAATCATCAATGCGCGGCAAGGGATACTTGTTCTTCACCGTCACCCGATTCAACCGTCGGTAATCTGTGCATAACCGAAGTGTTTCATCCGTCTTCTTCACAAAGAGGACCGGGGCTCCCCAAGGTGAAGTGCTCAAACGGATGAATCCAATTGCCAGCAAGTGGTCCAATTGCTTCCTTAGCTCCTTCAACTCCAAAGGCGCCATCCGATAAGGAGCAATAGAAATAGGTTCGGTTCCCGGATAAAGATCGATTGCGAACTCAATCTCTCTCTGTGGCGGTAACCCGGGTAATTCATCTGGGAAGACATCCGAAAAATCTGATATAATCAACACCATACCCGAGTGGGATCTATCCCGATCATCTCCCATCAAGCTAGCCAAGAAACTCAAGTGGCTCCCTGCCTTAGCTTTTAAGAATTTACTTCCCGTAGTAGGAAATGGATGGAAAGAATCTCGGTTATTCACAAAACTGAAAATTACTCCTCCCGACAATTGAAATGTAATTCGCTTGCGGAAACAATCCATTACCGCATGAAAAGTGGATAACAAGTTCATCCCAAAAATCACGTCATACCCCTTCATCTCTAAAGCAATCAAATCCACAATCAATTCGTGCTCCCCAATACGAAGCACACAACCCTTGCAGACTCGGCTAGTACCCAACTGTTCTCCCGTAGGCAAGTCAACAGTCAAAGCATGTTCTAACTTCTCGAAACCCAATCCCAAATTCATAGCATATGCAGTACGTATAAAAGAATGAGTAGCACCAGGATCGAATAAGATTCGGGCCCAAGAATTGTAGAGAAGAATGATACCTTCCACAACGGCATTGGAAGCATCCTCCTCCGGTTGGATTAAGGCAAATACCCTCCCCGGATTGGCATCACCGGGGGCTTGAGCTCTCAATGGTCTCGGTGGTGGAGGGGGCCTATTTGCATGTGATGGCCCGGCTGATTGATTGGCCTTGGGTGGAAATGACGGGCAGTTGTTTCGGAAGTGTCCTACACCTCCACAAGCAAAGCATTGACGAGGGTCAGTGTTTGGTCTAGTCGGGGCATGCCCCTCTCCTCGGACTGTAAGAGGTCTCTGCCCCACCGCTTGATCGGGGCGACGATATGGTAACGCCCTCGGTGCTCCACTGCTACTGGCACCTGTACGGATCGGGCCTCCTCTAGCATAGCTCTGTCTCCTCTGAGAGTCATCAATGTCTCTCTCCACCAATGCCGCTCTGTCAACCAAATCTCTATAGTCTCGGATTCTGAGTGCCACAAGCTTCTCTCTGATGGTCGGTCTCAAACCCTGCTCAAAGCGCTTGGCCCTCCTATCCTCGGTGGATATGAACTCTGAAGCATAACGGGATAGCTCATCGAACCTCCTCTCATACTCAGCCACGGTCATACTGCCCTGCCGCAAGGCTAGAAAGTCTGCACTCATCTTATCTCTGACAGACTCTGGAAAATACTTGTCGTTGAAACTTTGCTCAAACTCCTCCCAAGTGAGCGTATTAGTGTCCCTCCTTTTCTTCACTGACTCCCACCAGTAATCGGCCTCCCCTTCCAACAAATAGGTAGCCAAGCCAACCCGAAGGTCCCCGGCGATCCCCATACCATCACAAATTTTTTTCACCCGGCGGATCCATCTATCCGCATCTAAGGGATTGGAGCTCCCTTGGAAGGTGGGTGGGTGTTGCCGTAGAAATTCTCGAAGAGCTACCATCCTTCGGTTCTCATCGCCGTTGCCCGGTACTTGGACTAAAGGACGAACTCCACCGTTGTGGTGGTTGTTCCCACCTGGTTGTTGCACTAGGGTGGTGAGTTCCCTTAAACATTGGTAAATACCCTGTATGGCGTCGAGAGGTGGTGGATTTGCTTGACCACTAACACGTACCCGTTCACCGTCCATCCTGCATATCAATTCACAATTTAGTTTCATTGATGTACAAGACATCCTAAATATCACTTTAATCTAAAGCATAAGGTTTATATAAAATTAGACCAACAATTTCCTTCAACTTAATCCTACTTCCCTAGTGGTACTCCATAACCTACAGCTCCCATGTAAGACCTAAAGCCTTGGCTCTGATACCAAATCTGTAACGCCCCAAAAACCCCCGTGGGTGACATTACATTCTAAAAACCATTTACCGTATGAGAGCATTAAGTAAAATTCATCACGACGAAAGTTTCATTCATCAACCATTCATATTTTAACAAAATTTGGGCAGAGTCTCCTTTGTACGGGGAGCTCTACCCAAAACACAACCTGTACAATTATATTACAATTGACCACACCAGGTCCACATATGCATAACTATTGACCACACCGGGTCCATTTTTCCATCATAAAATAAACTTGCATTCATCATATGTCATATCCACACTATCATCCCAAATTAATAGGTCTAATCTTGGCCTTTACATCTCCAAAATGTAATAATATAACGCAGCGGAAATAACAGAAATGAACTAGAGTTCAAAAGGATATTCTAAGCATAATCTAGTCTAGAACAAAATAAAAGTGTCGCTCTAAGCGTCCACCTCGGGATCCACATCTCCGTTAAGCGGAGTCTTCCAATGGGTGGGCTCCTCGGCTCCTAACTCCTCCTCAAGTGTGAAATTTGAAAAAATTTTATTTGTAGGGGGTGAGCACGAAGCTCTGTAGCAAAATCCACTCAACTCAAACAAGGTTTGAAAAACATAGCAAACGGTCGGTCTCATTTCACAACTAACATATATATAGGTTTGGAATGAAAACAGTGACATTTTAAAAGAGATCTTAAGTTTAAACAATAGCAATAATCAGTTAAAAGAATAAAGTGAGTTTAGCATCGATAAACAAAATTCTAATTTAAGCTATTTAAGAAAGGCTTCTCCCTAAGCATTGTCCCATACCAATGCATCGGCAAGAACGACCCAACTCCCGATTCCATGTATTTTTGGTTCATCCCCGTACCATGTATGTTGATTGCTTCTCGTGAATCTACCTAACGATCATGCCTAGTCCACCAATTCCAACCAACAATCACAAATCTCTTTAGGAAGGGCGTGTACCGTCTCCTACGGCATTGACGAAATCCTCCCAAGGTGTCTAGTATACTAACCCTTTTCCTCGGTGTATATGTGAACAATAGTGATCGCGAGCACAACAACGATCCACTACGAGCATTAGGCAACCATCTCACCCCCCATTGGGATAGACTAACCTCTAACACTCTACGGCATCTCTCGAAGGTAATCCAAGTCCATCACAACAACCATACAATGAGGAAATCAAGAATATTCACAATTCACAACAATTTCTCAAATATAGTAAAATCCCCAATTTTGTTTTCACATTTGTCATATAATCGAATAATCCAAGAAAATATGCAAGAGATCGTAATCTATATCATTTTGTTATACAATATTCAACACTAAAGTTTTAAAATCAAAGACAAAGAAGAAATTAGGAGAAAATCTCCTTTTCTTGAAAACTAGGGCTTTGAAGATAAAAAAAAATCAATAGAGCTTTGGTGGTTACCCACCCTTCATATTGTTCAAAACATGACATTTATTACAAATAGAACAAGAATCATGTATTTCATATTATATATGAGAAGGAGAGTGAAGAAACACATATCTATATACATATATATATCTATATATATATATCTAACCTCAATGTGAGAGATTGAGAGAAAATCCCCTACCTTAAATCAAGATTCCAAGCTTCAAGACCTTCTTCTTCTCCTTTCTTTTCCTCTTAATCTTCTCCTCCTTGTTGGTTTTTTTTTTATGGAGTCTAATTTGTATATGTGATCCGGATGATGACCCGACCCGAAATAATGTTGTGTGGTTTTTAATGGAAAATTTTCTGAGGCTTAGTCCATGGAGCGAAGGCTTGGGCCGATAGGAAAATTTTTTTGGGCCCGTTATACAGCCCAGTGCGTAGGACATATAAACCCTGTTGTTTTGGTGATTAGGGTTAATTGTGGATGATACAGCCGCTCTCTGTATTCAACTCTCTCAATAGTGAAATCCCTACAGCTTCGTGGACGTAGGCAAATTGCCGAACCACGTAAAATCTGTGTCTTGTTCTTTCTTATTTCTTATTGCTTTATATTCTTGATTTGTTCTTCGATTGTGTGTGTTTGTTAGTGGATTTAAATCGTGAGAAATCCCAACACTCCTAGGGTTTCAAAAGATTTGGGTGAGAGGGTAGCAAGAATGGAAGAAAATGGGAGGAGAATGTATTCTTGAAGAATTTGAAGTTTTGATTTCTACAAGGTATAAATCCCTCTTGATTGGTATTTTTATCTTCCTCTAAAATGGTTCCTAGGGTTTGGAGGGGTGAAATGAATGCTAAAGGGACGACATTAGGTTTTTATAGGGCAAGAAAATCGAGCAAAACCCGATATTTTCTGTTCATAAAAAATCAGGTTTCCTTCGTACTGTTCACAGATTTTTGGGGCGACTTCCAGGTCAGTTTTGACCCATTTAGAGGGCGAATTGGAAATATTTAATGAAATACACTTTTGTAGCCCTAGATGTCTAATATGTCCTGTCAAAATTTCAGATCAATTGGACATCAAAATTTAAAGTTATGATCAAAATACTAAGCAGTGTCTATCACCCCTTTTTACCCAATTTCACTCCAATTTGGTTTTACTTTTAAAATACTTCCTAACTTTTAATACATCCCATATTACCTCTACCAATGTTTTCCGACCTCCCGAATTCAATGGTAATGTTATTTTGATAAAAAAATTAATATATTTATTTAGTTACCCTTATCCATCTTAAACACATCCAAAAAAAAAATTAAATTTGACCCAAAAGTCAATCCGTTCGAAACTCAAACTTCATGATTAATATTTCAACAATGATTCTAAGTTTTTATCCTCATTTTATTCATATTTGGAAAACTCTTCAGATATTAGTATTCTTATTTAATTTTAGTACATGGTCTTACATTGATATCACGAAATTAATTTCGATCCTAAATCATGTGCTGAGATATTTGTAATAGACCTAATGATTACGAACCGGCTCGAATAGAAAACTAGCATTGACTTATGGGATCCATAATAATGATTTTTAATAGAGATATGCAACAAAAATTTTTACGAGAAGAATACCAAAAATATTGAATATATTCACAAACTTAATTTTTTATAGGTTGCAAATAGTTTTTTAAGAGAATGAGAGATGTCTGTAAGCGTGAATAAGATATAGGACTCTTAGGCAACTTATATCTCCCTCTCTGGTAACCAACTGTCTTATTTTAAAATAATCAATAATTGTTGCCTCCCATCAAAGAAACTTTCAGATTCTCTGACCATTAATTAAACTGTTTTCTTGTACCTATGACACCACTTTCACACAGGCAAAACTGATTATTAATCAAACCAACGTAGGTTAGGTCTTTTAATTAGGATATTTTTATCCCATAACCCAAGTCTATATCTTGTCAATTATGGTCCAGATACGAGTCCTACCAAATCAAAGGTGACTCTAGGCAAAATTCTTGGATGAGGTCTCCTTATATTGTGATGATAATATATATTATTTATGTAGTTATTTAGATATCAAAGTTTATTTTTTTTACTATCTGAGATGACAAAATACTATTTAAACTTTTATATTTAATTTTTTTTACATATCATTTTAACTGATAACATTCGTTCAATCAAATGGCTAATAGTTAGTATAATAGGAAGAAAATAATTTATTAGATTTTTGTTTGTCTAATTATTGACAATAAAAAATAAATTAATAATAAATTTAAAGTCTCATATCCAACACTCAAGTAATTTTTATGTTGTCATTGTCAATGAAAAAGAAGTTCTCAACAAATTTAATTTAAATTTAAATCAATTGAACTTATCAAAAGACTAAAAGAATAACCAACAAATAAATAAATTGACTTAATTAAACATCTAAAAATTTTACTTGGGCCCTAAAAATAAATTAGACTTAATAGAACATAAATCTGAAGGTTTTTTGGGTGTAGAAATAATTTTTAAGACTTATTTGTACTTTACTATAAAATGTCAACAAAAGTGAAAATTTTTGTTTGACTATAATAACCTTAATACAACTAGTTATGTCTATACTACCCTTTTTTCATTTAATTTATATGTGTGTGTGTGTGTTATTATATAAATCTTTAAATGCCTTGATTCTTCATATTCATACTTGAATAACAACTGCGTATATTTATTAGCATAAAAATTGGGTGCAACGGCTGGTTTGAGCTACAGCTGTGTATATTTATTGGCATAAGAAGTGGGTGCACCAGTAGCAATGGAAAATGAAAGGTTTTCTTTTGGTACAATTATTCAAGTTTAATGCACTAGGGACCAAATTTACTTGTTATTTTTTCTAGATTGTTTATGTTTATTTAATTGAGTGACATCCTGTTTTTCCAAGTGCTTTGTTTGTCTCATGTTTTATTTCTTGTCTTTGCTAATAATTTATGTTTTATTCAATCACTAAAGATTCCTAATATTTTGGGTTATAAGACTGTTTTATAATGTGTGACTTAATGGAGAAAGATGTTAACAAAGTCAAGAAATCAAATGTCATTTTCCCACAATGTGCTTCTGATCAATTTCATCCAGCATGAGTAGTTATATGCATTTGGATTTGTGTTTCTTCCTATCCGTATGGGCCATATCAATTCTTTGACACAGAAAAACTTCCAACTAAACTAGAACTTCCACCCAGTTAGGGTGACATAATCAACCATGCTTTTTTACTTTGATTTTTTAATCATAGGATATATGATTCAAAAGTTTTTGAATTTGGAAACTTTAACATTTATACTAACACAATTTTCTAACGAATTTGAGCTATATATCAAGGGACAAGAAAATTCTATGTTGCTGTTATTGGTCTAAATAAATTTGTTACACCTTTCTTAGCCTGAAAATACTACCATAAGGCGAGAGAAAAACGATGAAAAAACTTTTTAAACTCAAGTAGTTTAGTTATTGGTTAGTTGTTGTATAGTGTTTATTTATGAATACAAACCTTGTGTTTGTTATATTAGCTTGTAAATCACAATTGGAAATAGTAGTTGTGCACCGATTATACTTGCCATTGCATTTACAAAACCTTAATTTTCTTATAATAACTTTGTTGAGAATTTTTCAGCTTATTATTTTTCTAAAATATGTTCTTAATGTAGAGAGATGCATTCAAACCATTGAGTAGGAATATTGCTTTACCCTTCCTGTATTGATTTGTAGATATTGAACAAAAGGAAGCCAAGAGACATAGACGTAGACATTAGATGCTCAACTCCCAAATTCTTATCTTGCTTCGATAGAGTTAAATATTAATATATTCATAACACAATTGTTCTATCAACTTATATGTGAAATTTATAGGATAACCATTGTTTGGTGTTTAGTTTAGATGAAAATAATCTACTTATGGTTGTTGTATGTCTAGATAGAATTAACATTTACATGTGATGATGATTTTTGTTTGATAAATGAAAATTTGAATTATAAGACAATATTAATCTATTAATCCAAATTAGCCGTCTAGCATCTATAAACATATGAGATAAAATAAGTTACAATAAACCTAGATGATTTAGGCGATCTCTCTGATCTTAAAATATATAGTGAATAGTGCACATTTATTTGTCTTGTGGATAATAACTTGTTATGAAGTGAAACACATCATTGGGTATTGTTCTCCATGTGAACAGTTCAAGATCCTAACAATAAAGATTAGTTTTGTTGACAGTAACTTATGATTAAAAAATGTGTCTATGTGTTTTTGTCATATTCTTTCTGTTGGTTTATGGAGAAACAGTGAATTGTCTAAAATTGTTATTTTTAGATTAATATTTAGCAATCTAAAATGTCATATTGATAGCGGAATAAGATTTGAAAAAACTATCTTAATCATGACAAAAGAGATAAGAAATTTCTCTGTAAAAATTTTGATGAATACCTACAAGAACACAAAAGAAAAATTGAGGGTTTATATGATTAAATAACACTTATATTGACAATTTTCCTATTCAAAACGATTCAAGTGCAACGCACATGTGCACCAACTAGTCTTCTTAAATAAGAATTCTTAGTGAAAAAAATTATGTTTCTGAAGTATTTTTCTTTTCCTCATATGTTTTTCTCTAATAGTATTTATTGTCATAATTTTTAGAAGACAGTAATTAGAAAGGGCAACAAAACCCTTATGTAAAACAAAACAGAGGTGGGCCCACCTTTTATGTGTGGGAAAAAGGTTGGGGGCGGGGGGCTCCCCTGACCTTTGAACAAACACTCCACATGTATTGTCACATGTAGCTGAAACTATAATGAATTTAATATATTACCCTTAAGTTTTTAAAAATTTATATATAGGCCCTACTCTCTTTTCTTTTCACTATGCTTGTGGCACACTTGCCCCTTAGTCTACTAAAAACAAATGATTTATTTTTGAATAGAGTAAACATATGCGAAATGCCCTAACTGTTATATATATTGACCAAGGAAACTAACTATGTGATCTAATATATTATCCCTTGATGGGTATTATTCTGGCTTTAAAGGAAAAACACGTGCATGCCCAAAACACGAAAGGAGGCAAAAGGGTAATGAGGTTTGTGATATGGTGAGAGACACTCTACCCGATAAATCCTAACTGCATCATTAATCTGCTCACTCAATCCCAGTTCAATATCTCAAACCAACTTTAGCTATTGAAGGGAAATTCCACTTTCTAGGGCGCCTCATTTGAAAAAGTAGCTAAGGGAACCCCAATGGTAAAGGGAGCTGAAAGCTTATAAGGGAAAGGGGCAAGATAGGAATGAGGTAAGTAATTTATCCTAGCTCAACTCTAATCAATTCATTTCACCTTTACTAACTTAATCATCGGAGGGTCAACCCCCAGAACCCCTCTGGTATTCGACTTCCTTGCGAGAGCTCGGCGGACATCGCCAAGTCATCAAACAATCCGTCAATGCTACTATTGGGATCAATAGTTGGCACCGCCTGTGGGAAATGTTTAATCACAAATTTCAAATCCTATTGCAGTAACAAGGGCATCAAAGGAGCCAACAGCTGACCAAACACAACGCCCTAGTATTCACCCAGTGGGATGAAGGGTTGTACCTCTCCCAGAAAAGGAGTCAGTAAAGGTGAAAAGATTAGAAAAAGGCAATCGAGGAATTGAAAAAACAAAATCAACAAATTCTCCAACTCCTAGAGTGAGATTAGTCTCAAACCAGGGAGTATGAAAGAGATAACCAGGACAATAACCGGAGCCAAAACAAGGTTTATCAACCTCATATCAACGATTGATGGGAATGAAGGTTCCGAGAAGTGAACGATAAGTTAGGGAACGTCCTGAATATAGTAAAAGCCTGAGCCCACAAGATCGTCGTGGCCCTAGTTCAGCATACTAAATCGCCATTCACACACGATGTTGTGAATTACCCCTATTAGAGAGGTTTAAGATGCCATTCATCGAGATGTTTGACTGAACGAAGGATCTGTTAGACCATTTGAAAAATTATAGATCTCTGATGATGCTCCACAATGTCCCTCACCAAATCATGTGTCGAGTATTTGCCACCACACTCAAAGGAATGACAAGACATTGGTTCAACAAGTTGAAGCTGAGCTCAATCGATAGATTTGGTGAATTGAGCACTTCCTTCATTTCGCACTTCATTGGAGGATGGGCCTATAGAAGACCCTTGACCTACCTCCTAAATGTAAAGTAGTCCAGCGAACATACGTTGTGGGAATATGTTAATCATTTCATTAAGGAGTCTCTACAAATTGATAATGTGGATGACAAGGTTGCCTTGACCGCCTTTATGAGAGGATTGCAATCTTCTTAGTTCTTCTTCCCTCTCTCCAAAGAGTCACTATGTCAATGACAGAGCTTTTGGCAAGAGCCTAGTGCTACCTGAAAGTTGAAAATACCCTCCTAGCTTAGAGAAGCCAAGAGGATAGACGAGAAGACAGGCAAGATGACAAAAGGAGGGACTCATCAAGTAAAGAGAAAAGAGCTAGAAGTCCCGAGAAGAACCGTACAAAGAGGGTCAGTGCGAGAGATCGCCTAGGTCCTCGCATTTTCAATGACCCAGCTTAGAAGTACACACCCCTAAATATCTCAGTAGAGTTGATCCTCTTCCACATACAAGATGAGTGGATCCTCTTATGGCCACGAAAGATGAAGAGATATCCCAATAAAAGGTCCAGAGATAAGTATTACCGCTTCCGCAAGGACCACTATCATAACATGAAACATTGCCAGGTCCTAAAGGACCAAATCGAGGATCTAATTCAAAAAGGACACCTCAAGAATACTGCCAAGAGGAGGTCCCACATTAGCAACCAGTGGGGGAGGTTCCTATAATCCCCAGAGGATTCGTAGGTGGAGGAGAAGGTAGCTCTACTAGGCAAGCTCATACTTAGAAAATAAAGTCTGGGCTAGATGTAAGCTCGATAAATCCAGGAAAGAAGCCCCAAACGGATATACCAATCATTTTCTTCGAAGGAGATTTGAGTGGTGTTCAGCACCCATATGACGACCCGCTGGTGGTTACCTTGACAATAGCCAATTATGCCATAAAAAGAGTTTTTGTAGATAGTGAAAGCTCAGCAGATATCATTTTTTCTCTAGCCTCTGGTAATTTGAACGTTGACAGAGAGAACTAGCCACAGTCACTGCGCCACTCATTGGATTCTCAAGGGAAAAGGCTCATCCCATTGGATCTATTGTTATACCAGTTAAAATGGGGCTAGCCTCACGGCAAACTATGTTAATGATAAATTTCTTGGTACTAGACTATCTTTTTGCGTACAACATCATCTTGGGTTGCCCAAGCCTCAATTCCATGAGGGATGTTCCATTTGACGTACCATCTCCTCACGCGATTTCCAACCAAGGAAGGTGTTGGAGAGGTTCAGGAGGACTAGATTGCAGCTCGAGAGTGTTATATGTCTTCTATGAAGGGAAAGCAGCAAGAAACCCTCCAAGTATGCACCCCAGATCAGAGAAAGGACCTAGAACGCCTGTAGCCTGTAGAAGACTTGGAACCTATTTAGATCGAAGACTCCTTCGAGCAAGTCACATTCATCAGGAAAATGCTTGAAGAAAACCTGAGGGCTTAATTGATAGGATTCCTAAACTATAATGGAGACGTTTTAGCCTGGAGACAATCTAATATGAGTGGGATTGACCCCACAGAAATTGTTTCCAAACTGAATGTTTATCCAAACTTCAAACCAGTTTGGCAGTAACAGCAAAGCTTCGGCCCAGAACGCAATCACACAATAAAGGAAGAAAGTTGCAAAGCTCTTGGATGCCAAATCTTTCAGAGAAGTCCAGTATTCACTATGGCTAGCCAACATGGTATTGGTAAAGAAGACAAGTGAAAAATGGCGGTTTTGTGTAGATTTCACTGATCTAAACAAAAGCCTGCCCAAAAGATTAGTTTTCACTCCGAAGAATCAACATCATCGTAGATGCCACATCTGGTTACAAGTTGCTTTCATTCATGAATGCATTCTTCGATTATAACCAGATTATGATGTACAAGCCAGATTAGGAGAAGACCTCCTTTATAACCAAAGATGGGACTTACTGCTACAAGGTTATGCCATGAAATTTAAAGAGCCTCAGAGCCATCGAGCATACAAAACATTTAAAGGAAACATTCGACATCATTAAAATGTTGAAAATGAAATTGAACGCGACTAAGTGTGCCTTTGGGGTATCCTTAAGGATGTTCTTATGATTCATGGTGACTCAAAGGGGGATTGAAATCAAGGCACTGGTAGACATGAGATCCCTAAGAAACATTAAGGAGTTGTAGGTACTAACAGGGAGAGTAGCGGCTTTGAACAGGTTTATCTCTAAATGCGAGGGAGTCGTTGTTCTGTACCAAGTAGTAACCTAAGAAGCAATAAGCGTGGTCCTAGTGAGCTAGCGGGAGAAGATCCAACATCTCGTCTATTATATGAGTCAAACATTAAGAGGAGTAGAAATGAGATTTCCGATGATGGAGAAGGTAGCCTTCGCATTAGTGTTGTTTATAGATATCCCCTTGCATCAAGTCATTCAAAAACCCGAAATGTCCAAGCTACTGTGAAAGTGGTCAATCAAACTTGGGAAATTCAACATCCAGTATGTCCCACGAATAGAGTTCACCCTTGAAATACCAGAGCTTGATGGAACAACTGTTCTAAAAGGGGAATGATAGATGTTTGTTGATGGGTCCTCCAAGTCCATAGGAGGATGAGCTAGATGAATTCTCATTTCGCTAACAAAGGAAAAGATTGAGTATTCACTATGCTTTGGCTTCAAGGCCTCGAATAACAAGGCAGAATACGAGGCACTCATTGCAAGACTCCAACTAGCTAGAGCCTTAGGGATAAAACATCTCAAAGCATATAGTGACTCACAACTCATAGTGAGATAGCTTCAAGGTGATTATGAAATTAGGGAGCCACACATGAGTACTTACCTAAAATTTGTCAAAGAGGGAACCACATACTTTGAACACTTTGAGATCACCTAAGTCCCAAGGACACATAGTTCTCATACAGATTCATTGGCAAGACTAGCCTTCACACTCTTTGATAGTCTAACCAGGACCATATCAGTGGAATTCCTACTAGAGCCAAGAACTTATGGAGCCAGTACCAACCCCATCTAGTAAGTGCCGAGCTAGATGGATGAGATAGTGACGTATCTAGAGCATAGGATACTACCTCTGAGAACCTAGGAAGCTTAGAAGATAAGAAGAAGAGCTTCGAGATACATGATCCTAAATCAATTTCTCTACAAGAGGGGATACTCACTCCCATTTTTAAGGTGTTTATCCCCAAAAGACTCTGCTTATGTTCTAGCAGAAATCCACGAGGAGATATATGAGAATCACTCAAGGCTACTTGTTTGGCACAGAAAGTCCTTCGACAAGGTTACTTATGGCCTACAATGAAAAAAGATGCCTTGAACTATATGTGAAAGTATGAGAAATGCCACAAATTCATAGTAGTTCCTAGGCTCCTAGCAGATAGGCTCACACAAATCGCGAGCCCATGGCCATTTGCTTAATGGGGAATCAACATTGTGAGGCCTCTCCCAATTGAAAAGGGTCAAAACAAGTTTGCAATCGTTACAATAGACTACTTCACCAAGTGGGTGGAAGCAAGCATTGGCTATAATAACTGAGCAAAAATTCCAAAACTTCATCTAGAAATCAATTGTTTACAAGTTTGGTATACCAACTGTCATAATAAGTGACAATGAAAAACAGTTCGATAATGGCAAGTTCAGGGAATTTTGCTCCGATCTTGGGATTCACAACCATTACTCTTCCCAAGGACATCCACGAGTAAATGGGAAGACAGAAGTAACAAATCAGATGTTTCTGCAAAACATCAAAATCAGGCTGGAATAAACAAAGGGCCTCTGAGTAGAACAACTCCCAAGTATCCTATGAGCATATAAAACTACGATAAGGGTACCAATGGGAGAAACACCTTTTGCTTTAGCCTTTGGAACAAAAGTAGTGATCTTGGTAGAGATAGGGATGGCAACTTATCAGACCAAAGAGCTAGATCTCAGCGTGAACAATCGGTTACTTGCAAACAACCTTGATTGGCTCGAGAGAAAAAATGGATGAATCTAAAGTAAGGATGACTACATACCAAGGCCAGGTCGTCAGATACTATAACGCTTGGGTGAAACCAAGATAGTTCGTTGTTAACGAATTGGTAATCAGGAAGGTTACTCAAAGCTAGCAAAAATCCAAGAAAAGGAAAATTGTGGGCAACTTGGGAAGGACCCTACCTAGTCATAAAAATAGTAAGACCTGAAACTTATCATCTAGAAACTCTGGAAGAAACAAGGCTGCCACATCCTTGGAATGTGAAACACAAGAAGAAATTCTACCAATAGCTCACTAGAGTTGTTGCTCCGATGTACTTGCTCCAATAAAGTTATGTTTCGAATAAGAGATTCAAGTTTTCTAGCAAGTGTAGAATTGGGATCACAAGATTGAGACTTTCAAGCCCCCTAACTTAGTTTAGATTGAGTCTACTTGACCCAATAAAAGTAAGATTGGGATATTTAAGCCCTTAACTTAGCTCGAATTGGGTCTACTTGACCCAATAGAACCAATATTGGGACTTTCAAACCCCTTAACTTAGCTCAGATTGGATCTACTTGACCCAACAGAAGTAAGATTAGAACTTTCAAGCCCTTAACTTAGCTTGGTTTAGGTCTACTTGATCCAACAGAAGCAAGATTAGGACTTTCAAGCCCTTACCTTAGCTCGGTTTGGGTCTACTTGACCCAACAGAAGCAAGATTGAGACTTTCAAGCCCCTTCATCTCTTAAAACGAACCTACTTAGCACCACAAATTGAGGATCACCAAATATAATGTCCTTTACAAGATTAAAATCTTTCCAAAAGACAAGGGGGCAGCGAGTAAGAAACAATGTAAAATAGTACTTAAAGTCATTGTCTCATTAGATAAAGTTGTGCAAATTTACAATTTTTTGACAAAAAAAATAGAGATGTAAGTAGTAGTCTTAAAGCTCAGCCGGGCCCTCTTTGGCATTTCTCAATTGATTAGTCAGGCCCTCTCTGATGCTTCCTTGCTGAAGATGATCCCTATTCCTAACTTCGCTTGCCCAAGGCAATAATCATAGCCACTAGCTTCGCGGCTGGCCCTATATCATCATCCTACGAAGCTACTGCTAATATCTCATCATCATAAGGGATTTTCTCCACAATAGTCAAAGGAGGACCAAGGCCTAGGAAGGCAAGCCTCTCAAGGGAAAACAAGCTCCTGAAAGGCCTGGGACCACCATTAGTATCCCGAGCAATCCTCGTTGGTCCAATTGAACTCAAGGGAGGCTTCTCCTTTGCAAACACAAGCAAGTAGGAGTGATTAAGGGTCAACGAGGCAAGTGTATACAACAAAAGTGGAAAATAAAACTTGCATTATTCAAAGGATACCAGAGTAAGGGAATCTACGTACTAGCTCCAATAACCCCCTCAAACTCCCAGCCATCCCTTGAGACAAGAAAGAATCTCCCTTCCCAGCCATGAAAAGGATGAAGAAGTTCAGAGACTAGCTCTGGCATATCCTCCCTTTAGAGGAACTGGTAAAAGCCATGATCGCAGAAGCCAAGCAGAAGAGGGTTGGCAAACTTAACTATTGTTGGAGAGTGGCATAGTCCAACCAAATGCTAGATGGCCATTACCCCAACAATAAAATACCACCCCTCCATAGAGATGCTAACGCAGTACTAGTTAAAGAAGTGGAGAACATCTATCACAAACGGAGAGAAGGGAAATCAAAGACCAACCTCAAAGGCATGCTCAAAGAAGCAAGCCCAAACAGGGGAGATTGTGTTGTATGGAGAGTCAAGCTGGTGGACCCGAAGTTAGACCCAAACAATGAAGCCGTAAAGTTCCTGAATGGTCAACAAGTTAGCCACTGTCATTATGCTGGAAACCAGCAAGTAGCCCAGGAAGGCTCCATAAAAATTCTAGCACGCCTTCTAAAAGTTTTAATTTGACATTGAGTATCCATGAAAGTGAAAGTGAAAAATGGAATGCGAAGAAGACAATGCAGTGTGCAAAGTCTTGATGAAGCTTAAGTAGGGAGTGAGCCACTTTCCTTTAAATGGATTTCAATGCAGGGTAACTATGCTTAGGGGCAACTGTACTTAGGGCCAGCGTGGTCGATATTCAAGGTATTGTGGAGGTGAAACAACATCAGTTATATCCTTTGGCAACTTGATAGTTAAGGCATAATGCAACTATCACTCACACATCGTTTTGAATGTTATGTGCAAGTCATGGATTCATCTTTCTTAACTTGGGCCCATCATGTCCCAATCAAAAGGGAACCAGACCTCAACTGAAGCTTAGAATAATCAAAAGCCCATTTAACCTAAGGATAAAATCCAGCATAAGAAGAGACAAGAAAGGCTAAAATTAAAGCAAAATTTTTCATTGATAGCTGATCTACAAACAAGAAAAATGAAAAAACATCAAGAAAACCCCTTAAGGGGCAAAACAAGGATAGTAGAGGCAACATCTATAGAACTAGCAATTGCTTCATCTCTGGAAGCATTAGAAACACCTTTGGCACAGGTCAAAGCTTGCTCCTCCCTCACCCCTAACTGGGGGCGAGTTGTTCACCCTTTCACTCGCACGCATTTGTTCGTTGCCCACAGTCACAGGAATTACATCTTCATCAGGCTTAAAAAGAGAGAAGTCCATATCAGGAAATGACATCTGTGCTCGTTTCTTGAAGTCTTCAAACTCGTTAATGTAACACTCCAACATCTCATCCTTGAACTTTGTAGAATCCTGATACGAAGATGAGGCCAGGGCTTTAGCTGTCTTCAACTTCACCTTCTTCTTCTCAGAGGAAATAGAAAGCTCCAAGAATTTTTGGGAAAGAGTCTCCTTCTTGCTCTCTTGATCCTTATTCATCATAAAAATCTTGGAGAGCTCCACTATAACCCCATTCAGTCTAGTCAGTAACTCATCGTTGTACCTATAGACCTTGTCCCTGTCCATCTCAATGGAGGAAAGCTTATGCAAAGCCTTCTTAGCAGTCTCCTTAAAGCAAAAACTTCCTTATATGTAGAAGTTATTTCTTCCTCCTTCACCTCCAGCTAGTAATGAAGAGATTGGAATTCTTCCTCATAAGACTTCTTATCACTTAGGGCCGAGTAGGACAGGCTCGTGGTAAGGATCGCAAGTTGGAATAGGGAAAGAAATATTAAAAACAAAACATAAAATAAGCAAACTCACAGGAAATCAAGGGTGTACTTTTCTAACAACAAGGGCCAAATTCTTGGCTACCTAGGGTGGCCCAAAGTCAAAGGTGGCTTGCAGCTCGTCTTTATGAACAAATTGATGAAGATGAGTCATTGCCTCCTCTGAATTGTCCCACATGGATTAGGGAACATGTTTGGAGCTTGGCGGAGGGATAGTAGAGCATGGGTCTTTTTTTTTTTTTGTAACCCCCTAGGTCTTACTCTTCCTTTCACATGTGAAAGAATAAGAAAAAATTCTATAGGGAGAAGTGGTTTAACCTTTCCCGTTCTAACAGTAGGAGTGTCGCCACCCCTAGAAGTGACATAAGCAAGGGGGAGGAAGTTGGAGAAGTTTCAGAGATTAAGGGCACCCCCTTACCCTAAGGAAAGGACATTCTCAGCCTCTTATGAGAAATGGGACTTGTTTCAGATGCCCTCCTAGCTACAACAGCCTGAAGGGACTTTTGGTCAACGACCTTCGGGGCCATAGAAGAAAAGTTGCAGAGGTTAGAACACGTCAAGAATTGAAAGCATAAATAATAAAAGGCTTATACCTTTTTGAAGTGAAGGTGCTAAAGGTGAAGTCGTAGAGCCACCTGGTGGAGGTTCTAAAAGGCACTCAAAAAGAGTCTGATCACTCACTAGCTCAAAGGAATCCTTTGTAGGATAGTCACGCACTAGTTTGATCTGAGCCTTCGAATCAGAAGACAAGGGGTTTGATTTACCAAATGGTAAATACAAGAACTCAGAGACAGTACAAGGAATTATCAAAAATACACTTACTTGGAAAAGGGGTGGGTGTCTCCCAAATGTGGGGAACACGAAAAGAGTCACTAGAAGGATCTTTAAAAGGCCCAAATTTCTAGCCAGAACCCCAAATAAAGAAAAACTTGTCCTTCCACTCCTTCACATTTGAGGAATAGCCAAACAACAGGATAGGACCTTCCCTTTTTGAAAAATAAAATCACCCCAAGCCTTGACCAGAGTAAGGAGTGAGCTTGTAACACTGCATTAGCTCAAAAAAAGTAGGTTGAACACTAGCACCATTTCCCCTAGCTTAGATGACGCCCATACCAATCAAAAAGCCCTAACTATTGGGCGTTAGTTGGGTACGGGCAAGTTCAAGAAGTAAAGCGACTACCTAAGGTATTGAGGGATTGGGAATCAGAGTCCAATCTTAAAGGTAGACTCATAGAAACAAGCCTCGTCTAAAAAAAAATGAATTGGCAGTCTCATTATTGGAGGGGACTCGCAAGCACACTGAGTGAGGAATTGAATATTGAGCCCTTAGCTCTTCAAGAGAGGTTTTGCTCAAGTAGCTATGAAAATTCTTGGCCCCAATGATTCTTAGGGTCAAACCCCAATCTCTTGGATTGAATCAAAGTCCTCGTTGGCCGCATCCACTTGAGCAACAAGCATCGAGACGTTCTCACAAGGAGATTGGTCAGAGTCAATTGCCATAATTGGGAAGCTACGATGATTGATGTACAAATTCGAATTTAAAAAGTAATTGAGTCTTCTAGCCACTAGGGAAAAGCAAAATTCAAACACAAAAAAACAAGCCGAGCACGAATAGACGCGTTCACGAAAAACCCTAGAGACTTAGGTTGAAATTCCTCCACCTCAAAATACAAAAACGATAGAAGTGAAATTGAAATACTTGGCTCTAACCTAAATGCTCTAGAGCAAAGAATCGTATCAAAAAAGTTGAAGATTAGGGAAAATTAAAAAGGTGAGAATGTACAAGAGTTCCAATTGCTCTCAATGTCTCACTGAAGAAGAAGCACGAAGACTCTTATAGGATGGACCCACAACAGCTCTTTTGGCGGCTGAGTACGTGAAGCATACGTAACTGACAAATATAATCAATGCACACCATATGCCCTCCATTGGTATGAGTTAGGGGGCAGTTGGAAAATATGAATCCGGCTTTAAAGGAAAACCATGTGCACGCGCAGAACATGTGAGGAGGCCAAAGGGGAATAGGGTGTGCAATCTGGTGAGATGCACCCTACCCGATAAATCCTAACCACATCATTAATCTGTTCACTCAAGGATAATAGCTCAAACTAGCTTCAGCTATTGAAAGGGAGTTCCACTTTCTGGGGCATCTCATTTGAAAAGTAGTTGAGAGAACCCCCAACGGTAAAGGGAGATGAAAGCTTATAAAGGAGAAAGGCAACCAAGGAACGAAGTAAGCAATTTCTCCTAGCTCAACTCTAATCAATTCCTTTCACCTTTACTGACTTAATCATCAGAGGGTCGACCTCTGGAGCCCCACCGGTCTTCGACTTCCTTGCAGGAGCTTGTTGGAGATTGCCAAATCAACAAACAATCCATTTGTGCTGCTTTTGGGATCAACATCCCATATTTTTTTTAATAACATTTATATAGGTTCTCTTGATTTCTTTTGGGTAAATGAGTGATCTTTACCCAATAAATCACAATGAGATATAAATTGTAAAATATGCTGACCCCAATGCATTTATGTTCTTCTATAATCAATTTTGCAACAAGATGAAGAATAATCTCAGCTAGACTTGCAACAAGATGAATGATGATTTTGTCATAATATTGTTGATTGTCTACATAAAAAATAAATATCCTAAGAAATTTATAATTAATCAATTATAGACATTTTAGAAATAGTGTTTTTCTTTAGTGTCTGATTGAATTGAAAGGTACTATGAAAAAATTATTTAGTCTTATATTTTGTTCATATTTTATTAAGACTGAATTAATACTGGTTTTAATTTTCATATAATATTCTTGGATCTTGATACATTTCCAATACTTGAACTTTGAAATTTCTTATACCAAACTAACACCCATAATTTGGCAATTTTTTTGGGAATTAAATTTATTTATTATGGAGGAAAAAAAAAAAGGAAACACAACATTCGTAAACAATGGGAATATGTAGACGTGAAAAAGTTGAATTCTCTCTCCACTTAACAGGATCAAATAACTTAGACTTATTCTCTTGAGTACATACGAATGGAGTTTGTGGGAAAGTCGACTTCTTACAGCCACTAGTAAAATATTCTGATGTCAGAGCATATGTATCATTTTATCTCTCTAGTTCACTAGATATTAGAGGCATAATGATCAAAGGTTCCATTATTTGTAGGATTCTATGCTGTGTGGATTCCCAAAACGACAGTGATATAATTTTCCACCAAACTATGTGTGAATAGTGTTCTTGGATATCTTGCTTTTGTTTATTGTGTCAACCATTCTTCTGTTGAGCCCATTTCTAAGCATTAGTGGA
This sequence comes from Ilex paraguariensis, assembly GCA_963454935.2. Taxonomy (NCBI): domain Eukaryota; kingdom Viridiplantae; phylum Streptophyta; class Magnoliopsida; order Aquifoliales; family Aquifoliaceae; genus Ilex; species Ilex paraguariensis. Next base: position 274,571 of record CAUOFW020006347.1, read on the forward strand.
GCTAAACTTACATGCTTTCATGGGGTTGAGATAGTGCCACATGCATAATCAAGTAGAGAACAAAAAGTGTCGCTTAAAATGACAAATTCAGCGAACCCAGAGGATAAACAAATTTAAAAGGTATGCCCACTTAATAAAACTAGAGTTGCCAAGTTCAAATTCATTTTTGGGACAACGAACAGTGATTCATACTAATAATTGCATTGTGTAGGTCAAATGAGAAGTTTATACATGTCCAGAAAGATTAGTCAAGTGTTCAAAGAGATGTAGATGTCTTCTGGTTAGCAAAGAAAAAAATGAATTACAAAGTCTGTGAGGTAGTAGCAGAGACGGTTGTTTCCAAAACAATTACATTTTGCAACCAATACATTGTTGCTTTGAGAATATTATAGTATGATGTACACGAGAAAATCCTTCTGCATCACAGTATAGCTCAAATCATACTCAAAATAAAAATAGAGCATGTCTCCAGAGACAATTGCTCAACTTATTTAATCTACAAAGACGATTGCTTTTCTCATAGCCAGAGATATTAAGTTCACTGAAAAATTACTCTCACATCCCGAATGGTAAGGAACACTTACCCATTAGCACTATTAATCAAGCAATCCTACAGGGATCTAATTTGAGAATCAACTTCAATACAACTATTACATTAGTTGTGAATTTAAATGTTAGATTGTGGTAATTTTAAATCTAAAAATTATAATTGATTAGATCCTTAAATTAGAACCAAATAACATATTTCTTAGAGCATTTTCAACCATAACTCAAATTTTTACTATAATTTAAATCAACATTTGAGTAAAAAACTTGATTTGATATAAAAGCTCTAATAGACAAACTTAAATTTAAAAAAAAAAAAAAACTCAAATTTAAACGACGGAAACACAAAATTAAAAAAGAGTAAAAGTAACCATTAGATCTTTAAAAAATGATGAAATCTCACCATTAAAGATTTAAGAAAAAATTTGAATCTTCCTTAATTTGAGTAAAAAAAAATGAATCTCCTTTAATTTGGTATAAATTTGATTCAAAAGCTGGAGTTAATTTTTTGAACTTTTTTATTCAAATTTAAATTTAATTCTAAATTTGAGTCAGGTTAGAGATGCTCTTATCAATATATTCGGGTAAACTTTCACCACAGTGTAGAACCACAAACATACATATAACCCGTGTAGGCCCTAAATTAATTTGAAGAGATTGAAATTGTCATATAGTTAGCAAAGATGATAGGGTGGGAAGATATTTACAAGGTGGTGGTGGCCATGGTGCCACTCTATGTGGCTCTGGTTTTAGGGTATAGCTCTGTGAAGTGGTGGCACATGTTTACACCTGAACAGTGCAACGCCATAAACCTCTTCGCCTGCTATTTCATCCTCCCTCTCTTCACTTTCGAGTTCACCGCCCATGTCAATCCGTTTCAAATGAATTATCACTTCATCGCGGCGGACACCATTTCCAAATTTCTTGTTCTCTTAGTTCTTGCCTTGTGGGCTAATTGCAGTGGCCATGGAGCCTATTCTTGGTCCATCACAAGCTTCTCTTTATCTGCATTAAATAACACTTTGGTTGTTGGGGTTCCTCTAATGAAAGCCATGTATGGCCAGAAGGGTATGGATCTTGTTATCCAGTCCTCAGTGGTGCAGTCTATTTTATGGTTTATGGTCTTATTGTTCATGTTAGAATTGAGACGTACCAAGACTGATTTTTTGAAAAATACGATAACCACACACTCAGGCGTCATTCACGGGGAACCAGGGAAAGATTTGGAAGGAAGCACCAACTTGGTGGCGACAGAAAATCCATCTTCCTGGTTGGTGATGAAGATAGTGTGGCTAAAACTAGCCAAGAACCCTAACTCTTATGCCTGTATTATTGGCCTCGCTTGGGCTTTTTTATCAAACAGGTATGTAACAAAGGGTTTCCTTGGGGTGCAAGAACATTCTTAACGCAAGCTATTACTAGTGTTTTATTTTCTGTATGTGTTTTAGGTGGCATCTTAAAATGCCGAGTATTGTGGAAGGATCCATATTGATCATGTCAAGAGCTGGCGCTGGAGCTGGCATGTTTAGTTTGGGTAAGTTCATCCTCCCTACCTATGCATGAATGCATTTTTTCCTCCAGACCAGAGTAACTGGGGTATGGATTTTATTTGATCATAGTCATTTACTTGATAAAGAATCTCAATTAATAGTGCGATCTACTGTCAACCTAAAACTCTGGTAGCCCTACTGGAGAATGTAACTTACTTGAGTGTGTCTCTAGTTATACTGTAATATCTTTTTTTTTTCTATATAAATTTTAATTTTTTTTAAATAAATACTATAAAATTACACACAAGACTTGACCAAAAATATTTGTATCAAAATAAAAGTGTTTCAATCTCAATATTAATCACTGATTTTTTAATAATAATTTATAAGGACCAAATAACAAAAATAGATATCAAAAAATTAGTAAAAAAAATCTACAAAAATTCAATATATCACAAGTCTATTCATAGGGATCTAATAAGATAGATATAGGAAAATTTTAAACTATGAAACCAGATTGTTCAATTCCAATCAAACTATCCTTTAATTTTTTTTCCGAACTTATCTGTGATGCAAGTTCAAACATAATTTAAATTATAAAACTAGGTTTTTTCAATCAAACATACATATACTACTCACTGACCCAGCAACTGAATACACAAAGAACGATGGGCCTAGAGCAGATAAGTCCTTAGTTTACTATCCAACTCAAAACCAATGGGAAAGCTGATTCTTTTTTTTTGTACCAAACATGCACATGATCACACTACCAGAAACTCACAAATTTTCTAAATATTAAACTGTTTAGAGATATGACTGGATCTGTATATCAAGATCTTTATTATCTATACATAATCAGATTAGAGATATAATTTATCTCATAATTTGTAGGGTGGGGCTATTCTCACTCACGCATCTCCATTCTCACCTCATTTAATTTTTCATTATAAAATTACTAAACTCACCCCTTATATACACACTCTATTAGCAACTAATCACACTTCATGTTACATACACTCCATTAATAAGTAAACCAACTTTACTTTTTGTTATAATTAAGGTTTTATTCTCTATCTCATCTCATATATATATATGCTTTCAGATTATTTGTTATTTTTTTTTATGTTGTTACACTCTATTAGCAACTAAGCACGTCTCATGCTACATACACTCTATTAATAAGTAAACCAACTTTATTTTTTGTCATAATTAGGGTTTTATTCTCCATCTCGTCTCATATATATATATACATACTTTCAAATTATTTGTTATTTTTTTTTATATTGTTAAGGTTTTGCATCTATGTTTTTTTTTTTTTTGTTCGATTTTGTGTATGTGTTTGGTACTTTTTTTTTTTTTTCATATTTGATTTTGTGGCTTATAGTTTTGTTTGTTTCTTTAATCTTTACTTTTTTTTTTCCTTTTTGTTTCAGTTAGATTCTTTTTTTCTGTTTTTTGCTTATTTCATTCTTTTCTTTTTTTCTTATTTTGGTCCGCTTCTTTCTTTCTTTTTTTTTTTCTTGTTTCGTTCTTTCCTTTTCTCTTGTTTCACCATGCTTAGTTTTTTTTTTGACTTGTTCCGTTTTTTGTTGTTTTTTTTTCTTGATTTAGTTTTGCTTGTTTCTTTTTTTTTTTGTCATAAATATATTTATACTTTCAAACTAATTATTTTCTTTCATTATTTTTTCTTATGGTGATGTCTTTCACTAAAAGAGTGTATATAAAATGAGTGAGTTTAACTATTAATGGGGTGTATGTAGCATGAAATAAACTTAGTTACTAATGTGGTGGGTATTGAAGGGATGCAGTTAATAATTTAATAATGAGATGAGAATGAAAATTTGTGGGGTGGGAATAACCTCACTCTATTTTGTAAAGATGAATACTATTGAAATCTAATTCATTATGGCTGCGTACTTACCCTATAACTAGGTTTGATTTCCTTGTATTCAATTACCATAATAATATATCAGTGTAGGCCATAGGTATTTAGCCCATTAATGTAGGCATCGAGGGTATACGAACTTTTCACTGGGGCAAGTCCTACAAAATATTAAAATTTTCAAAATTTCAGGTAAACCTCAAGATGTCTGAAATCTGGACATGTTGGTTTATACATCGTCTTTTATTTGATAACTGAATTAACCCGTGCAGATTTGCTGCAGGGTTATTCATGGCTTTGCAAGAAAAAATAATCGCCTGTGGTGCTAGCTTGACTATGTTTGGGATGATTTTGAGATTTGTTGGCGCACCAGCCACCATGGCTATTGGTTCTTTTGCCGTTGGCTTGCGAGGTGAAGTACTACATGTTTCTATAATCCAGGTATATAATTATCCCAACTTGCTTGCCATAAGGAACTTGTACATTTAATCATCTCGACAATCATCACAAACATATTTGTTATGAGTCTGCTTAAAGTCTGAACAGAAAAAAAAAACACAATAAAAAAAAACAAAAACAAAAACAAAAAAGGCCATCCGGCTTAAAGAGCCATATGCCGTGAAGACTAGCCAAACCAAAGTAATGCTCCAAAACAGGCTTTATGTACTGTAGTTTTCAAAGCATTCCTTTCATTTTGGGGATTCGAACATGACCTTAATGCATGTAGAATTAACAAAACTTTCTATTATGAGAACGTCTTGAAATATATTTCTTTTAAGATCTGGATTCGGTCCTCAAAAAAGCATAGTGGCTCAGACCCTCCTTCACCCTAGTATAGGCTACACAGGGTTACTCTTTAATTTAAAAAAATTCATCAAAAGCAACCGCTGAAGATTGAACATGCCATTGTTCTACCATAACTAAAGAGATTGAAAACTCCATCAATTTTCAATGAATATCTCTTACGCCTTTCATATTTCTTACTAACCATCGGCTATGATATCATTTATATGCTTATTTTTTTCACCCTTGTATTAGAACCACTACTTATAATGTGACAACATAATGAATATTCTTGGTTGATTTTATTGTTTATTGCTTTTACAGGCAGCATTGCCACAATCCCTCACCTCTTTCGTTTTTGCCAGAGAATATGGCTTGCATGTAGATGTACTTAGCACAGCGTAAGTTAATTAAAATATAGTAGTCATTATTTCATATTACAAATTCTATTTTTAAAATAGATGCAGAAAAATTGAATGGAAGTATAAAATTTACATTTGCATATTCAAATTTGACTCTTACTGTTGTGCTATTCAATTTCAGGGTCATCTTCGGCACAATTGTGTCCCTTCCTGTGTTAGTTGCTTATTACGTGGTTTTAGAGTTATTACATTAATCTTTCCAATAGGAGGACTCTTATCGACTAATTGACGTGGCGCAACCACAACTATTGGATGACCGATTCAGTCCAACTAATCCATCTGGTCCACATGGAGTGGTAAAAACTTGATCGGTGTGGCAATGTTGTAATGTATCTTTAGCTCTCTTAGCAATATTGGAGAAGAGTTTGTTTTGTATCCCAAATTGTTAAAGAATTGAATTGCTTCAAAATAAATAATCCCAACCTAAAGTGGAGCTAAGTGACTTGTAATCTTTTTGTAGTCTAGTAGAATTAATGAATGCTACGCATGACACTCTCTTTTCCATTGGCCTAAATCTCTTTGCTAACACGCTCGCCCATTATACCCTACTATAAAACACATTAGTAGGGTAACTTAGCCGCTCACTTCTACTAATGTGGGGACTAAGTTGCTTGAGTTCCAAACAAAAGGAAGAATACACTCTTGAGTAGTGGTAGTGGCCTCAAAATTTCTGGCACCAGGAGTGTTTGTTATAACTCCGTCGAATCAACCTTATCCTCTTCAAACTCTCAAGTACCGACCATGATTATATGACCTGGAATGCGAAAACCTAGTAATGTTAGTATGGACTTGAAGAGTATCAACTTGAGGACTTGAGAAAGGAGAGAAATAAAACAAAGAAAAAGAGAGTATTACAATACATATGGGACAATGTCCTTTTCTGCCTTTTATCAAAGATTTCTGGGACAGTGTAAATGTTAGTAAAATCTACCATTTAATACTAAGTTGGAACTGGATCACTGCTAACTTTCTAGTCTACTTATGCCTTCAATTTAGTGTCATAAAATTGAGAGTTTGGGATACGAGTCCAATTAATTTTTCTAATTATTGCTTTTTTCTTTTACCACCGAAACATATTGGCAAGTGCTATAACAAATCCCGTATAGTCACACCAAGATATTTAGCATCCCCACCACGACGTTACAAATAGAAAGAACAGTGGAATTTTGAGAAAACTTTTGGCATCGCTTCAAGCAAGCCAACATTACGATTAGACATGATTGTAAGCTATTTAAAATGATCTATAATCTCAAATAATTGCTGCAATAACCAATTACAATTATTCTCATTCTCTGAATTACCCACCGCAAAAGCCAAAAGAAATAAACCTGTAACAAATCAAAGAGTAGTAACATCAAACAGTAACGCCAAAAAATCGTAACACAATACGATTAATAACAAAAAATTCTCAAACGTACAAACAAAAAAATTAATCAAATTCACCTTGTTGTTGTCTTTATTTGTGGCAAACAAAATGTTCCCTTTATACCACCCCTATAAAAATGTACCATCAACATATAGGATGGGCCAATAAAAATTAAACCCATGTTTACAAGTCATAATCGACATGAACAACCTATGAAAACTCTATGTGTCCGAGTCACATTCCAACACAACACGACGGCCTAGATTGGTGTTATTAGCAGCATCCATATACCAACGTAATTGTTGGTATTATAACGAATAATCCCTAAAAACATTCCCCTTGTTTTTTCAATCCCCATGCGTGCTTGATTATATGGTATTCTCAAACCATAATCTGCCTTACCACATCAATTGGACATGTACAGGACATTGTCGAATGTGATCAACAATCGATTCGCCAATCAACTTAGAAGTCATCCTTTTATTTTTTGTGTTGCGACCCCATTGCTCATTGTTTAATTTTCTGATGTAAAATCAACAATTAACCTTTGAGATAGAAGCGATAACATACCAATCACATTCAGAGTGCTTCGAGACACATTCATTTTTTTCATTCTTAACATAGTTAAATTGAAAACCAACCGTAATTGCATATTTACATAAAGCACTCCAAAAATCAAAAACATTGCCTTCAATTTTCTGACCAACCTTCATTATAGCATTTGACCATCTATTAGTCAAAAACACCTTCTCAGTGGGAGAAAAAAAATGAGGGAGAAGATCATGCTTGGTATCAAATCCATCATCAGTTGATCCAACATTTTCCACAACTTCAGAAATCCACAAATTCACAAAACTCATTCCCTCATTCAACTACTGAAACTTCAAAATAACTCATTTGAATAGCATGCATCGGTACAAACATATTCATCATGTCCAAATCATTTTTCAAAACGCAATTTGAAAGTCCATGAATTGAATAGGTCAAAGCAATATATCTCGGATTCAAAACATCCCATTTGTCACAAATTTCACGTACTACGTCACATGTAAAATCCGAGAAAAAAAAAAGGAAAAAATGTATGAGAAAGTAGGATCTTTCACGTGTTACAAAGTGATCGGGTGTCGTGCGACTAAAAAAATTGCGATTAGATTTTATTCGCGGGACCCAAAAAATAATTTAAAGTTATTTCAATAAAAATATATTAAATTTAATATGAGACGAGATTTAATTGATTCGTAATAAAATTGAACATGTGGCGCAATGTAGGCCAAATATTTAAAACTACTAGTTATTACCCGTGCCTGAAGGTACTATACAACAAATAAATTATTTTTAAACAATTGTCCAAATTCAAAAGAAATGGCCTAAAAATATTCATACAAATTCTTTTTTTAAAATGGCTCAAAATATATTGTCAATTATATCCTCCATATTAATAGAACTGTTATAAAAACATATAAAAACTTTCTAAAATAACTTCATATATACAAATGCTTATGAAAAAAAATACTAACATAATCCATTAAAATTTGCAATCTTGCTCATTTCTAACACTCACGAATTATCACCTCTACTACTACTTCATCCAATAACACAACATAATTATCAACTCAACTACCATATTTCTAATCCACTCTATCTCTATGTAATAAATACCTCAAAAAAAAAATATATATATATATATATATAACAGAATACAATTAAATTTGCAATCTTTAAACGGTATATAAAATCAATCAAATTTTGCTCATTTATAAACTCATGAATTTATCATCACTATCATCATTCAACCCCAAAATGACACAATATAATTATAAATTTAATCGCTAAATATTCAATCCTCCGCATATAAATATACACAAAAACACACTCACACATTTCTTTTTTGGTTACTAACAAACTCTTATAACCAATAATTGTTTTTATTAAAAATACAATAATTTAAGTTTTTTAAGGTAAAATAATAATATATTAATGTTTAACTAAAAAATAGGGAAAAAAAACTAAAAATCATGAATGTTTCTTAGTTTTGAAAATATTACACGAACACTTAATGATATTTTATAAATAACACGGAGACCCCCTGAGGTTTGTTATTCATTGCACGAAGACCCCCTCTGTCTCCCTTTTGTTAATATTGCAAACGAAAATTGATAATTTTATCCTAAAAAATTTAATTATTTTTACATTTATCCTTTTCTAAATTTAGTACCAAAAAAATTAAAATTTTAATAAAATAAAATAAAATTTGTTTTAGTACTCAAAAATTGATATAATTTAGTACTCCAAAAAATTGATTAAATAAATTTTAATATTAATTTGATATTCGATAAAGTTGAATATAAATTAGAGAAAATTAAGTGTCAATTTTTGATAAAAATATATATTAATTTATAATTTAAGGTTCATTTTATGTTAAATATTATTTGGTGTTTATAGTCAATGTGCTATTTTTTATTTACATTCAATGTTATTTACAAATTAAGAAGCAAATGACAAAATACATACGGTCATATATATAAAAATTTTGAATTAGTTTCAATGAATAAATAATTGGATGACATGTAATTTCATATGTTTTATAGAGTAGCTAATAGCAAAAACAACATAAGAGAAAAAAAAAAAGATAATAGTCTGAGAGAGAGAGAGTATAAGATAGATAGATAGATAAGAAGAATTATATGAGAGACTTAGCGTTGTAAAAAGAATGAAAGTCTAATTAGAACCATCAGATCAAAACAATTTAAGTCGCGAAAAGCTAAAGATAAATAATCTAGTTACTTTATTATATAGATATATAGAGAGAGAAGATGAGATAGTATATTTAAAAAGTCTAAGAGATAAGAGAAAGAGTTATATGAGAGATAGGAGTATTAGAGTTAAGTTTAATTATGACCGTCAGATCAATATTCATGAGATGATCTGAATCGTCTTTTATGTTGGGATTACGTTGTCCATTGTCCGTCAGATATATTTATGTTTTGTCTCAAAACGATCTGGACCTCTTTTTGTCTCTGGATTCAAGCTCAGCTCCACTTTATTATATAGATATTAAGTGGAAGACAAAAAGTCTTCCACTTATGCAGCACTCCAATGTTCAGCCAGACAAAGAGATAGAAAAGAGAGACAAAGAAAAAGAAAAGGAAAAAAGTAAATTTTTTGATCTTCTTCCTCATATTTACGAAGATCAAACAGTTTAATCGTTTCGGGCCAAGAATTAAAATTGCTCTACGCAACGAGAGTTATGCAACCACACCAAAGATAACATTTTTTCTCCAAAAATATCAAAGACCAGAATGTAGGACTAAGGCTTGCTAAATTGGGGTTTTCCTTAGAGTTTTACTACGTGGGCTCACGTTACGACAAGTAGGGTTTTCCCTATTTAGATATAATTTCAACCTAAAATATAACATATGAAATGTGTAGGCTAAGGGTATATATCACATGTTAGGTCTTGACTAGTGTAACTAGTAGGTTAAATATAAAATTTATAACTAACTTTGTAATTAGTAAAATCCTATCATAATTAACTTAGTGTAAGTTAATGTTAGTGGTTTAAACATGTTAATTGTACATTAGCATGATTTGATGTTTTAATGGCATATCAAGTTTAATAAAATTATTAGCTTGTTATGTGATTATGAAATAGTATGTATGCTAAATGATTATTTAACATATGATTAGTGTGGTGGACTTGTGCTTATGTTTATAGAATTAATAATCATGTTGTCATGTTAGAAATAATAAGCATGCTAGTTGTGTAAATTGATGTATCATCTAGGTGTTTGTTTAAATGTCTAGGTGAATACATGTTAATTAGGTTGATTATCTTAGATAACATGCTAGGGATTGTGTTGAAAATGTCATTATATTACATTCATTATGTAATAGATATTGTAAATGGTACCAAAGGCAATTGCACATTGTGTTGCATTTATGCATGGGTTACACTACATTCATGGGCATTGACATTGGTGGCAGTGTGTGCATGGTATAAAATCAATCACCACATACGTGGTTGGTCGTGGCTCGAAAAATTCGCATTAAGGTCCGACTGAGTCGCACAAAAAATTAAATGGATAAACGTGTCAGAGTATAGCAAGAAAGGCTAGATTCTCCCTCGGGTGTAAGACTTGCTTACTTGGTTTATACACTTTTTGACAGTGCAATTCCTGAAAAGTGTAACGGTGAAAACAGAGCCGTATGTGGGATGTCCTAAAAATTCGTTGATGGTGTGGTGTCCCACTGGTGAAATATCATAAATTATCTCCCCAAAAAGACACAAGAAAATTAATTACTTAGTCCTTGAGTGTACATAACACCAATGATGGAGGTTTGGAATGCTCGGATACATTCGCATGATATTGCATGTGTTCTGGGAGCTTGGGATGGGGCTCGGTGTTGGTATTACGTATGTGAGTCTCATTTCATGGCATGACATGATTTATAGCATTTGTTCATAATAGACATATTTGAATGAATGCATGAAATAATTGTTGCATGTAACATTTCATATGCATTTGGATTGAGAGGTATTATTTATAGAAGTTACCCTGTTGAGCGTTGGCTCACCATTTATGAGAACAATTTTCAGGTACACCACAGGCTTTCACCCAAGGCCTTACAACTAGTCCGCTTTGACGACAAAGTTGTTCTATAACTCTTAGTTTGGCGTTGTAGTCCCTTATATATATTTACTTTTGATATTGTATAATTTTTCGTAACAAAATTTTTTTTATATTTTAAAGGTATGTATATGAGACTCTTTTGAGACATTTATTCTTTTATGAATGAATGTATGTAGCGACGATGATTATGGTAGTATCCGATACTATACAAATTGAGTATGGATGAATGGATCCAGTGTGATTAATGTTGAATAATTGTGCACAGGTTACATTCTGGGTAGAGCTTTTTGTACAAAGGAGACTCTATCCCAATTTTTTTAAGTTATGAATCCTAATAAATAGGGCATAACGGCTTGGTATCGAGTTATACAGTATCCACAGGTACTTGGCGGATTGTTGGGTGATTAACAGGATAATTATGGATACCCAGATTTTCGGAAATCACATCACAAAATTTGAATGCATGGAAATTCTAATCATAATAGTCTCAAAGCAATAATTGCATCAAACCAACAAGGTGTCCTCCATTGATTTTTGTCAGCAATCCGAAATAAATATGAGCAAAAATTGAAATGAACCCGAGAAAAACTAAACAGAAAAACAGTAAAATCAAATAGTAACATAGTTTATTACGCATAAAGAAGTTCAATTTCATAATGCATGAAACACATACACCTCCAAAACGAAAAAGATAATGAACATGAAGCAAAATAACAAAATCAACATCCATGAACAAATAAAAAATCCGAAAATATTATGTCCGACATCTAAACATATATTTAACACAAATTTGAAAAGAACTCAATTGTTCATATAACAAATCAATATGACACAAACAATACAAATTGTTTACTTCACTTACTTTGTTTATATGATTACGACACGACTAAGCAAGTATGGAATCTAACTCTACAAAGGTTAGCAACTGTAGAACTGCTAGGAAGAACCGTAACTTCAAAATCACATAATTGACCTATGAACGAAGAAGAAGCCAGGATAATAATTGAAGCAGAGCAGTTCAAAATTTTTTTAATTTTATATCTAATTTTGAAATACAAAATATATGGAAATTAGTTATGGGAAGATATGGAATGTGTAACATGTCGTCAGTTATGAAAACTGATCTCCAAATCAATTTGGAAACTCCTTTTAGCATTAAAACTGGTCATTAAGGGTGTTTTAGTAATTAAAAAAATATTGGAAAAAAAGATAGAATTCATTGCCTGAAAAATTACTCATGTGGAACTTGATGGTAAATATGTTTAAGTCTTGCACTTTAAGCATTAAACGACTCTCAAATAGAACTAGTTCCAATTTTTTGAAAAACATTTCTCCAACGTTTCATCGAAAACAAACAACATAATATCCACAGCTTTGATGAACAATAATTACAATCTCGCTCATGCCACCGCTAACCATTTTGGCCAACTAAGATATTGGATTTGTTTATTTCATTCGCAAAATCTCATCAAAACCACATATTTGATTAACATAGAGATACTCAAACTCACTATAGTACCACTTATTAGGTTTATTATAACCCTAACAATCATCATATATCTAGGCAAAGTGATCGACAAACCTGTTAATAGCCAATATGCCGATCAAATGCCACACTCTGATTTTGTTGAGGTTAGGGACCATTTGCTATTACCAGCCTTGCTCATTATTAGGTAACACATCCCTTTTTATCGATTTTAGGGTTAGGGTAACACGTTGTCACCGTTGCTTTTATAATGAACAATATGGAGTCATGCAAAGAGCATGCTTACTAATAGAACGGAGTTTTCACCATCTATTTCTGCCCCAACTCTTCTAAAGTTGCCCTCCTAACGAATGGAGAAAGCTTATCCCTCACTCCCATTCGCCTAATCAAGCAGAACACCACTCGGCGATCATCCTATAACTAGTCTCGCCTATAGTTATAGTGGAGAACATACATAAGTATAAGTTTTGTAATTATCCTTATGACAGTTTGCACTTTGCGACCCTATCCGAGTATATGCATAGTGCAACAAATGTAGTGCTCTAACCCAGTCTCTGATGCACCATAAAAGTGATGGAAACTGATATATGTAAAAATGCATTGAGAGGGGGACGACTACCACATATATAGAATTTTATCTCCTGGTCATCTGTCCATCAAAGAAATCTTGGGAGAGTTGTAGACTTTCACTCCTTACTTTTAGGAAAACCACAACTCCGTATAACCAATTTAGTTCCAAGCTTCTAGTAGAGTTAGGCAACCACCAACCCATGATTAAAAAAAAGTGTAGGGCCAATAAAAATGTTTTATAAAAACCAAAATCAAATTAAAAGAAAACGTTCCAACATTCCATACATCACACGAAATCTTCACTAACATACAATTTAGAGAGGGGTGATGGATTTGAACTTCGAACACTCACTTCTTATATCTCAAGAGCCTCACGTTTTATACTAGGTTTAGACATCAGTTAATACAAATTGTTGGGAGTATATATATGGGCTTTGTGGAGGTTAATTATGTATTTGCGAAAATAGTGGCCATTTTAGCACCTAAAATTGTTTACCAACTTCATTAAAAGGGTCAAATTTTATAGGATAAAAGTACCTAGAATGTAGATGAACTTAATTAGACGAACCAATATCATTAGGGTAGGAACTAAGCCATGTGTTGTTTTTAAGTTGTCATTTTATATCTTTATCGAGTACAATGCAACATTAACTATATGTCTTTAACTAACAATGTAAGATGTCTTGATGTTAACCTAACCTATTTATTAATCGTGTTAGTTCGAATTCACCCGCCTTGGTATTAGTACCTTTTTCTCACTCAATTAAACTCACCACCCATATATCCCGTGAACTAAAAATCCACGCATCCACATGTTGGAAAAATCATATAAAAGAATAATCAAATTCTATAAAGACTCTTACCATATGAAGTCAAAACATAAAAAATGAAAAAAAAAAAATAGATTTTTTCTTCATAATGAGTTTGCTGCTTCAATATCAGGTTACTCATCTTTGAAACTCGCCTAACTATTTTATTATTCATGTTAGTTGGTGATCTTTATTTTTAAGCTTGTCTCAAGAACTAAACTATCCTAAATCTCACCCCCTCAATCATTCTTCTTCTATATACTTACTGATGCAACGAAATAAAGGAATACGGAGAACACTACGATTTTAAGTGTAAAGAACACACACTCTAAATCCACAAAGAAAAAAACAAGTGAATATCTATAAAAAGGTATATTATTCATACAACCAAATAGAATCGTAATACATATGTCAATTTATAGGAAAAACCAAAATCCTAAGTTGTCCAAAATGGAAACAAATCCTAATCTTAGGAAAATTTCTAAAAACAAATAAATACATGTCTAATTAACTAGAAAAATTGAAATGGTTTAAGAAATTAAATATTCTAGAAATTTGCTAATTAAAGTCTCATCCAAACAAAATAATAAAAATAAAAATACAATAATTTTTAATTCTCATTCTACATCAGACCCTCCCTCTTAGAAAAACTCGTCCTCGAGTTTCTATTGCTTGCAATAGGTCAATACGCTTTTGTTTATCTACATCCGCTTTGTACTTCAGATTAATTCTTTCAAGTACACCTTTACATGAATCTTTAAGGCCTTGGAGAACAGATATAATAATTTTTCATTCAACATCCTTCGGAAGCCGTAGCATGGCTTTAAGAATTTCTTGATATACATCTTCCAAAGTCAACTCAGTGTCTACTTCAACTTGATTTACTTTAGGATTATCAATATCCAACTTCATTGAATAACCTGATTTAATTCGGTCGAGAAATCAACAGTACTTGTTTACTATTTCCCTCGAATTGTTGCGATTCCCAAGAAAGATGTCACAAAAAGTATCATCAGCTAGCAACGAAAAGATATCAAGATCAAATATCTGTTGAAAATTATTACCATCAAAAATGTCTACCATCCCAAAAATATTACCAATTCTACATATTTGAGATTTTTGTTTATCTGTAAACTTCTCATCAACAATCTTCTATTTGTCTTTCTCATTAATTTCGACGAACTCACATGTATCAGGTTCCACTACAATAACTTCAATTGTGGCATCATCCCCTACGACACTCATTAATCTTGTCTTCACCTTTCTCTTTTGAGTTACCTTCAAGAGGCTCCCCAACATCACCATAGATCCATTCAATTTCATCATCTTCCATATATTCTTTTAGATAATCATCAATGTTTTTTCTGATTTGTACCTTCAAAACTATTGAATGAGGGAATAGTTTTCTAAGTGGACCTACTAACCTCTATGTGTCGGTGGTGCTACTGGAACAAAATTTGTTTATAATCTAATGGTAAAAACCTCTCTTTTAGTTACCATTTCATCTTAGACCACGACCAAATTGGACCTTTTTGTTGTCGTGCACGTGAAGACTGCACTTGTTCCCGCCAAGAACAAAGTTTTACTCTTTAATATATATCCCACTAATTTTACCTTCTCCACATCGTTTGTAACCTGCATGTAATTAAAAAAACTCTCAGCCTTAGTCAACCAATCAAAAAAATCTTCTATAGGAAGGTAACCATCAAAAGTAGGAAGGTCAACTTTGATTCTACGAAAATCTCTAGACTCATAATCATGTCTTCTATGATATCTAGCATAATCGTAGGAATCGAACATATTCGTAGTATACTCACAACCATCATTGTAATCTGCAATAGGTGGTGATGGGTAGGTCTATCATGAATATTATGTCTCCTAGGATAGACAAGAAGACAATCTCAAATGGGTTGAACACGAATCTTATCGTTGTTTTGTACCTATTCTTGATAGGGATCCTAGTTAGGACCCAACGCCAACCGCGCAACCATACCCTACAGCTCATGCAAGGCCTGTTGGGTAGCCTGCAATTGTTGTTGACGATCTAAGAATTTGGCTCTTGGAAGAGTCCTTTCCACATAATCACCGTTACGAGGAAAGTTGTCACCACTTCGCTGATTAGCGATCATGTGAGGTCAGTCAAGGTTCTGATACCAATTGACGCAGCGAAACAAAAGAACATGAAAAATACTACGTTTCTAAATATAAAGAAAACACACACTCTGAATCCATGGAAAAAAAACAAGAAAATATCTCTAAAAATGTGTATTAGTCCTTCAATGGAATAAAATCCTAATACATACGATAATTTATAGAAAAAAAACAAAATCCTAAAATTTTCAAAATTAAAACAAATCTTAATCTTATGAAAGTTTCTAAAAACAAATAAATACATGTCTAATTAATTAAAAAAATTGGCATGGTTTAAGCAAATAAATATTCTAAAAAATTTAAAAATAAAGTCTCATCCAAACAAAATAATAAAAATAAACAAATAAAAATAAAAATAGAATAATTATTAATCCTCGTTGTACATCACTCACCTACACCAGCACAAGTGTTACCCCCACACCTCCAACCAAGCAAACTACCACTACATATGGACCTCGATGGTGTCCTACTGAAAAAACATCCACAATAGTATCAAGAGGCCCGGACAAATTTCACAACCCAAAAACGTCAAGTGGGGTTCAACCCATGTGCCTCTCTTAATCTATAGTGAAAGCCCACAATTTAATATTGGGACAAAGACACCTAATTTGTGTTGTAAACAACTGGACCAATCAATTTCGAATAATCGACCACAAATGCTATTAGTAATAAAGAAAAAAGTCATTGCGAGTTAGTTCGATTGACCAAGACTCTCAAACATCATTCATCAGACGTTCGAGTTTTGTATGTGTTTAAAAAAAAAACAGAAAAGAAATAATCTGTCCAGGAGCGAAGTGGGAAAATTATGACCTCAAACATCAAAATAATCCAATGCAACTATATGAAATGGATTTCAAGTTTAGTTAATACTTTCTGATATTCCACATAAACTTGTAATACGAGATTTTGGGTACAATAGTGGGTTCAATAATATGAAACTCAATTCTATAAGATCTCGTCTATTGTGAAATTTGAAATAAATAAGTGAACACGATAACACATCACTTAGATAGACTAGCAAATGTATTAGGGTTATATAACAAGTTATACCCAATTCCTTGTTTGTGCATCCATGAGGATGAACTTATCCTCACAAAATACAATTATACCATCCCCTAATACATTTTTCCTCTATTTTCTTTCTTAGCAAATCAACTATTGTCAATTCAAGTGGGTCCCGTTGTTTATAAGTTGGACCCTTATAAATATATGGTGAATGATTTATCAAGAAAAAAAAAATATTGGAAGTGCTCTGAATCCCTTCCATTGGATTATTTTGTGCTGCCATAACCTTTTTAGGAAACAATTAGTAAGTTACAATGGAAATATTTGTCAGTAAAAAAGAATGTTAAAGTTGTCAATTTGCAATGTCAAAGGCAGAAGTTGAGGATTCTTAAAAACTTGCATTTATGAATAGTTATAGGCTATTGACTTGAGCGTCGTCTACTTCATTTTATGAAGAGTTACCTCACAGTGAAGGAATAGAAATGGTATTATAATATTTACTTCTGTGGATAAATTAATCACAGTAGCTATACCCCAAGCTCAGTACTCTGTAGCTTCGTCAAAGCTAATTATTAAACACCCATTTCATGAGTAAGTATTGACTTAATTATAATTCCCATGCTTCGACAGATACATCAGCATCGGTAACTCTTCCCTTCCATAGAGTTGTTGATTTCGAAAACAGTACCAATGGAATGGATGATGACCTGGCAATTGCGGGTGAGCCCCTGCAAAGAAGTTGAAAACTGAAAGTACTCTGGTGGTCAACCCTCCAATGATTAAGTCAATAAAGGTGATGAGAATTAGCTAAAATTGAGCTGGATGGAATTACGTAACTTAACTCATAGCTAACTCTTCTACTTTATAGGTGAGCTTTTGTTATCGTTATTGATGAGCCCAAATCAACTAGGTCAGACCCAATAAATCAAAAGGGGCCCAAGTCATTAGCGCCCAAAAGGAGCCCAAGTCACCAGCACCCAAAGGAACCACCCATCGGTTAGTCCTTCTGTCTCTCCTTCAAAATCTTCACTTTGCCACTTCGATTCAGTCCGACCCAGCTCGGGATCCTCCTCTCGAAGGAATAAGAGCACGAGGGAGAGAATATCAGGATACACATGAAAATCTAATTCTACCTTAATTGTTCTTACCAAAATAGTAGTGACCGTCTCACCTCACCATCTCACCATACATATATAATGTAAGCCCTCTCTACATAGAGGACATCACCTTTGAGACCTCCACACTCCAAATCTCTCTCTCTCCCAAAGCATTGTAATTCTCCCAGTAACTTTTATTCATCAATAAAGATCTCCGATCACTGCTGTCGTTTCTGATAGTGGAGTAGGTCACCTGAACCGAACTACTATTAATCTGCTTGTTTGCTCTTATTCACTGTTTTGTCATTGATTGCTTTATTTATTACTCATTAATTGCACTCTTACATATATTCGACTGTTGATCTTGCGTAATATCGACTTGTGCATCATCAGTTATGGCTCGTCAGCAATCTTTTAAAAAGTGCGGTAAGGAATGTGAAACAACCAACCCAAAATATCTAGAACAAGTTTGAGCCATTATGGTGGGATATAGGCGAGTGTAATGATATCTGGTTTGGAACCTAAAGGGTATTGCACCGAGTCTGACTCAAGTGTTCGCCTCATGTCTATCCCCGTCACGTGTCCCGCCACTCACGTGCTCCCACATGTTCAGCCACTCACGCGATTATCTCGGGTTATTTCTATCTCCATTAGTTGCCCCTAGCTTAAACCAGTGGAAGGCACACTCTATGAATTAATTACACTTGCCTATTTGGAGTGGAACCGCTTGCTTAGTATAAACAATTGCTAAAGTGCCGGTTTGGGCCTAGTACATATACAAGAGTCCTCATTTTTCTTTTCTGGTTGTCTTTGCGAACTTTTGGAACTCTGATATGCCTTTACCTCTACCCTAATCCTCTTTCGCTTTCCTATTTAACATGATGATTAGCTATAACACACGTAGGCTGGAATCAAATATTCCAATTTCAGTTTTACCGTTTTGTTTTTTTAGGATGGAGGAATTCCAACCTTGAATCTTTAGGGTTTTTTGTGAGTGAATTTGTTAGGGCTCGACTTGCATCTATGCTCAAGTTTTGTCTTTCCTTAGTCGCTAACAAACTTAATCGCTCTCTCCCCCTGAATTTATATATCAATCACCATAGCTTCCCAATCGTGGCAATTGATTCTAATCAATCCCCTTTTGAGAGTGTTCCAGCTCTCGTAGCCCAAGTCGATGCAGCAAACAAGGATTTTGACTCCATCCAAGAGATTTGGTCTTTAACTTTAAGGATTAGTGGGGCTAAGAACTGCTACAATCGCCTGGATGAGAGCACTCTTCAAGAATTACTCAATATTCGATTCTCTACTCTGTGCGTCTGCAAGTCCCTTCCGCTAATGAGATGAGACTACTAATTCTTTTTTTTCCCAACGAGACTTGCTTCTACAAGTCTATCTTTGAAGCTAGAGTTCACTTTTTGGTTTTGCCAAATATGTTAGAGAGGCCCTTTATCTTTTGAACCTTGCTCCAGCCTAGTTAACCTCTAATAGCTAGGGTTTTTGATTGGTATATGCGTTATCTGGGCTAAGGCAAACGGGGTTGGTGTGCAATCGACCTTTGCCAAGCTCATGTAGTGCTACAAGCTCGCCTATTGCTATGGGCAAGGCTTGGGGTGATTCTATTTCTCAAAGAGACAAGGTCTAACCCTCTTGACAAGTTACCTCTCGAATGTGAAAGAGTGAAAAGACAAGTTTTTCTTTGTCTCTAGTCCCAGTTGGGAATTTGGGTCCTCTAAGACTCATTCTAGCAGCTCTTTTCGAGTTCCTCGCATTTGGGAGATACCTACCCCTCTTCCAAGTAAGTGTGTTTTCTTCTAGTGATTTCTTGTTTGGTCTTCGAATTTTTACCTTAATCCTCTTTTGAACATAGGTAAACCGAATCTCCCATTCTATTAGTTGAGAGAACGGATTAAACAAGCGCTTGACTACCCACAAAAGGACTTCCCTGAGCTTGTGAGTGATCAAGCTCTCATTGAATGACTATTGGGGCCTTCTCCAAGTGGTTCCACTATCTCTCATCTATTGCTACCTCCCTTCCAAAAGTATAAGTATTTTTTTTTCACATCTTGTCTTAACTTCAATTTTCTCCTAACTTTTGCAATTCCTCAGTTATGGCCCCTAAGATCATTGACAAGAAATCCCTCCAGACAGTTATAGCCTGAAGGGCGTTTCAAACTGGCCCTTTGATGCAAGAGAAGAGAGTGAGGATGTCCTTCCCTTGGGTGAAAGGGGTGTCTCTGAACTCTGACATCTCTCCGACCTCTTCTCCAACTACTACTATTTTGCCAGTGCTAGGCTGACTAAGTCTCTCCCTTAGATAAAAGTTATCCTTCCTCTGTCAACAGGCAAAGGAAAGGTTATGGCTGATGAGAAGGCTCACATCTACCATCTCATCCACCTATTCAAAAAATGCTTGATGTCATATCATGTCCTAAAATTTTAATTTTCTTCTTATGGACACCAAAATACAAGGGTTAAGGGAAAGATTAAAAAATTAAATAGTGTGTTAAATAAAAATATCATATGAGTATGTGTAGTAGATAAAACAAATGTAAAGGGGTACCGGCCCACCCTGGCCTATGAGTGGCTCCGCCATTAGTTATGAGTTTGAATTTTATCTTCATATATTTTTTTATTCATTTATATCACATCACACATTTTTATTACAAGGAGAATTATTTTTTTTATTAAATTATGGTTCAATATAATTTTTATTTTAGACATTATTCATATATGATAGTATGCATATTGATA
This sequence comes from Ilex paraguariensis, assembly GCA_963454935.2. Classification (NCBI taxonomy): domain Eukaryota; kingdom Viridiplantae; phylum Streptophyta; class Magnoliopsida; order Aquifoliales; family Aquifoliaceae; genus Ilex; species Ilex paraguariensis. The sequence continues at coordinate 295,560 of CAUOFW020006347.1, forward strand.
TTTTTTGAGATCATGTATTTTGAGAAAAATTTGTCAATTTTTTTTTAAAAATAATGGGTATAATTTGAGCCACTATATCAAATATGTCGATTTTCAAATATAGTAGTATCAATTTTTTAAACGCTCAAATTTTATATTAGATCATGACTTCAAGCACCGATTATGATTAATCTATAATAATAAAACAACGCTTCTTGTTTGTGCTGCTTAAAATACTACAACGACACGACACGGATCATTTAGATCCAACGAATGAAATTGCGATTTAATCTTTTAACCACGACAATTCATTTAAATTTAAATTTTTAATCTTTTAACCACAATAACTATCTGAAATTTTAATTTTCTAACCATAATAACTCAATCCATACACTAAAAAATATGTTTTGCACAAGAGACGGTTAGTATATAAATATAGATATACATATATTTTTTCTTGATAAAATGAAATTTTTAAATCATGTAAAAGGGATAGTTTAAAATCTTGAGAAAATTTTAGTCACATCCCTTTTAATTTTGATTATATTTTCAAGAACACTCTTTTTATTATCTAAAACATCTTTGACACTTTTTTTATTTTATATTTAAATATTACTAACAATTCTTGTCATTAAAGTGACATTTCTAACAAAAAATTCATCTAAAAGACCAAAAGTATTCCGACATAAACCAAAAATATTTTTTCTATATAAAATTTTATTAAAATTCAAGCTGATGAAAGTTTATTTTTTAACATATTAAAATTCGAGTTGATTAAAATTTATTTTTTTAAATATTAAAATTTGAACCGATTAAAATTCGATTCAAGCTAAGTAAATTTTATTTATTTTTATGTATTAAAATTTGAGCCTTGTTAAATTTTATTATTTTTTTTCGTATTAAAATTCAAGTCTATTTGTGTTCAACTTGAATTGTTAACCCCAATTAAAATTCGATTCAAGCCGATTAAAATTTATATTTTTTACTTATTAAAATTCATGCTAATTATAATTCGATTCAAGTTAATTATAATTTATTTTTTATGCATTAAAATTTATATTTTTTTACGTATTAAAATTTATACCAATTAAAATTTAATACAAGTTTATTAAAATTTGATTTGAACTGATTAAAAATGAATTTTAATAGCCCCGAATTTTAATATATAAAATTCATAAAATAGATAGGACCTCATTGAAGGTATTTCTATCTAGAGGGGTGTAGATAAAATTTTATATCATGAGTAATTTAATAAAATTATATTCTAATTAAAATATTTAATCTAACAGGGTTGTTAGTAAAAATTCAAAAAATAAGGAGGATATCTTTAAAATGGAATAAATTAGAAAAAGTATGATTGAAAATCTCCCTAAAATCTTTGATAAGAAGCGTAATCTTAACTTACCCAACTATATTGAAGAAGTCTCACGAAAGAACGGCCGACCGATTTGGAAAGAGCCCGGAGACAGATGGGGTCTTACCAATCAGTGGTCCCCACTCGTACAGTCAGACAGTTTTTCGTTCGTGATTTAGGGATGAGATTTTTTTGATATTATGTGCCGCAATACAGGCACGGATTTCCCAAGTCTATACATTTACATTAACTAGCTAGACACATTACTAGTGCTGTCACTTCCACCTTTGCGTCGTCATCAAGAAAGTCTTTACCCATTACCCATGCATTGGTGAATGGTAGTGATAAAGCCGCAAGCCCTCCTCATCAAACATCAACTACTACCAGCAACTTCGAAAACCTTTCTCGCACCAACTAAATTCACAAACTCTCTCCATTCTAGATACACGTGTACATACAAAAATATGAGATTATTAAGCCAAAAAAAAGTTTTTGATACCAAACATTCGCTGCGTATCAAATAAAAACTTGACACATATAAAAAAAAAAAAATAATTTGTATAATAAAATAGTTTACACTTCAACTTTTAGAAAATAAATAAAATAATTTTTACTTTTTTCGGTTTAAATCACTTTAAATTTTACTTTATAGTTAATCTAATGACTAATTTAACACCATAAATTCCATCGCCATCGTCGCCACCACCACTACGGTCATTGCCACCCACCACAACAATCATCGTCTCCTACCCATCACCACAATTACCGCCCACCACCTCTCACCCCCATTAAAATCGATGCTTAAATTTATTTATTTCTCCTCTATGTTTATAATTTGATTTTGGATATAAACACAAATATATTCATTATTTATCATTTTTTATTACTTTGTTTCTTTAGGCACCGACAATAACTAGTTTTTTAAGACCATACATTTACTTTGTATCAAATAAAAACTTGATATGTATTTTTTTTTATTGTTAGTGTATTATTTTTCTAATCAATAGTTATAAATTTTTAAGTTAAAATCAACGAATGAAATGAATTTCGATATGATATCGGGTGACTAGATTTATTTATAGGTGTATCAGTAGGTGATTATAATAATTTAGTTACCCTAGAATCATGAATCTCTAGATGAGAAAAACATCCAATAAAAAAACAAATGAGAGCCTAAAGGAGGACATAGTAAATTTTCTAAAGAATGAACATAAGAAATTAATCTTTTGACCCATTAACTTTTTAGTTTGTAAAATCTTAAGAGGATCAATGGGGGTCGATTAAATTAGACCTAGTAAATTATTATAATTTTTTTTATATAAAACTCGTATCAATCACATATTTTATGACCTAGTGAATGTCACATTATCATTCTCAAATTATGTGCATTGCGCCAATAAGATGTGCCTTTTCGAAGACTCAAATGTAAAAAACTATTATATATATTAACCAACAATCATCTCCACTTTGTAAATTGGGATAATATCATAAATTAGAAAGATAGCTTCTCACAATATTTTACGGAGTTAGATAAATTTAGATAATCTTTTAAATTTTTGAGGGCCTTCAAAAATAGTTTAAAGTATGCCCTTGATAATTATGAGTTGTTTTAAGTAAATAGTATACTATATTAAGAGATCTTTAAAATTTAGGGACAGTCTCTAAATTTTGTCTTCGATTTCAAGTTGATCTTTGAACTTTCAATCGTCTCAATATAGTCTACCACCTATCAATTTTTGCCTTATTGAAGTCCTTCCATTAATTTTCACCATAAAATCAATTGTAAAATATCCCAATCTAATCTATTTCATAGGTGATTTAACAGTAAAAATATACCCAAGGCAAAATTTAGAGATCAACTATAATTTTTACTCAAATAATAATCACTCATGTAAATGGAAAGAAATAGGATACATTTTGTGTACTTGTTCAAACAATATTGAATTTACAGTGGTTGTTTCAAATGTAAGACCTTCCCACAAAAAAAGTTTTTTAGGACTTGTTTGATAATTTTTACAATTTTTGATTTTCTAAAAAACGAAAAGCAGAATCAAAAAACGAAAAACGTCTTTTTTTCATTTTTGAAAATCGCCCCTTGTTTATAAAATGATGACAAAAAAAAAAATAAAAAAGATTATCAAACAAATTTTTTTTTTATTTTCTCTAAATATCAAATAAAAATAAAAAAAAAAAAAAATATAAAAGTTACCAAATGGACCTTAGTTTGTAACATTACCTTTAATTTTCCTTGCCCCTAGAAAACTGAAACAACCCCTATCTTAAATTTGAATTTGAAGGACATGTGTCTTTCAAGGATGAGTAAGTATGGCCTGATTTGTATATATCCGAGAGTAAGGAATAGGAGGATAACAACTCTTCTCTCAACTAATCTTATTATATTTCTGTCTTCTTCTGAAAAAATATCAATTTCTTTTATCTTTTTGTTCCTGGGTAAGCATTTATAATATCAATAAAGAAGTGATGATCAACCTAAAGACTTAGAAGAAACAGCTAGGCTTGATAATGAAGAGAGTTGGGTTAGGCCCACTTGGAAAGGAACACATTCCACCTGCACCAGCTGATCATAATGCACTCCATTTTTCAATGTACACTCCCCTCTCTCTATCCAAGGCAGTGCCATTCTAGTGAAAATAGTGACTGCGCACAAGCTTATTCTACAAATATTCCGACACAGAGAGAAGAGAAGAGAGAGAGGAGAGAGACTATTTTTCTTTCCTAAAAAGAGTTGTGAATGTTCAGAGGATAATTGTATGACATGTCGGTTTGTGTTTCTTGAGAGAATTAGATTATAGTTATATGGGTCAGTTTCTGAATGCCTCAGTCTCACAATTTTGTTTTTGTTTTAAAAAATGCCATTTTTTGTGCATCAGCTCATCTCTATCTTTATCTTCTGGAAAACAACTCTCTGTTCATTGGTTACTATGTGATTGCTTTTTTAGGTACTTTTCTACCATTAATTGCATTGTAGGACAACAATCACATGTATGTGTCTATCTGCATGCTTTCTCTTTCTCTTGAAAGTCCATCTGTTACTTCCTCTTTTCTCTCTTCCATCCACCTGTAAGTTTGTGTATTGTTCACTAGGTTTGCATTTACTCTGTCAATTTTTTCCTTTAACATCTTGTTAAGCTTAGAGTGGTTTATGTAATCTCAGAAATTTCATGCCCAAATTTGAAATTTTCTCCTTGAAATTCATGTAATCCTGCAGGTATTGCTGTGATTGTTTATTGCTTGTGCTCTGTTTTTTATTTTCTTCAATATCTTGTCAAGACTAGAGTGGTTTATTTAATAATCCCTGAATTTGCATGCCAAAATTTGAAATTTTCATTTTGAAATTCGGGTATTCCTGGAGTCCAATAGATCTTTATAAATGGGTCTCATGCGAACTTTTATTATCTGCATTTTTTTCTCAAACCCCATGGTTCTTTCCATGTACAGATTGATATTGCTCTGTTCTTTTTCCTGCTCATGGTTGTTAATTTCGTTGATTGTTTCCCTTTGTATTCTTCTCCTATCCATGATACTTACTCTTTGTTCATTATGTTATTTTTTTTTCAAATCTTCCTTTTTATCTGTTGATATTAAATTTCATATTTTGGATGGACTTCCCTTTTTGTTGCAGCTGAAAGGAAGATAGGACTGGACCACCACATTAAGAAGGTTCTTACAGTTGAGATGGTTGGTGACAGTGATTCTTTTTTCTTGATCACTTGGAGAGAGACCCATTTTGAAGCTTTCTAAATCATGAGTAATCTCCACCAAATTATGGTTTTCTTCTTATGAATATATCTGAAAATGGGTTTCATTTGGGTTTCCAGAAAAAAGGAAAAGTTGCATGTAGTTTCATCTATCATGTGATTCTTTTTAGCTGTTAGTTGGAAGCTTGTAGAGTATTAGTAGGAATGATTCAAAGGGCTGTTTTTTGATATCTCTTTTGCTTGAAGTATGATGATTTGTGGACAAGTAATGGAGCCTACAAATCAGAAATCTATTGAGAGAGTTGTTTCACAGAAAGCTATTCAGATGGGTAACTCATTCCCATGCCAAATTTGTGTGGTGGGATTTCTCTGTGGGGTTTGTCTCACCACATTGTTTCTGGCTGCTCTTACTTCATTTGGGACTTTTGAGTATGGTGGGATTTCGTTTTCAACATTTGCAACTGGAATTTCCAAGTCGAATTCAAGTTCAGAACTTGTCAGTAAGTGGGATTTGCCCTTCTGTTTTCTCAATTGTTATTTTCTTTTATGTTTCTGTTGTGTTACATGCATTAAAATTATAGCTTTTGCTAACATTTTAGTATGCAATTTGGTGTAAATTTGAATGTTTCCTCTCATTCTTTTTGTTATTTATTGTTTATGGGTGATCCATTTAACAGTATGCTTTCCCTTTTTTGTTTTTGTTTTTCTGTTCTTGAATTAGAGGTTATTTGCCTTTGATTAATCCATAAAGCACTATTCATTGTAATTTTTTTTTCCCTTTGTAGTTGTTCTAGATCAAATTTGAGTGTGAAAAATTTGGGTTGGTATAATTTGTAAATAAAAATTGGCAATTATGGTCGGCATAATATTCTGCTCAAAAGGGGGTGTGTGAATTTACCACAAAAAAGAAAAATTCTTAACGTTCGGATATAGTAAATCTGAAATTAATCAAATTACTTGTTGCCAAAGTTTGGCCAAAAGGTCTGTACTAGATTGAGGTTGGTCAGAACTTATCCATAAAGTCATGAAGGATGTATTGGAAGCAACCGAAAGTTTGAATAGCTTCTAATTCAAAATTTCATAATGTGCTTCTAAGTGTGTGTACAAAACATATGATGCAGCTTAATAACTTCTTCTACTTCCTTTCTCAATCCCAAGCTTCCCTATAAAGCAAACACTTGCAACTTTATAAGGGGCAATTGGCTGTTACCAATGTGGTTTCTTGAAACGGGCCACTAAAAGAGATTCTAATCAGTGCAAGGACTTGGGAGAAAAAAAGAAGAAAAACTGACAGAATGAAACCACAGTTCAGAAAATACTGTTAACCTCGAGCTTTTTAGTGAAGCATATCCGGAAGTTGTCCTCAGAAGCATAGGTCAAAATGCATGATAAGGGTTAAGAGAAAGGGTGCTTTTATAACTACATAAGATCATCTTATTGTTAATTTGCATTTCTTTAATTCTAATGGAACTTCACCAGAAGTTTCCGGATCATGGTCCAGTTCAGTGATGGGTTAGTCAATATTGAACTAAATCTTTAACAAGATGCAAGCCAAAAGAATTTACATGGCTGATTGTAGAAACTAAATTTCTTCCTTGAGACACCTTCATGTCTTACAGAGGGTGTTCCCTGAAGAAACGATTGTTGATTGGAAATATAAAAATCAAATTGCTTCCTGAGTATAACCAAGCCTTACGGATCATTCATATGAGGAATGCCCTATCAATCCTGTTGGTTGCTTACTAGTTTTATTCACCAATTGGCTGTTAATTTATAATATAAAGATCTATCTTGCAAGACACTATCCAAATGTTTAATAGGAACTAGGACATTAGTTAATGTTATTTTGCAAGAGGTATTTAATTCCTGTTCAACTGTGGAATGTCTTTCAACGTACACACCTGAACATTTTGGCTAATGTAGATATTTTCTTTTTCCTTCAGAGAATAAAAGATAACTCTTAATTTCGTTCACACCTACTCCTGTGTTTTTCTATCCCAAATTATACACAATCCGAAAGGAACCTCCTTGAACTTCGTCAAAATGTATTTTTTTTTTATTGGCTGTCATTTTTCTTGCTTGCTGTAGGCAACTTAGGTTGTATCTAGTAAGGCATTGTGGTATACTACAGCCCATTTTAAACATATTGACTTCTGGTAGCAGCAATTATGAGATAAAAGTTGTTTTCAATCTGTAAGTTTATTCAGATGGAAATGTAGTGGGGTGATAAATGCATTTTTTAGGCCAAGATTTATTTTTCTCTGTTAATTATAACATATGATCACTTTAGATGATGTGATTTCTGATTGCACAAGTTTTAGCAGGATATGAATGCTGGCTCGGCCACCTATACTAGTCTGATGGTGTCTTTATGAAAGGTTGCAGTCCAGTAATTTAAGTACTGTAACTCTCCTAACTAGTTGAGCTTAGACTTCTTGGGCTACTTCAATCTTTAACTTGAAGACAATACACGACATGATACACTTGAAAAACGATACATATCGTGTCTCTGTATCGTTTTTACACCGTATCGTACAATATGATGCGATACGTCCGATACATGACGATTTTTTTTTTTTTTGGCTGAAATGACATCGTTTTACCTTAAGACTTATTTTTAAATTACTAGCTAATGAAACGACGTCATTTCAGTGGTTGTGATTTAAAAAAATAAAATAAAGTATGTTGTTAATGTTATTCATTTGAGTTCAAAATTTCTGATTAATATTAAAGTTATTCAAGCAGTTAATATTAGAAGTTTGAATTAGAGGTCTTTGCATTTTGATATTACTCAACTATGTTGGGAACTTGAATACTTGGTGTAGCTATATTATTATGAGTCTATGTTTTTTTTACAAAGGTATATATATATATATATATATATATATATATATATATACACACACATTATTAATAATTATTTAAAAATTAAAATTGCGGGTATCTTACGATCCACGATACGATGGGATACACTATTTTTGAAAAACGATACGCCTTCCGATACGTGATTTAACTACTATGCATAAACACAAGTGAAAGTTAGAAACACATAATGGGAGGGTGACTCTCTTAGTAGTCTCAGGCTACAACATTTAGGATGGTTTTGCAGTTATTTTCGCTTGACTTTCTGTATCATTGATTAGCTCTGAAGGATATTTAAATTTTCAGATGGATCAATTGCATGCGTAAGAGTTGAAAGTTATGGTGTTATGTTTGCAGATGTGATTGCCAGTGGAGATTGCAACATAAAGCCAAATGAAATAGAAAGGATGATGTATTCACAAACTAGTATAAACTTTAGAGTTGCTGAGAAAGTTCCCTTACTTTACTCAGCTTGGAATGATTTACCAACTAAATTTATAAATCGGGAAGGTGAGTTCTCACAAAGTGCTGGCTCGGGCAGATCAAATGTACCAAACCCTCCTCACTTGGAGAACTGCAAGTTGCGTGCCGAAGTAGACCAGCATCTCGATAACCGTGTTGAGAATGAGAACTTCCCTCCATGGACTATCTGGAAGGGAATGTTAAATAACTTCCTCTTAGTATCGACTGATGAGCAGCTGAGGCACTATAGGCATCAAGCCATGTCCGAAGGTGCTTATCCACCCTGGGTATGTTCTTATTATATACTGAAAGTCATTGCTTTGCTCCCAAATATGATTACATGAGAAAGTATCTTTATCTTCACACTTGAACTGGGGTTTTTAACTCAGTGACTTAAATTTGCTAAATTACTCACAAAATTCCATTCTGAATCTATCGCACTTACAAATTGCATACACCTACAGTTCACAATTTGTAGTATCAGCCTCCTCTGCTCGAACAAGAGGAATCTAGCTCATCATTAATTCATGTAACTTTTTGTACATATGCATGTTGTGTTCTAGGAAAATTGGCAGCACATACATTAGTACTTGTTGAACTACCAGTTTTCTTTGGCTTAAGAATGATGTGGGGAGGTGCGCTTCAGACCACACATGCATTCTTGTTTTTAAACATATTAAACTGGTTAGTTGAAAATATATACGTAGAAGTAAATCAATTGTCCGAATTATGATGCATATGATTACTGTAAACTGATCAATTAACTAACGAACTAATATGATGGCATAATTCTTTTCCACTCTTGTAGTTATTAGGTAAGTGGAAGTCTTTTCTTTGCAACGTGAATGTCTTCTGAATTCTTTTTTGTTGCATATTATATGCACCATTTTAAAGTGTTAGGGGTGTGTGTGTGTGTGATGATTATGGCCATCAACATTTTACAAATTTAAGGGCTGTCACAGATCACGGGATCAGATGAAGAAAATTATCCCTTTACGAGGAAAGTGCAACGCGACATTTGGCTCCATCAGCATCCATTGAACTGCAGTGATCCTAGTGTTAAATTTCTAGTTGCTGACTGGGAGAGATTACCCGGATTTGGTATCGGCGCCCAGTTTGCTGGAATGTGTGGTCTTCTTGCCATTGCAATGAAAGAGAATAGAGTACTTGTTACAGACTACTACAATAGGGCTGACCATGATGGTTGTGAAGGTACAATAACATATCAGTAGTGCTTGTACATAAATCTTCCTGCGATATATCTTCTGGCATTAGACACTTATTCCTTGAACTTGGAGGGGGTTGGAAGTGCAATATCAATACTCAAAAGTAGGACTCTATCTTGTTAGAGCAGTCAACCCAAAACCAAAAACCAACTGGCAATGGATGGATAGGCTCAACCATATAAACTAACTTGGAGTGATACTCATATTTGGTTATTTGATACAAACATTCTAACACCCTCCCTCACTAATGGCCTAAGCTCGCAGGTGGACTAACAAACTGAACCAAAACAAATTCACAATCAAATGGGTGAAACCTGACCCATTGACCCAGGCCCAACTTTGATACCATGGTACTAAAAAATGCATTCTTCTTTTCTTTATTTTAATAGCGGGATTCAACCGAGATACCATGCATGTTCCTAATTATATTACGTGACTTGTAGAATATCCACCTTAATGCAATTTTTTCACTGGTGAAATATATTTTTTCTCTACTTCTTGTGTCTTCATAGGTCTGTCACGCTCTAGTTGGTCTTGCTACTTCTTTCCAGAAACATCTGAAGAATGCCGTCACCATGCTTTTGAGCTTATGCAGAGAAAAGAAGCATGGGAAAAAGGAATTATAACAAGAAAAGACAATTATACTTCTAAAGAAATATGGGCTGGTCGAACTCCTAGGCAAGCTGTTGCACATCTTCCTCGTTAGTTCTGCGATATTTTATGCATGCAGAATGTGATTATATCATCTCTTTATGTGACTAGTGTTAACATTACACTACAGGAAATGGGGTAATCGTTGGAGTTATCTGCAGCCAACAACAGAAGTAAATGGAAGTCTGATTGCCTATCATCGAAAAATGGATCGGAGGTGGTGGAGAGCGCAGGTACAGTTAGAGGTTCCTCTGGAAATGGAAGGTTTTGTGGGTTTTAGACGAATAGAGCATTTTAATTTGTCATATTTATAGACTCCACCCCTTTGACATATACATAAATAATCATTAACATATCTCTACTAGGGAGAAATGATTTACATATCTCTGCAAGGGAGAAATGAAGTACATTTTATCTTCTTTATTACCAATCTTGCCGTGATGACCAAAAGTACATGACTAAATTTCTTTTCCCTCCGTCCTTGCAAACTAAAGTGGAATGATCCAGATTGTCCAATTTGAGAATCAGGAGAAATGATGAGTTAATTGAAAAGCAGATAAAACCTTTTGTCTATGTTGCTCAGTTTGATTGACATGATAGGTATGTTAATCTGTTTGGTTAAGATGATAGTGCTGGAGGCCCAGGAGAGTAAGCATTGAGTGACATGATGTGACGCCTGCCTCAGGATTATATATGTAGAACTCCCCCTATATGGAACAGAGTTCAGAACATTGGAGCTCTTGTAGATTATCATCCTGCCCCAGATGGTCCATTGAAGCTCTCATCGATTGTCATCTTCCCCAAAATGAATTATATCAAATTTAAATCAACTTTAAATTACTGGTTGTCCCCAAATAGTGTAGTAACCATTAGAGCATAAGTTGCATTTTGTGAATGATGGTAAGAAATCAATAATGTTTGCTTTCCTTGTGTTTTTAATATAATTGCATTAATGTTTATGTCATTGTCAGGCTATGCGCTATCTAATGAGGTTTAAGACTGAGTACACATGCAACCTACTAAATATTGCACGGCATGCAGCATTTGGGTGGGAAGCTGCAAAAATAGTTGCTGCAACTCCTGTTGAAGAATTGCAAGAGGTATGTTAATCTAGAACCTTATTTCTTGTATGCTTTGGAGAAGATGGAGAAAAAACCTGAAAAAACCTGGATTAACATTCCTTTGCTTTCTGAAAGCAAAGTTAGTCCTTGTTAATCAAATGGTTCCTTTGCTTTCTGAACTTCATAATGTCCATTAAATGAGTTATGCGCAAACTGTCACTACAATGTTTAGGAGGGTTATGTCATATTTATTCTTCATTTTTGTTGTGATCACTGTTCTTCACTCATTTTAGTGCTATGTTTTTAACCTTGACATTGGATGGTTATGAAGAATACCGTTTACTTTCAGCTTGATAGGTTGTTCTTACCAGATTTCTGTGGATTAGGTTCTGTTTATTTGCATGAGAGGGAAAACATCATTTTTTCACCCAGGAATATATTCTTGTATTTAAATATGCCAAGTTACTTGGAAGAGATAAAGTGATGCTAAATTGATAACAAGAAATTTATGGCAGTGTCGCCTCTTGTGGACCCTTTTTAAAACTCACTTGAGCAAGTATGTCAATTTTTTATGCATTTAAACTTTTTTAAAGACTTTATAAACATTATAGTTGTAGCGAGTGCCTTTGTTATTCCCTCCGGTTCTATGCCATGTAGTCTTCAAATAAATAGCTTTTGTGCAGTATTGAATTGCTATGGTGATCAAAATAATTCCACAATGGATTTTCTTAGACAAATACTCAGAAAACAAAGTGCAATTTTCCCCTTAATTCCGGTTGTTGTCAGGAATATAAGCATAATATCTTCCTGATCTGAGTCTTGAAACCCCAACGTGACTAGTAGATTTTCTCCTATGCAGGATGTCGGAGACAAATCTAGATATGACATTGAAGAATTTGTTTGGTCAAGTCATAAGCCATGGATCCCTAGGCCGTTGTTAAGCATACATGTGAGAATGGGAGACAAGGCATGCGAAATGGAGGTGGTAGAATTCGAAGTGTACATGCAACTTGCTGACCGCATTAGAAAGCGTTTTCCTCATCTTAACAGCATCTGGCTCTCCACTGAAATGCAGGTTTTACAATTTTGTATGCTGAGTTATTCTTTTTTTCCTTGAAAGATAGTTGCTGTTTATGCTTTTGTATGGATTGGAATTGTAAATTGTGTTACTGATCTTCAGGAAGTGATTGACAAATCAAGATCGTATGCCCATTGGAAATTTTACTACACGAATGTGACACGACAAGTGGGGAACATGACTATGGCAACTTATGAAGCCAGTCTTGGCAGGGAAACCAGCACCAACTATCCTCTAGTTAATTTCTTGATGGCCACTGAAGCTGACTTCTTCATTGGAGCATTAGGTTCTACATGGTGCTTTCTCATAGATGGAATGAGGAACACCGGAGGAAAAGTAATGGCTGGGTACTTGAGTGTCAACAAAGATCGGTTCTGGTAGGGAGTTTTGTAAATCTGCCAGCTTGGAGTAATTTGGGATAATTAGTGGCTTGGCAACTTCAATGTGAACAATGAGTAAATATTCACGTCATCACTTCTTGGTGTCACCGTCTAATAACAAAAACTGTGTGCGGGGGAAGGAGATATATGTATAGATTACATATCTCCACACGACCCAAGAATATCCAACACAAGATGCAGCAACTTGCCCACTACACTGTGTGGAGTGATATTTTACTCGAGGAGAAGGATGGTTCTGCCGACACCTAAAGATGGCTATCAACCACATGGGTGCTATATTACTTGTGATATGGGTGTTCAATTGTGTGGGTCACTCTGTTTTCAAAGACTAAACAGTACAAAGCTTCCTACTGGTAGCAGCATGTAAATGTGTACAATCTTTGTTTAATTGTTTTTGGGTCATATTCGTATATACGTTATATATATTACTTTTTGCTGTTTTTGTTCTCATAATAATCAAGTGCATGGAAACTATTATCTTATCTTTGTTGCAAAGGGTAGCTACACTTTTTTGTGAAATGACCAAAAATACCCTTTATTCCTATTTCCTATAACAATAGGCAACATAGCATTGACTCCAGTCTCCATCACTCATTAACTAATAGTCATGAGTCTCATTTCTTGTCGCCGTAGTTGGACCATTTCCTATGGACCTCTCCATTAGAAAATTTTAAATTTAAAGGAAGTGAAATTCAAATTTAAATAAGGATAAATTTAAATTTAAAAAAAGATAAAATATGATCATTGGATCTTTAAAGAAAGATGTAGTCTCATTATTAAATATTTAGGTATGTATTTGAATCACTTTTGATTTAAGTAGAAAAATGAGTCTTCTTTCATTTAAAGAGTAGGGGTGTCAATTTTGATATGATGATATGAACATGACATGAACGATTATAAAATTGACACGATTATTAAATATATATATAATAAATAATTTATATTAATATTTAATACTCATAACACACTAAATAGATTTTTTTTGTGGATTTTAACACAATATGACACAAATAACACAACACATAGATCACACGAATACGACATGATTTAAACCCTTATTTAAGAGCATCACCAACACCGACTCAAATTTAAACTCAAATTTAAATTTGAGTAAAAAATTTCAAAAAACTTACACCAATTTTTCACTCAAACTTATACCATATTAAGGAAGACTCAAATTTTTACCTAAATATTTAATTGTGATATTTCACTCTTTTAAAAATTCAATGGTTATGTTTACTCTCTTTTAAATTTGAGTTTGCCCGCATTTAAATTTGAGTTTCTTATTTAAATTTAAGTTTGTCCATTGAAGTTCTTTGTATAAAAATAAGCTTTTTACTCAAATGTTAATTTAAATTTGAATAAAAATTTGAGTCATAGTTAGAGATACTGTGAGTCTAATATTAGAGAAAGTGTTTAAGAATTTTTTACTTAAATTTAAATTTTAATTTTAAAAAAAATAAGGATCGGAGATGCACTTAAATAGGCATCTTTACTTTTACACAGCAAAATAAATACGAGTAAGGCTATACCAACTAAGTTAATCTCCTAGTTTGTTGACCATTGATATTCATTGGCCCTATCTAAATCTATAATATTAATAAAAGTACTTTAATATAAAAAAATTTGATTCACTATTTTACCCTAATAAAGAATTAAAAAGACTACGCTATCCTTCCCCACTTAATATCTAAATTATTATCATATCCTTATGTATTTAAATCTCCAAATTATATTTAAGATCACTTTTAATTATATATTCCCTATGTATAAATGTTAATTTTTATAAAAAATCTTGATTGATTATATTACTCTTAAAAAATATATGCATCATTATAAGTTCTAATAAAATTGTAACGCCCCAAAATTCACCTTGGATGACATTACTATTTAAAATCATTCACATCATGAGAGCAACTAATAAAGTCCATAAATAAGACAAATTTCATTCATCATACATAATATTTACAACATTATCCAAAAGAATATGTCGAACCTTGATATTTACATCCAAAAAGAATATGTCAAACTATGATTATTACATCTCAAAATTACACTTTATCTTGCGGCGGAATAAACAAAATAACATCTATCCATTTTATCAAAATGTATCTCCTAGTCTAGGACATGGAGAGATCAACTCTAGACATCTCCTTCAGGATCCACGCTTCCATCCAATTGCGCTTCCCAAGCTACCTGCTCATCAACTCCAAGCTCTTCATCTAAACCGACATCTGAGAATAAATAGTATTTGTAGGGGATGAGCACTAAGTTCTGTAGCAACATCCTCACAAACTTGAATAAGGTTTAGAAAACATATAAATATAGTTCGGTTTCATTTTCCAAAATATTATATATAACTTGAAATAAAACATGGACAATTTATTCGATCTCAAGTTAACGCAATAGCAATAAGTTAAATGAAAGAAATAAACATGTGAAGAAATCAATTAATCATTCAATAGCATCATTTCATATTCTCATGTATGTTGGTTGCTTCCCATGAATTTACACGACGATGCTACCTTGTTCACCCATCATAACCACACAAACCAATTTAGAAAGGGCGTATACCGTCTCCCACAGCATTGACGAATCCTTCCAAGAAAAAATATATTATCCCTCAGCCTCGAACTTACATGAACAATAGTAGTTACTCTCACAAACAACAATTCACTACAACTGTTAGGAAACC
The DNA here is from genome assembly GCA_963454935.2 of Ilex paraguariensis. Classification (NCBI taxonomy): domain Eukaryota; kingdom Viridiplantae; phylum Streptophyta; class Magnoliopsida; order Aquifoliales; family Aquifoliaceae; genus Ilex; species Ilex paraguariensis. The sequence continues at coordinate 311,048 of CAUOFW020006347.1, forward strand.
ATCTTACCCTCACTAGGATAGACTAACCTCTAACACTTTACGGTAGTTCTCGAATGTAATTCAAGTCCATCACAACAAACCATACAAAAGATGCAATACCAACCATTTTCTCAAATCACAAGTAAATTCAAAACCCCCAATTTCATAAGTATTTTTCCAACATAACAATTCAATAAAAATAAGCAAGAGATCATCAAAAGATAGGCATTTATTGTTCCAAGCAAAGCGCTAAAGTTTTTGAATCAAGAACAAGAGGATATCATGAAGAAAAATTCATTTTTTTCCAAGTTAGGTTTTACAACAAGAACATGAATTTCTTGGGTTATCAAACCATAAATTCTTTCAAAACATGGTAAGATTTGTAAGAATATCAACAATCAAGGATTTTATAACAAATATATATGATTAAGAGTCAAAACATATGTATATATAAGCTCTAGCCTCAATGAACAAGAGTGGAAGAAAACCTTTAACTTCTTCTTCGTTAGTGTTCTTGAAAAACTTGAGATTTTGATCCACTTCAAGGTCCAAATCCCTCTTGATCTTGTGTATTTCTACCTTTCTTTATTGTTTCTCAAGGCTTTCTAGGGTTGTAAATGGTGTATGAAGGCTAAAGGAGGCGTTCTTATGTATTTTTAAGAGGCCAAATGGTCCCCCTGTGTGCGAATCTGAAAGTCAAAATTCGTAGCTCACGTTCGAACGTCATTGACATTCGAACGTCCTTTTGCTCCCAGTACTTTTGTTTTTCCATCAAACAAAAAGTACTGTAACGTATTATCGTTTGAACAGACTTTCACATTCAAACGTAGGTCGTTCGAACGTCATTTCACGTTCGAACGGACTTCCTGTTTTTGCTAAAATTTCTAGTGAAATTTTGGCCTATTTAGAGGTCGATTTGGAAAATTTTCATAAAAATATACTTTTGTAGCCCCTAGAAGTCTACTATCTACTGTCAAAATTTCAGATCAAATAGACATTAGAATAAAAAGTTATGATCAAAATACTAAGGCAGTGTCTAAAATCTTTTTTATCTAAATTTTGTCTAAAATGTGTTTTCACTCTGAAATACTTCCAAACTTCTATAACACACTCTATTACCTCAACTAACATTTTATCTCTACTTTTACAATCCACCTAGTTCATGCATACATCATTACATAAATTAGTATTTCAAAACATAATTACGCTGCTATATAAAGAATAGAATGTGTGGGTTTACAAAAATATTCAAAAATTTCATCAATATAATATTATTCACCTTATTTATAAAGGTAATATTATGATTACATATTTATATTTTATTTTTCATTAAAATGTTTAACCCTTTTATTTTTAAGATAAAAAATAATGTATATAAAGTTTTATATGATTTTTTAGTCACAATAAACTTTTTAAACTATGTTAACATTTTTTGTGAAAACTTGATTTTTTTAAAAAATTTAATATGTTTTATAATATATATTATAGTATTGTATATTAAAATTTATCTCAATTGACTTAACTAATCCTAAATATAGTAAAGTTCAAATACGATTAGTATATTGATAATTATTTTTATGTTATTTAATGATTTATAAGTGGAATACTAATCAAATTAATTTTAAAAAATTTAATTTTCAAACATCACTAAAAAATCACTTTTAATTACAAAATTATAGAAACAAAATAGAACTTTAATTGTTTCTTTTCTTTTTTTATTACTTTTCTTAAAGTTAGAACAACAAATCTTGAAAATACACAGTTTTTAAAAATTCTATAGTGGAGCATGAGAGATGAAAAAATAAGTCTGATAAATTTGAGATGATATTTAATTCAAATATACATATCAAATATTTATTTATTAATTTTTTTTAAAAAAAATTATGCACGTGCAATGAACGTAATGTATTACTAGTATGTTACAAAAGGATGCTGGAATCTCCACATAAGGAGAATTGAATTTTGAAGTAATCCCAGAAAAAGAAAAAACAATGAAGCTTAAACAGAATGGATTTAATTAAAGCACTATTTCACAACCATACCCATCATTTAACACGTCTTACCAATTATATTGTTTCTTTGTTGGATAAATAATATAAATCCCACGCTGGTTTCAATTTTATTTGTCAAATATTTATTACTTAAAATTCTAACCACCAGTCTCTTCCATTTAGTTCCTTTCTTAGAAGTATTAGCAATGCACGTGAAATTTTGTTAAAACATTTAATAAAAATACATAAAAAAATTTAATTATGTAACTAAATTAGATATTATCTCATATTTATCATACTTAAATTACGTGTATTCTCTTTATAATTATGAACATTCAATTTATTCATTTTTTGTGATTCTTTCAGTCGAGCTACCTACTAGTAAGGTTTATAAATTTTTTTGTCTTGATTTTTTTTTCTTTGTGTAATTTGTAATAGACATAACACTACATATTTTCATTGCGAATATTAGTTTTTTATTGTTTTATTTTCTCTTAAGTTTTGATGAATTATTTTTTTTATATTTTACTTTATTATATAAATCAATTTTATGATACCATCATGAAAGTTAGTTTGAATCACAAAATTCAACAATTGAATGCTACTTATCATTGTCAAAATTAATCTATGACAATATATTATGGACCACTTATCATTAATTAGAGAGTGGTTTCCTGACTAGAGCGGGGCAATATATCTATATAATAAAGTATAATACAATTCAAATCTTAAAAAATAAATAAAATAATTTTTATTTTCGCGGTTGAGATCTCTTTAAATTTTATTTTAAAGTTAATATGACGCCTAACATCAACACTCTAAATTTAACAAGGAAAATAGGCCTTTAATAGTATGTTTTGGGTGATTTTTTAAAAGTGCTTGTAAGACTCATAATTTCTTATGAATACTCTATTAAAATAAAAGTAGTATTTGAAACCACTCCACCATCACCACCCCCACCGCTCTCGCCACCCCACCTACTCAACTACCCCCACCATCACCACCACCACTCCCACTACCCTACCACCATCACCACCACCTCACTAACACCCCCACAATCATTACGACCACCATAACTATCACTGCCACCACTTCTACCACACAAAAAACCATTATCACCACCGTCATTGTCCCACCATCACCCTTACAACCACCACCCCTACAGCCACCACCCCTATCGCCTTACCACCATTCCCACGATCATCACCACTATCACCATTGCCATTCCTCTACCACCACCATTACTGTTGTCGTTACCCCACCACCACCATCACCCCTACTACTGCCACTACCCCTGCCCCACCACCACCCCCACTGCCTCACCGCCAACTACCATCAATTATTTTCATCGTCATCCTCCATTACAATCCATCATTGATTACTACCACCATCACCCACTGTCACCCATAATCATATTCCTCCATCACCTCTCATTGCCCACCATCGTCGCCAGCCATTGTCACCCACCTCCACCATTTCTACCACCACCACCCGTAATCGCCCCATCATTGTCGTCACACCCATTGTCACCCACCCCCACCCCTCCCACCACCACAACCACCACCATCACTACCTATAAACACTCGTCGTCACGCACCACTATCATTGTCGCTACCTACCACCGTCGTGGCCTCACCACCACTACTATCCACCACTATTATTGTCGCCCACCACCCACACCCACACCCACCACCGTCGTCACTCATAATTGTCACTACCACCATCGTCACTCAAAACCTACCACCACCGTCACTGTTGCCCCACGGTTGTCACCCTCACCACAGTCATCACCATTCACCATAACCATTATTGTCCCCTGTCACCACCATCGTCGCTCGTTTTCATTATAACCAATGCTTAAATTCCTTCCTTTTTTCTATGTTTGTAATTTAATTTAAATATGAATACAAATATACTTATTGTTAATCATTTTTTTTATTATTTAATACTTTTAGACACTAACAATAACTAATTTCTAAATAAATCTACTTAACCAGTTTTGATTTTAAACAATATTGAATCATTAATAATAGTTATATAATAAGAATTAGCTCAGAAACAAGCTTTGAAGAAAAAACAAAAAGGAGATTCTGTTGCTCACCAATTTCACATCACATAATAATACTACGACAATGAAGAAGCTAGGATCTTCTTCAGCAACAAGAAGCAATCTCCTAATAATTTCACATGAACCAACCATTCTACCACACCCGAATGAATGATAGAAGCCATACATGCAAGGTATGGGCTTTACACCCCCTCTTCTTGTACAAGATCCAGAAGGAGCATTGTACCGATAAGAATTTTTTGTGCCCCTATTCTTCCATATCCTCACTCACCTGACGGCTACCATCCGGATTTCTGGCAGCCGCTTGTTTTTTATGTTTCTTGCTCTTTGCTCTCTTGGCTTTCATCCGACGTTTTTTCTCATTTGCATCAACCCAAGCATAATCTAATGGTATGAGGAACGGGTCAATCTCATCCCTGAAGCTGCGACTTTCACCATCGCTTGATTGCCCACCACGGCTTCCTCTCATCCATGAAATCCACGATGTGGACCCTTCTGAGTCCTTAGACTTGGCATCTTGGAAATGTGCAGGGCTGGAAAGAGGAGTTGAGAACTCCTCCGCTGGCTGAAGCTCCTCAAACTTTGTAAAAGTAACAAGGACGCGAATGGTTGGGACAATTGGAATAGCAACCTGCAATGAAGAATTTAAGAGATGAACAATATCATTCAGAAATAAAAATGGAATACAAATTTACTCAGGCTTATTTTTTTTCGTAAAACCAAAACATTCAAATAAAAAACAAATGATAAAAAAATACAGCTATAGGACCATAAGGAATAGAGACTGCTTCACTTAATAAAGCAATTCCTCCTGATCGCTTAAGATTTTGTAAGACCAGATTTCCATACCAACGTTTTGTAGAAAAACTACTCTGCAAGGACACTCAAATACAACATCCTATTTGTTTGCCATTTTTCTGCCATAAATTTATGCAGTAAACTAACCAATTCCTCTTGATCGTTGAAGATTCAAAACAATGAGATTTCCATACAAAAGTTCTTCAAAAACAATTATAAGATAGCCATAGAAATTGTATTCAGGAAGAATTTCAGGCCTAGGAAATATTACACTGAACATTCATGACTGTTGCAACAAATGTGTGGAAATAATTGTCAAAAAAATGAAATATTCTTAGCTAAAATGACCAAAAATTTCTTATTTAGAAAAGTAACAGAGACAATTAGATATGTTATAACTTCAGGAAAGACTAGTCAAATGGTATCGGCCAAATAACGACGACTCGGATGACTCGAGATTAACTCGAAAATGTCTTGGATGACTCAACCAAGTCACTTTAGACGCGTGGTTTACAAAGAAGGTATAACGGTAATGGAAGGTGCCGCTTTGGATTTTAAAGGGAAAATAAAACTAACAATTAAACTAATTCAATAGTTTATAGCATAGGTACATGTAATATAACGGAAATGGTCAATAACACAACATTAAACTCATACCAGAAACATCAAGCCTTAGTGACAGAAAGTAAACTGTATCATGCCATCTGAATCCTGTAACTTATGTTAATCATATAGCTGATATTCTGGTGATAGAAGCTGGTATAGAACATGTCAAAACCTAACCAGTTTCTCACAATTGGTCTACTACATCACCCACAGAATTTAACTGAAGCGGCTATGAATTTTACAACTGCTAAGTGCAAATAAATGTGGAACTTATGGAAAATCACAAAGCCAAAATGAGTCCTTATTGACAGAACATTCCTGCACCATGCCTGCCACATGGTGTTGAACTGCTTCTATAAATGATAGATGAATCAAGTAGAGATTTAATCTCAGGATTTCTATAAGTAAAGAGTCATATGGCAACAGCAGCACAATTCTATAATACTTTTCTCAGTCTTATGTCAACTTCCTTAAGCTCCTTACTCCCTTACCCACTGAGCATTTAGCTTTTAGGTGAACTCCTTTGTTATGCTACGCATATGGTTACAAGTTCTCTATTAAAAAATGGATTAATAAAATTTGAAGAACATTGCTGCACAGAATTTTTGTTGAGGCAAGATGCTTCACAGAGTACAGACCCTCAGCGAGATTCAGAACTCTGGAAGGAAGACAATAGCTGGAAATAATTTCTCCATAATCATAATCTATTTCTTGTTTATTTGTCCAATTTAAGTGAATCTCCTAATCTACTGTAGGGGAGCCCAATTCTTCAATTAAGGTAGCATGCTTAAATAGCCTTCATACCATAGCGCTTTACTCCATCATCAATCTGCATATTTGAATTACAATACATACACTGGCCTCTCTCAAACTAGAAACTCTGTCATAGATAGACTCCATTAATATTCTGCTACAATTTTCCAAAAACAAATTCAAATCACTTAGTTTTCAATTCTCTAAATAAGTAATTAAATTGGCTATAATCCTCAAATATCTGGATAAGTAACTAAAATGCCAATCGACCAACATCAAGAGGCGTCTTCTGAACCTCTCCGGAGGGAAGACTCTGTCCAGAAAAAGATTGACAAAATTCTGGCATGCTAACATTCAAGATGGGACAACTCTGGAGTCCCCACTGATTCCTATGACTGAGAATAAGAAGAACACATGCTCATAAGCACATTCATTCTCAACCTCTCCAGAAGAAAAGTTCGAATGTCATATGAACACACTGTAGCTATAACAAAGTGAAGCATTTAAGAGCTTCACAGGAAAGTATTCTACTAAAGAAACCACCTTAGGAATTCACTTCAAGAATAAGGGCCATTAAAAATTTTCAGTGGTCCTCCACTGAGTGCATCTGATAAAAAGCACAAGTGGCTTCCACTTAGACACGCCTTGATTTTACATCAAAAGGCATAATGTTACTGAATTTTGAAAATACTGCAATATTTTAGCACTAAATTAAGGATGCTGAAGACTTTAAGCAGCAAAATGCCCACAACTGGAAATCAAGGATGAAATTGTGAAGTAAAGTGACGTCCTTTGTTTGGTAACAAGTTTGGTCTCCCAGACATAAGTTTCAAACCCTTACAAGTGAAATTCATACGTGTCATCAAATGCACTTAATAGAGAAACCAGGGACGGAGGCAGGAAAATCTATGAGGGGGGGGCAAAATATAACTGAAAATAAGTCTTTAGTTGATACAAAAAATTAAGACTCGAGAGAAAATTATCATGAAATATTAAAATCAATTTTTATCTAGTCGAAACAAAATTTGAACAAAAAGACCAATATTTTTTTTAGTACATTTTAACCCAATTATATATTTTAATTAAATACAATGTCCTTTAAAATTTTTAAAATTTTGTATATTAATTAATGTTAATTTTTCACTAATTTTCTATCAATGGACACAATCACAAGTCCATAGTAAAATTATTTTTCATTTAGTTGCAAAACTTAGTTGATATCATTATCGATCTTATAGAGAAATTTCCTACTCGAAATAGTTTAAAATATTTTTGAGTTATAACCTTTTGTCATTTGTATACAATCATATTTTATTGGGTTGTAGTCTAGGAAGCACGGATGTAGTATTCGATACGATACGGACACGAGAATACGATAAAGTTAAAAAATATGGGTCATAGATACGGTAAGGATACAGCTATTAAAATAATATAATATATTTTTTAAATAATAATAAAGTTGTAATATATTAAAAATAAAGTATAGATTATAACAATATTAATAATAAGACATAGCAAATATTATTTTTTTGATTAAAATTGAAATAGATCAAATTAAATATCCACTATTTTCATCAAACATCATTGCATCTATTAACATTCATAATATATAAGTTAGGTAACAAAAAATAAATTTTTAATAGTTAAAAATTATTTTTTTTAATAAAAAAATTTTTAGCCGTGTCCTAGACATATCCTGATCGTGTCTGATACTGCCACGGCACCCCTGTAAGAAGTATTCGTGCTTCCTAGGTAGTAGACTACTATATACTAAAAAAATAGCAAATGATAACTAAAAATTATTCTTAAAAATTAGCGAGCATTGTTTTAAATAAAAAGAAATATTGTATTTCGGTCAATATACAAATAAATCAAGATAATTACATCTGATTTATTCAATCCAAAAATAAAACATTTATTTTAGAGGGTTAGTGGACCCCTAATTTATGAAAAAAAGAAAAAACTAGAACCATTTTTAAAAAAAAATTGGATTTTTTTTTGTGGGGGGGGGGAACTGCCCACCCCTGTCCCCACGTGGCTCCGCGCCCTGGAGAGAAAACACTTAATCTTTCCTGTTTCTAGAACATAATAGGGTGGCCTCAAGAGAACTTAAGTAACCTATTCACCGAGGAGGTTCTGTCATGACCTGTTAACCTCTAGAAACGAGAAATTAATATATATTTCTCTCCTGACTTTCAAATTACAATATCAAACTAGTAGCCTCTAAAACCTAGGGAACTATCGCTAGCCCACAAGTGATTCAATTTTCTTAGTCCAAGATTGTTGAAAAGACAAGTTCCATAGAAGTAGAAGACCAGCTGCAGCAAAACCATCAAGGTGATCCCTTTGCAGCTGGATCAAAATTGCAGGACTAGAATAATAAATATTCTGCAAGATTTTAGTTCTGGTGGGACAGTCAAAATGATTCCACAAGGAAATGCAATGCCTCGTGCTGAGAATCCTCCATATAGTACATGTTAAGTGTGGAGAATTAACACAATATTAGAGAAAACAGAGAGAGGTTAAAATTTAACCTACCTCTCATACATCACTTATATTTATAGTTAACCTACAATAATAAGAATTACATATACATCCTCTTACTATTAACAATTTATACATACTACCCTACTATTCTTAACACTCCCCCTCAAACTGGACTATATATATCATATAATCCAAGCTTGGAACAAATAGCTGTAAGACGTGTACGGCTCAATATTTTGGTAAACATATCTACAAGCTGATCTTAAGATTTCACAAATGGAGTTGTAATCTCCCCGGCTACTATCTTGTCCCGAATAAAGTGACAATCAACCTCAATATGCTTGGTTCTCTCGTGAAACACAGGATTGACAGCGATACGGATAGCTGTCTGGTTGTCACAGAACAACTGTAAAGGAAGTTGAACTGGAGACCCAATTTCCTGGAGGAAGTGTAGTAGCCAAGTCAACTTAGTCGTCGTATGCGTCATTGCCCTATACTCAGCCTCAGCACTAGATGTTCTTACCACAGATTGCTTTTTGCTTTGTCATGAGACAACGTTACCTCCTAAAAAAGTACAATAACCAGTGGTTGATCTCCGATCAGAAGGAGAGCTAGCCCAATCAGCATTTGAGAAACCTTCCACTCTAAGATGTCCATTAGCTCGATATAACAGTCGAAGTCCAGAAGCACGTTTGAGATATCGCAGAATACGAGTAATTGCATCTTAATGTGATACTCTAGGACACCCCATGAATTGACTTACTATACTGATTGCATAGGAAATATCCGATCGAGTAATAGTGAGATAATTGAGCCTCCCAACCAATCTGCGATACCGACCTGGATTCTCAAATAGTGCACCATCATCCATCAAAAGTTTCAGATTCGGATCCATAGGAATAAGTCTACCACCGAGCAAACCTGCTTCCTCAAGCATGTCAAGTACATATTTCCTCTGGGATAAACAAATACCCTATTTAGATCTAACCACCTCAATACCCGAGAAATACCTAAATTTTTCCAAATCCTTAGTATGAAATCGATCTTGTAAAAATGCTTTTAACTTGGCAATTCCCTCAGAATCATTTCCAGTAATCACAATATCATCTACATAGACCACTAATAGGACTTATCTAACATTTGTCTGTCTATGAAACACAGAATGGTCTGTCTGACATCGAAGAAGACCAAACTCTAAAACTACATCTGAAAACTTACCAAACCATGCCCTCGGTAATTGCTTCAAACCATACAAAGATTTCTTTAACCGACATACACTCTTACCATACTCCCCCTGAGCAATAAACCCAGGTGGCTGCTCTATATATACCTCTTCAACCAAGTCACCATGTAAGAAGGCATTCTTGACGTCTAACTGAAACAAGGGCCAATCAAGATTAGCAGCTAAAGAAATCAATATACGAACAGAAGAAATTTTGGTAACAGGAGAAAAAGTTTCCTCATAATCAACATCATAAGTCTGAGTAAAGCCCTTTGCAACAAGCCGGGCTTTGAGACGCTCCACAGAACCATCTGGATGAAATTTAACAGTATACACCCAACGACAGCCAACAATTCGTTTACCAGGAGGTAAAGGAACGAGATCCCAAGTCCCATTATGATGTAAGGCATCCATCTCCTCCTCTATAGCTTTCCTCCAACCCGGATCAGATAATGCATCCTGTACATGCTTAGGAATAGATATAGCAGATAATTGGGAAGTAAAATAAGAGAAGACAGAAGACAATGCATCATATGAAACAAAATGAGAAATGAGATGATTAGTAACACACGAACGAGTACCTTTGCGAAGAGCAATAGGTAAAGAGTCTAAATTACCTGATGTACCAGGGTCAGAAGGCGACAAGGAAGACAGTACAGACACCTCAGTGGATGGGCAAGGACGACGAGAGTAGACACAGAGAAGTAAAGTAATGATAACACAGTGGGCATCGGGACATCTGAAGATGAGGAAAGAGATAGTGGTACAAGAGATGACCCAAAGTCCAAATTCAAAGGCTGAGAAGGTGCTGAAAAATATGGAATAGATTCTTCAAACGTGACATCGGCACTAGTAAAGTATCGATGCAGAGAAGGACTGTAGCAACGATACCCCTTCTGCGTACGGGAATAACCGAGAAATACACATTTAGTAGCTCGAGAGTCAAGTTTATCAAATCCAGGACCCAAATTATGAACATAACAAACACATCCAAAAAGCTTAGAAGTCAGGAAAAATAAGAGCTTACCAAGAAAAAGGATAGAATATAAACTTTGGCCATTTAACACAGAGGATGACATACAATTAATAAGGTGACAAGCAGTAAGAACAGCATCACTCCAAAAATATCGGAGAATATTCATCTGAAATAATAGGGCACGGGTGACTTCCAACAAATGACGGTTCTTGCGTTCAGCAATACTGTTCTGTGGAGATGTGTAAGCACAGGAAGTCTGATGAATAAGGTCAGCTTTATTAAGATAAGCTGAAAAAGGATCGGATTCATATTCCTAAGCATTATCAGAACGTAAAATATAGATACGACAACCATACTGAGTTTTTATTTTCTTACGAAAGGTCTCAAATATAAGAATAATTCAGACCGAACTTTCATCAGAAATAACCAAGTCACACGAGAATAGTCATCCACAAATGACACAAAATAAGGATATTTATTAGATGAAATATTCTTTATTAGACCCCATACATCATAATGTACCAACTCAAATGGATTAGACACACGATTATTGACTCGAGACTGAAATGACACACGGTGATGCTTACTAAGTTGACACGCTTCACAAGACAAAGACGACACGGAACTAAAACTGGGAACTTGGCATTTCAGATTCTGAAAAGAAGAATGTCCAAGACGACAATGCCACTGAAAAGGAGACAACGAGATCTGTAGAGCCCAAGTAGGTGAATCAAAATCAAAGTAATATAGGTCACCAGCTTCATGCCCCGTACCAATTTTCCTCTTCGTCTTAAGATCCTAAAAGACACAATACGAAGAATAAAAGGTTACAGAACAATTGAGAGAACGGATAATCTTGCTAATAAAAAGTAAACTAAAAGGAAATTGAAGAACAAATAATACGGAAGATAGGGATATATCAGGACTCAAGTTAGTAGTCCCCAAACCTGAAACTTTAGAACAAGTGTCATTAGCAAGAGTAACACTACGTGTGGAATGAGTAGACTGATAAATAGAAAAAATATCGGACGCACCAGTCATGTGATCAGAAGCGCCAGAGTCTATGATCCAAGGATTGCAATTGGAGGACAATAAACAAGTGGAAGCAATACCTGACTGAACAAAAGTAGCAGTGGAGGAAGATGGAACAGCCTGTTGCTGATATAGGAACTGGGCATACTCTTCTCGAGTAATAATAACCAATCCAGTGTCTTCTTTGGGTTCCATAACAGTGCAGCAAATAACAAACAAGAAATGTTGCAATGCCGAACCAGAAGAAAAAGAGGATGCTAGACTATTGAACTGGGCCTATTAAGGCTGCTAGAATACTAAACCAGTTTGGAAAACCGGCCTGAACCACTGAACCGGGCCTGTTAAGGCTGCGAGAGCCCTGAACCGGACTGGAAAACCGGCTTGGACCGCTGAACCGGACTGGAAAACCGGCTTGGACCGCTGAACCGGACTAGTTTAGTCCTCTGGATCACTGAACCGGCCTTGCTTATGCTACTGGAAGCCTGAACCGGACTGGTTTAGCCCTTGGACCGCTGAACTGGAGTAAAACCGGTCTGAACCAGACTGGTTGGAGCTAAACTGGACTGGTTGGGGCTAAACTGGGTTGGACCGAAGTGGGCTGGACCCAATCGAATTGGGTTAGGCTAAATCAATTTAAATCTGTTGGAGCTAAATCGGGTCTGGACCTTTTCTAGGTCTGGACCCTTTCTTCTTCGTCGAATAGGGTTACTGTAACCCTAGTCTTCGACTGTGCCACCTCGATCAACCACGATCGCTACACGAACCACCACAACAACCACCACAGACCACGCCTCCAACAACGATGAACCACCACAGCCACAAGACAACAACCACCACAGACTACGCCGACAATGAACCACCACACAGCCACCAAAGACTACACGATCACAACAACCACCACAGACCACGCCTCACCACCAACGATGAACCACCACAACACCCACCACAAACCACAGCCACACCACCACGATGAACAGTACAACACCACCACAACAGTAGACAAACAGAGCACCACCACCACGCTTCGACAAACACAGGCACCACCACAGTACCACAAACAAATTAATTTATTCAGAATATATTTATGATCGTAATTGCTCTGATACCATGTTAAGTGTAGAGAATTAATACATTATTAGAGAGAACATAGAGAGGTTAAAACTTAACCTACCTCTCATATATCACTTATATTTATAATTAACCTACAATAATAAGAATTACATAATATCCTCTTACTATTAATAATTTACACATACTACCCTACTATTCTTAACAGTACACAACAGCCTCAACACATTTACTGGGTATCATTTTTAGTCACAAAGGCCTTCATAAAGTCCAGGTGCCAACTACCTACCATATTTTGCTTAGAAAATTTTACAGTTCATGATAGTCAGATATGTACAAACCTCCCTCAAGGTTGCATGCACCAATCTTATCCACTCAACATAATGTCATCAAATTGTCATCACGATGGGATGCAGAATGGGAAGGGAAGAAGAGATTTTAAACCGCTGCAAGGATTATCTCGAGACAAATTCTCCACTGAGAATAATCCATTCAAATAGACATACTAATCCAAATAGTAGGTTACACATTTATTTTTGTAAGGAGTGTCCTATCAAAAGAAAAACTACTCACCAATCAAATAAATACTAAATAACACTACTATTTATTTGATACATAATAACAAATCCAATGAAGTCCTAATCAAAAAATATTACTAAATAGATTTATAACAATCCCAATCTTCAAGTCTATGCTTATACAATTATTTTACGAGCCCTATAAAAGGACTTAAGAGATCAAACCAAGCTTAAGTTCCCAGGAAATAATCTTAAAAATCACCAAAGCGAAAAATAAACTCTGATGCCTCACATCCTTCACAGTCCGGTCCACATACTGACACACATTGATATAGGTGAAGGAAGCAAACAACGTGGTGGAGTCAAAGTAGCAACTCTATTTATAGAGACACACTTTGGAACTTGCTTATCAGCAACAGTTGGTGTTGGATAAGGAGGAGATTTTTTAGGCTCATCAACATTAGACAATTTGTCTCATCAGTCAATCGGACTAGAGCTTGTGGTGCAAGAAATTGTTTAAGCACCTATTGATGACTAATAGATAAAGACGATGAACCGATGTCCATCTTGTACAAAAATTTGCTAATTGGCGGCTTAAATCCAAGGATAGCAGATAGCTTTTGTAAACTTTCTTTCAGCGATTCTATTGATGTTTGGAATGAACCCACTGATGATTGCATCAACTCAGGCAAATAACTTGATGTTGGTCAACATTTTGATGAGAAAAGGGATTTGGAAATTTTTTAAAAAATCTAGGAATATTTTGAAATTTCAGAAATTTTTGGAAAGATTCTAGAATTCGAAAAACTATTGCGATGGATAGGTAATTTCCTGATAGTTTTGGGAGATGTGTGTAACTGTACATATGTCTGCATTTTCTATTAAATTCACAAAAACTTGGGAGCCATTTTGGACTTTTTCAAAAATCTGGATGTGTTGTGATATGGTCAAACAAACTTGGGCTGATTTTTTTTTCTAGCTCGGGCATAATTCAAACTTGAGTTAGGCCTTTTTTTTTTTAATGCTAAAAAGTAAAGAATTCAAGTCTAGTCACAATATGGATTTGGTTCAAGTTTTCTAATGAACAGATCGTGTTGGATCAAACTTTTAAAAAACCACCAAAACTCAATTTTCTTCCTCACGCCTCTCGACAAAGTTGCGCAAGTCGATAAGGGAAAATTACGTAACGAATCCTTTGGTTCCTAGTGGCAGTAACAAACTGTGACAATTGAAAGGTGATGACAACTTCAAACTCCAACAAGTAGCATCAACAAAGTTTAAATGTTGAAAATCAGCGAAGACGACCATGATAATGATGGATAGATACAGTCTAGATCCAATCTAGTTTGGGTTACAAAGCGACTGGATCTGGTACCAATTGATGCAGAAAGGGAAGGTAGAAGAAAAAAGAAGATAAGAGAGAGCAAACCCTTGCCCAAGAATACACAGATATCCACAGAGAATAATCAATTCGAATTCATACTCTAATCTAAATAATTGGAATTACATGATTATTTATAGATTAAGTCTCCTAAAAAAACAAAAACTACTCTTCCAATAAAATTTTATCTTAACTATAAATTTATTCCAATAAAGTTTTAATCACAAAATAATCCTCAATAAAAAATATAAACTCCTATGCTCAATTCTATGCTAATTCAACCCCTTCACAATCCCTATCATGATGTACGTACCCGCTTGCTTAAGAGGAGCAGGCAATAATCAGATGCCAAAGAAACTGACTTAGCAGGGTCATCATTAGAACTAAAGCAACTTGTCAAAATACATATTCCAGAATGTACTAAGCCAACTATAAGAGGCTAGGTTTTACAGTGGTGTAAACTGTCTTCTCTGGCATACAGAAATTTAACTTGTCCAAGGTAAACAGACAAAGATGACCTGAAGATGTGATTAAGTAAACCATGATAAATTCCCCCACTACGGTTCAAGGCTCAGAGGATGGACATGGATGTAATGAAGAAGTCAGCACAGGAAGGCCAAATTCAATGACAGACTGCAATTTAGAGAGGAGTGTATTTCTCCTTTCCAGGTATACTCTGAAGATCTAATCAAGATCAGTGATTGCACACCATCCCAAAGAATGTCCTTGAAGCTTTCAAAATCCTTACTAACTATAAATGTTGTAAGTCACGTGTGTCCATAACAAAATAAAAGATCAAGGAATTACCTACGGGTTCACAAGGGGATGCACAAACAATAACCTCCATGAAAGATTCCTCAGATTATAATTGAGCTCACACAGCTGTGATATCACAGAGGAAAACATGTCCAAGGGAAAAAGGGCAAGATAGAACAGGAAGGAGGAGAATCATAATCCCCAGTTGATCACAATAGTTGGTGGAAGTTGTAAAGAAGACAATAATAAAGACAGAAGATGCTAATTATGTGCCATAGGTCCCTTTGATCAGGAAGCGAAGATGGCCTAACATACTTTTGTCTTTACTGGTTCTATTATTTAGCTTGTTTTGAAGTACAGAGAGAGGGGTAGGTGAGACAGTGAACTTCGTAGAAAGCTAGAAATAGCAGAATATGTTAAAATAGCCTCTGAAGCAGATGAAAACAGCCAAATCACATGAAGGTTCAAGAATTTGACATGTTAAGGTACTCCTTTTGTCTTTTAGGGAGAATGAAAAATTAGACCTGATCCAGAAAAGTGCCCCCACTTCCGCAGTCAATGTACAATGGCTGGTAACTAATGTTGTCCACTAATTTATACACGGGATTAAGGCTTTATTAGATTGGAAAAAAGTCAAATGCCAAAAAGCTGCATATGCTACTAACAAGACACTATCATAAATACTTACCAGAAAGAAAAAAAAAAAAAAAAAAAAAAAAAGACATTAGCATAAAGGTTAACAATGGTAAGGCCAAGATCAGTTGACTAACTAGGAGTTAGAACTTTCTAGATGTCCCAAATGGAAGAGCAGTACTAAGAACCACATTAAATTTTCAAAAAGAAAAGCTTACATCGACTGAATAAAAACTGAAGATTAGAGTCTCAAGTCATTAGCCAGGTCCAAAAGAACAAAGAGGTTGAAGCTACAAATCACCAACAGTGACAATCGAAAAACAAATACTTCTTGTTTATATTCACACAATTAAATCTATTTGCCAAGAGCTAGATTGTACACAAGGTTCAATTATATTGTACTAGTAATTATAACCCATGGAAAGCATAATGTTCAGGGTAAATTTGTAAAACTCGGAAAATTTTGAATTTTTATGAAAAATGGCAAAACAATAATTAACCGCAATGGTACAGGTTGAAACCCGAATTTTTCTAGAACTCGGATAATGAAATGGACCTCGCCGTTGAATTCGTCTCGCGAGATCTAGTTACCCGGTCAATTTTCATTGAATTCCGAGACAGGCAAATTTTTGCATTTTACGAGACGATTGAGTGTCGCATAACCAAGCGAACGAGAATTTATTTACGAAACATGTAAAATAAATTTACAGTAAGTTCAAAAAAAAATATATTGAACTTAAAACGGGACGAGATTTAATTCGGAAAAAAATTAGATCAGGAAAGGCGGACGTGTGGCACAACGAAAGCCAAGTATATAGGTAGTATAAAAAGGGAAAAAATCAGATTTTTTCCCCATTTATCAGCCTTGAAATTCCGAAAAAGGGAGGGGGGTGGGGGGAGGAAAGAGAAGGAAAAGAAAGGATTCTTCAACCTTCTTTCTAAGATCTACGACTCTCCGCTCATCGAATCACATTGGGCCAAAAACAAAAATTGTTCTACGCAATGTGGGCTACAAAATCATACCAAAAATCGGAAATTTTGACGAGATCCCCAAGACGGAATTTTTGAAAATCAAAGCTTGAAGCTTGATTTGGGTTCTTGGGAATTTTCTACTACGTGTATTATGCTTCAAGAGGTAAGATTTTTCTCCTACCTAGGTTTATTTTCAACCTGGGATTTCATATGAAATGGGTAGTATGACTTGAGATAGAATCTTTTGTCTAAATGTATTTCTAGTGTAACTAGAGTATGAGAAATGTATAAGAAATAAAACCAATTTTTGTATGAATTGGATTTTGAGTTAAATTCCTTGTTTTGGTTATTTCATGAGATATGTATTGATTGGGCATGATTATGCGTTACATAATTATGTGCTATAAAAATGTTTGATAAAATTCCTAAATTGATTTAGCATGGTTGTTTCGTTGAAAATATTATAACATACTTGGTGAGAATATAGATTGTAATTTAAATGTACATGATATAAATTGACAATTGAGAATATTATTGAGATGGAATGTTGTTCATATTGTACTCATGACATGTTGAACATGATGTTGATATTGCAATTGAAAACTTGGTTACATAATGATATGAAATGCAATTATTCATCACATTGCATATGCACGAGAAGCATCACATTCATGGACATGTAACATGGGAGTGGGTGTGTGCATAATTATTGATCAAACACCATTCTTGGTAGATAATGCGTGGACTCGAGAAAGTTATACCAAGATTTGACTAAGTCACACGGGTTTACATTGAAAATAGGGTTGCGGTTAGCAAAAAAGACTAAATTGTCTCTCGGGTGCAAGACTCAGTGAGTTATACGCACTCTGTTGGTATCGAGCCCATAAAGTGTGTTAGCGTATACGGAGCCATTGGTGGAAGTCCATAAATATTGTGTCAGTTGAGTGCCTGTTGGTGGAAGTCCATAAATACCTACCACAAGAAAGACCTGGAATTTATAATGGTCATTAAATGTGCAACATTAATAGCGGGGGCTTGGAATGTCCGGATACACACGCATGACATTACATGTGTTATGGGAGCCGATGAAAGCTCGGGTTACATTGCATATGTGAGTATCATCTCATAACATAGCATGGCATAGAGAATTTCATTATGAATTGCATATTCTTAAATGGATTGTTTGTTGATTGTTGCACGGCATATGAACATTTCATATTATCTAGATTAGGGAGTAACCTCTTTAGGAGATACCCTATTGAGTGTGGGTCACCCTTTATGAGGACAACATTTCAGGTGCGAGACAAGAGCCAGTGGATGGCTCTCACTTGGACCCTCACGGATGAAAAAAGTCAAGTTGTGGCTTTAAATTACATATGTGTAAATCAAGTGTATAATTATTTTTGAACATGTAATATTGTGCAAAGGATTGTAAAACGAACTCATATGAACTATATTTCGTGTAAAATTTAATGTTATATGAATTTGGATGGATGTTGTGTGAGATTGAATGATTAGGAATTGAAAAAAGATTGAATCGAAGACAAACTGGACACTTCTACATGTAGAAAATTGGTTATCTACCGGTAAAAGAATTCCAGTAAGCACTTTTATCGGTAGAACGTTGAGTATCTACTGGTAGAAGAATTTTAGTGGGCACTTCTACCGATAGAACATCAATTATCTACCAGTAGGTCCTTGAGTCTCAGAGCCTTGAGTCCTTTTGCTCAGAGGATGTAAATTGAGTAATAATAAGGACAAATTGACGTATATTGGGCCTTGGAATGGTCGATTAATTGAAATGTACACAAGTTATGCGTTTGGGAGTGCTCGTTCCAAGGGAGACTTTGCCCAAATTCTGTGTTGTTCATGATCCCAGTGATGGGAATGTTATGGTGTGGTATCGAATTATGAGACATTCACGGGTACTTCTGCGAGTTGATGGGTGATCAACGGATTGACAAAGGACCCCTGGTTTTAGGAGTGTCACAAAATTGCACTATTAGTCCCAGAGGTTTGCCACTTATCGCATTTTGGTCCTTAAAGTTTCAATTTCATCAATTTAGTCCCTAAAGTTCAAATATCGTGCCTAAGTAGTCATTGCCACTAACTACCATTCAAAATATGGATGAAAAATCCAATGTGCCTATCACGTGCGGCCCTTGAGGGGCATTTTTAGTATTTTGTAATAATCTGTGCATCCAAACAACATTATCCTTTATTTGAGCAATATTAGACATGAATCCAAACATGGGTCTTCTTCCTCCTTTCTTTTTTCCTTTTCTCTCACACCCCCAAACAAAACGTCTCCATCTCTCTGCTCAACCATCTCCCTTAAACCCAACAAGACATCTCTCTCTCTCCATCGTCTCTTTCCCTTTACCCAACATAGCCAACCTCATTCCCAACATAGCCAGCCTCATCCCCTCTCTCTCTCTCACTCACACAAACCCTAACACACAAAGATTATTGTCTCTGCATCTCTCCTCCTCCCTCCCTTTTCTCCCTCCCTTTAGTTAGCTCTCAAATTTTGTCCTTCTGTGTGTAATCCTTCTTTGTGTCCAATTTCCTCTCTCCGCACATACCTCCCTATAACCTAACATAGCCACCTATCTCCCTCAAAAACTTAGCGCACACACAATGCATCCCAATCAAGGCAGTACAAAGGCTTGTGTTTGAGCTAAATACATAGCTTGATTTTCCAGAACGACTGTGGACAATCAAACTCCAATTTTCTACACCATCCCAAAATTGCTCACCAGTCGAACTGATTGTCACATTCCTAAAGGTCAATTGATGAAAAATTACGTCTGAAGTGGGTAATCGATTGTGATTGTTAATTGCTCTCTAACTAACTCTCTTTCTTGAATTCTATGCTTCTTTCTCTAAATTTTTTTGTAGGTAATTGAGAATTAGAATTTGTAGCCTCTTGATGTAGGTGTCAATGATGGGTTGTAGGTGGTGTAGGTGGTGGTGGGCTTACAAGTTTCAAAGAAAAAATATGGGGAAGGAGAAGTGGTTATTTACGGACTACAGCTAGCTAACTGTCTTGGCTTGGGATGGAGGTGGAAGAGAATGGATTTTGGGTAGTGGAAGGGTAACGGTGGTGGCAGCCGATGGGTGGAATAGTGGATTCAAGGGCAAATATAGGGTGAGGACTTGCGTTTCCAGTTGGGGATCTGTGAGAAAAATAGGAGAAATAGAACTTATTTTTTCATTTTCTATTTTACCCCTTGCCGCATTTGTAAAATATCAAAAATACCCCTAAACAGATGCACGTGATAGGCACATGGCATTTTCCGTCCATATTTTGAACTGTAGTTAGTGACAAAGACTACTTAGAGGCAATATTTGAACTTTAGGGACTAAATTGACGAAATTAAAACTTTAAGGACCAAAGTGCGATAAGTGATAACCTCTGGGACTATTCGTGCAATTTACCCTAATGTTCAGGGGATGGAAAGAATATAAAAGTTTAGCAGAACAAAAGCAGCCAACAAGTTTGGATACAGATGATCAACAAGCTTATATGAGGAAGGCAATTAAGCTCATCAGAAAATTCAGTTATAATAATGGCAGGAAGTACTCGAGCATTAGCCACTGTAAAAAATAAAAGTAGCTATAAAGGAGGGGGGAGGGGAGGAGGAAAGGCATCAAATTTCAAACAATCAAAATTGAAAGTCAAAAACATATAAAAGAATACCTTGGCAGGAAATGTGCCAGGAGGTAGCTTAGTAGTTAAGAGCTCCCTCAGTCTCCTAATAGCTTTTACCTTGTTGGCTAAAATGTCAAGTAAAGGCAAGAGTTCTTCCGTTTTCAAAGGAAAATCTGGTGTCAACCACAAAACAGGTCTTAAGCCTTTTTTATACTCACTTTCATGCTTAGACTCACTTATGGCCCCTTTTTTCTTTTTCTTCTTGCTGCTTTTATCTTTGCACTTTTTAAGATCCCCCATATCCTCCCTGGGAAATTCGGATGAGGATCTTTGACTATCATTGTGTCTCTGGTTGCTCCCCTCAGGAGCCAACTTTGAGAATTTCTTAAGAATCTTTGAATCCTCAGGATCATCACCTTCTTTCTTTGAACCTTTCTTATTCCAACCAAACCAACTCTTCTTCTCCTTCATAACACCATTAGATTCACAGCTTTCAAATGAAGCCCCATCACCATTTTCATGGGAATCCTGAACCTCAGGTTCCTCATCCTCACAATGGCCATCTGAATTCCCCATGCGAAACGCAGAATCTAACTGCATTCTCTCCTCCGATGTTAATACATCATCATACTCATCCTGTTCACCCCCATTAACAATCCTTTCATCATCATTCACTGAAAAAAGCTCTTCATCAGTCATAGCACCAGGAACCCGCCTTGACTTCACACTCACCATAACATGAAGCATATCATAAACCTTGGCCTTCCAGGGTCCAACCATCTCAGTCCTCTCCTGCCGCCTCCAATTTAAATGGGGAAGAAGCTCAGCCTCAGTCACATCGATTCCCGGCCTATACATATTAGTTTGAGACATCATAGCCACTTCATGGGCCACTTCGGCTTCTGATGGTTGAGCACCAGCTCCCTCCAAAGCATTAGTGATCTCTTTCTCCTTATGAGAAAGCACAATCAAAGCACCAGGAGGTAAAGATATATTCCCATCTTCCGATGTGTATCCCTCTCCAAGAAAGAGAAAAGTTTGATCTGATCGCTGAATGCGGAACCCATCAAAACCTGCAAGGGTCATATCAGCACGGAGATTGGACCCACGTTTCCAAATCCTGTATGTATCCGAAGGGGCAATCCGACCAATAAATGGAATCACTGAGCTCTCAAAATGAAAAGTTATCTCCATGTAAAAATCACGAATTCGAGCAGCAGAGGCAACAATTCGAGGAAGCCGACGGCACCATTTAGCCCAAGCAAGGGGCTGGTAGTGCCGGGCAATGATCATAGCAATATTTTCTTCTCGAGTACAAACTGCCTCTTGGAGAGCACTCCATCCATGCTCATTCTGAAGACTCCAATCCGCCCCTGCCGCCATCAAAATCTCGGCAGAGATTGGATCCCTGAGGCGCACTGCAAGGTGCAGAGGGGTTTCCCGGCCAGGAACATCCCGCCGATCAATTACTCCTGACACAGCATCAGCCTGGAGCTCAGTGGCGACAGACTCCTCCTCTGTATTGACCTCACCAGCCTTGGCCAGCCGGGGGAGGGCAGATATAATCCGTTTGAGGGCAGCGTAGTCACGGCGTGCAACTGCCAAGTGAGCAGGACTATGGGCATATTTAGACCAATCTTCCATTGATTTGTTCTTTTTCTTCCTAAAACTTCAACTAAGATATAGTTTTCCCATTCTTCTATTGAAATTCTTTCTCCAAGGCGCATGCACCGAAGAAGTTAATCGAATATTCTATCTCCTTCCAATGAGGTTCAATCAATCTTTTAGGGGTTTATGCGGAAACCCAGAAAAGCATAGGGATTTTAGCTTTGCCACTAATAAATTCACCATGAAATTCAGCTTCATTAAAAGAAATACACTTCAGCATTCCAAATTAATCGCTCTTAAAGCTCAAATCTACTCCCGTGCAGTATTCTGAGAGTATCACAGAGCTCAAATCTGAAATAAAACATAAAAAAACTACTGGCATTAAATTACCAGCACAGATCCATCTTCTCCTCTGCTTAAGCTAAAATTGAAGTATCAAAAGAACATAAAAACAGTTTTCTTAGTTGTACAAGATTCAATTTTCATATCAGAGCTAAAGCATACACATACACTGAACATATCGATTATACACATTAATATACAAATGGAACTTTTTGCTGATTTGTAATACTAAAAATTTAGTCGCATGCTTAGTGTCTACAAAATTTTATAACTGTCAAAAAATTAAAAAAAAAACCGAAGAAACGTACCTGAAAAGTGAATCAATAAAAAACTTTTTAAGCTACAGCTCTAGAGAGAGAGAGAGTTGAATCGGTCTCTTTGCGAGTGCTTATACACAGATCGCCTTCTTCTTCAGTTGAGAGTCTCAGCTCAGATCTTGCTCTGTCTACAGTGTTTCTATGGTTAGCTCAGGTGGTCTCTTCTCATCTCATCTCATCTCATCTACAACTGTTGCGTTGCAGCTTGAAAGACAGAAAGAGAGAGTTGCCCTCCAATTTTGGCAAATATTACAAATCTGCCCCATAAAAAGGGGCAGTCCACGCACGATGCTGTCGATTTCAATTTGGGTAAATTGTAATGACAGAAACTTCATAATTTCTCGGATAAATTGCACCTTTGGTCCCTTAGGTTTAACATTTATTACACTTTCATTCCTGATATTCTAATTTTAGCAATTTCGTCTTCCTTGTTGTAACATTGACTAACTTTCATCATTATCCCTAATTGTCGTCTAAAATAATGACTGAAAATGGCATGTAAGTGACATGTGATAGAACAAGAAGGATAATATAGTCATTTAATGGTCCTTCTAACCTCTTCGGTTGTCTGAGGGTGTTTTTGTTTGTTGATCCTACCTAGGGTTCACTATTCGATTTGGGGATTTCATCTTCTTATTTTGGTGCTGTTTAAATCAAGAATAGTTTCTCAACTAAGTAGGGTTTTAGATTCTCCTATAATGGTTAACTGGTTCAATTATCAATTCCACTTGTAGAAGCAACAAAGTCATTTGTGCATTACAAAGGAACCACATAAATGCGAAAATGACTAGGTACATCAAATATTCAAATATCAATCTATTTAACAATTTATATCACATTATACACAATACATTCAATCAAATTGTGAAGGTTGACACAACACAAGGAGATGATTTTCTGTTCTTCCTGTTCTTCTGCTTGTACATTAACTTATTTTGTTATGTTAAAAAACAAATGGGTTAGTGAGAGAAACAAATATAACTACCAAATTAAAGAATGCAAACCCAGATAAGAACTTCGTCATCTTCAGCTCTTCCAAGCATAAACCAGCAAAGAAAACCCAGAAGGACCCTTCAATTCATTCTCTTCCATGCTCGCCTACTCCATCACAAAACTACAGCTCGAAGAGGCCGAAGACAACAATGATGAAGTTGAGCTTCCAGCTGATCTCAGTAACCCCTTCTTCATCTTCTTGGTCTCAAATTCAAACCCACAAACTTAACCCATTCCTATCATGCAAATGGGTAAAGTACTCATCTTCAAATTCTGATTTCTCAAATCCGAACATGAACAGAGAGCATACCCATCTTCACCATCTTCACACAACCAGTTGTATACGTCCCATGAGACTTGAATTTGAACCCCATCAACTTCAATTCTCTCATTTCCTCTGAATTTTCATTTCAAATGCTTAAATTGTAATACCATTTTGTTATCAACATAGAAACATAGTCTTGGATCATCCCTATGTATGCAACCGATAGATATCTCTCCCTCTTCCCCAGCAATGTTGGACTTTGTAGTGTACAGTTTGATTCCATACATGTGTTTTTTTCCTAGAATATTTGAATATTGATATTGGATGTGAGTTTGTTGATATTGAGCTTTTTCGAGCCGTGTGTTGTTCCAAAAAATGAAGGGCTTTGATGCAAAGTTGGAAGGAGGGTGTGGACAGAGAAGGGAAAGAGAGGCTGTCGTCGTAGTCATAGTCGGAGGCGCCGGTGGAGGAGTGGTTGAGAAGGAGGTGGAGATAGAGGGAGCGGTCGAAGAGATTGCGGGACCATGTGAGGGCAAATATGCCTAAGTCAGTGTGGTATAGAGAGGTGGTGAGGTTGGGATTGCTGGAGAGGCATGGTGGCGATGAGGTGGTGTGGTGGTTTGTGGCGGCAGAGGAGGTGTTGGTGGTGGGGCGGAAGCAAGAGGGTAAAGGGGAAGAGGTTAGATGGGTCGGAAGGAGTATTAAATGACTATATTGTACTTTTTGTTTCATCAAATGTGGCTCACGTGTTATTTTCCGTCATTATTTTAGACAGCAATTATGAGAAAGGATGAAAGCCGGTTAATGTTATAACATGGAGAATGAAATTACCAAAATTAAAATATTGGGGATAAAAGTATAATAAATGTTAAACTTAAGGGATTAACGGTATAACTTACCCTAATTTCTACGAATAAAAGGTACCCTCAGCCTCTGTTTCTAAAATTACAATATATTCGCATATAGCTCGGACACGTATTTGACTTGTATCCCTTGTTCTTAACTTGGAAGGATCATCAAACTTTCTCCTGCACACATGTCTCTTTTAGCTCTTATCAAATAATAAAATGAAACAAAATATAATATAATATTATATTATATTATTTGTCTAAAATTACCCAAATATAAACTAATATTTGACTAATCCCACCCTTCACCCCCAATCACTACCCTTTGCAATTCTCTCCACATATCCCCAACAAAAACTCACCACTATATTGCTATAAACCTCCACCTACCTAAATGGTGGTTGCGGTTGGGGTGGTGTTGGGGTGTGGGTTGGATCAAATGAGATGGATACACGTGGAGTTTTTGAAATTAAGATAACTAATATGCTATAGTTGACTAACAACAGTCTCTATTACTGCAGTCAAGATCTATTTCAATTCACCCACCCACCCACACCAAGCACAAAAGTCACTTCTATATTGTTGTAATCCCACACCCACCCAAAACGGTGGATTTTCAACTGCGTGGTGTTGAGTCAACCTGTTGTTCAGAGGTGGTGTTCTTCTATCTTAGCGCTTAAGATAGATCAGATAATGGGTGGGTTTGGTGTTTTCATAAAGAGGTGTCATATAATTTGAAAAACTCTAGTGTATTACTTTGAAATTATCAAAACAATAAGGAACAGTATTGTAATTTATCCTTTTTAATGTTTGGCAAGTTTTATTCGATTTAACTATCAACCGTAAATATCCTAGATCGCACTGAGTATTACTGGGACCCAAAAGAACGCACCTTTTGAACCCAGTACAATTAACTAAGGTACAATTCAGGTCAATTGGGTGGGTTGAGGGGTTAAATTTAGTCCAATTTTAAGTATATATTCTTTAATATTAACTCTAACTCTATCTCAACCTCAACCTGAGTACTACCCAAGTTTAATTCGGGTGAGCTTGGTTTGAATTTGAATTACTTAATTCAGATTGATTTCGGGTTAAAATCGAATTGTGCTTGAGTTAATTAATTCAAATTGATTTTTTCAAGTGTAGATCTAATTTTTTCAAGTGATCTGTTATGAAAGGCAAGACGTAGATGAAGAGAAAGGGAGTGAGAGAGGGAAAAGTGATAAGTGAGGGAGGGAGGCTAAAAGTCTAAGACGACTCAGACGAGTGAGGATTGAGAGAGGGAGGAGTGACGAGTGAGAGAGGAATCTGAGAGTGATGCAAGAGTGAAGATTTGAAGTGAAGTAAAAGTTTGGACTCTAAAGAATGAAAATAAATATTAACCTTAGTTAAACATATTTATATATTTATATATATTCGGGTTCAACCCGATTTGATTTAATAGTCGGGTCAACCCGATTTGAATATTCGGGTTGAACTCAACAACCCAATGTTTACCCAAATTCAATTCGGATTGGAGTTTTTTTGCTCAAACCCAACTCAAGTATTAAAAATTCTAACCAAAACTTTTTTTTTTTCGAGTTGAATTCGAGTTGGTCTACCCAAATTGCATCCCTACATTTAACAGTCATACAGAGTTTTAAATCATAATCAATATTGTAATTGAGAGATTTAAAATTCGAGTGAGTGACAACATTGGACAAAATACGATAATTGTCTCTAAGTCTAAGGTAAGACTTCATCTTTCTTTAGTCCCAACCTCGCAAATAATTTCAATTTTTTCCATAAAATTTTTGGTACGTATTTAAATTAGTAACGAAAAATATCACGGATACATTACTGTTCCTTAAAGTATGCATGAAAAATAATTTTAACCACCATAACTACTAATTTTGCTAACTATTTGCTTATTCTAATTTGAGTTTAGTAATTTTTAAAACACTTAAGAAAAAGTATCACACACTCCTTACAAAAAAAAAGTCATTGTGCACCTCACAAAAATATCATGTGCATTTTAGAAATCTATATAATAAAGTACAATACAATTCAAATCTCAAAAAATAAACAAAATAATTTTTATTTTTTACAGTTGAAATCTTTATAAATTTTACTTTAAAATTAATCCGACGGCTAATATTAAAACCCCGAATTTAATAAGAAGAATATGTCTTTAAGAGTGTGTTTGATGTGACTTTTTAAAAGTATTTCTAGAACTTATAACTTCTCATAAGTACTTTAAAAAAAAATTAGTGTTTAGACCCACCTCATCACTACCACTACTATCACCACCCCACCAGCATCACCACTACAACCAACGTCACCGCCACCTCACCACCACAAATACCCCCATCACCACCACCAACAGCTAGCCCCACCACCATCACCACTACCACCACTGTCGTCACCCCACCATTATCTCTACTATAACAACCACTCCCACCCCTCATTGTTTTTGCCATCCTACCACCATCACCATCACCACCCCCCACCATCATCACCACTACCACCAAAGCCACCACTCTCCACCCCACCCACCACCTCTGCCACAACAACAACAACCACAGCCGCCGTTGCTGCCACCGCCACTGTTGCCACCCCCACTACATCCATTGCCCTACCACCACCATCACCACTACCTTCACCCCCACTGCCCCACCACCATCCATCCCCCACTACCACCACCACCATTGCTACCGTCACCCGTACCATTACCACCGTTGTCCCACCATCACTCTTACCACCATTCGCCACACCCATCCCCATCGCTATTCATCACCGATTGTTACCATTGTCGTCCACCGCCACCGCCACTATCATCGTCATCTCATTCTTATATTTATTACCATTACCATCATCATCCCATTACGACCGTCGCCCAACGTCAGCACCCACCACCATCATTGTTGCCCACCATCACCTACTCTCACCATCACTTGTCATCACCCACCACTGCCACCACCCACTGTCAACCACCCCCACCACACCTACAACCATCGTCCTTTGCCACCACTGTCATTCGCTACCACCCATCACACTATCGTCCAGAAAGAATCCCTCATCACCCAACACCACCATTGTCATCGCTCACCACCCCAACACACCATTGCCACCACCATCACCATCGCCCACTACCACCATCGTCACTCATGATTATCACTACTACCATCGTTACCCAAAATCTATTATCACCATCACTGTTGCCACTCACCACAACCATTATCGTCTCTCACTACCACCATTACCACCCACCATCATTACCACTGCTCACCTTCACTACAACCGATGTTTAAATTCATTTCTTTCTCCTTTATATTTGTGATTTAATTTTGGGTGTGAATACAAATATGTTTATTGTTAACTATTTTTTTTATTACTTCGTACCTTCAGGTATATGCAATAACTAATTAAATGATAAAGCTTATAATTAAGGAACATAAAGTGACATTTATCAGATACTCTGATGATTAAAAGCGTGTTTAGTCGAATAACACAAGACATTTTCTATTATCAATTTAAATGCTTGTCATCAATTAGGCTATTTAAACTCGGGTTAAGAACTTCAAAAACTAAAAAGTGGTCTAGTTGTAAGATTAAGGATAGGAATGAAAGGAAACATATATTTGGGACTAATAATATCTTTGCCCTATTTCTTAACATATATAAGATTTAAAATATCGAAAAAAAGCTGAATATTTAATAATATATTTCCCCCTTCTTGAATTTGTTATCGAAATTTAGAAGTTTAAGTGTGACAAAAATGAGAATATTAAAATTGATGTGTAGTAAAACTAAGAATAATAGAATTAGAAACAATTACATACATGAGAAAGAGAGGTAAGGAGAATTGACTTAGGTGACTTGGATATAGTTATAGGTGGTAGGTGGTCTACTGGATTTCTAGTGAAAAGAGTTATATGATAGTTATTGACGATTAGTGCAAGGGTAGAGAAAAACTCAATTTTTTTTTTTTTGAGCAGCAGAAAATCTCAAATTAACTTTAAACAAAATTGTAAAGAATGATATGGTGACTTGTGGCTTAACAAATTCATGAACTTTAATAGATCACAATGACTAAATATGATTTTTGTAATATTGAGATAAGACTATGTTGATTTGACATGAATTGTAATCACACAGACACAAGCTAGGTTGCTAGAATCATTTACAATATAACTGTTTTTTGAGCTTTATTTTATTTTATTATGAGTTTTAACTTGTTTTCCAATTTACTAATGTTTGTATGAAAATTGTGGTTTAAACTCATATTTTTTATTGTGAAGAGTATTTTACGAAATACGTTTCAATATAAAGTTGTGTTTTACAAATACACTTTACATTGAAAATCATTTATAATATAAAATATAGTAGATTTTAATAAACTTATTTGACGGTTTTAAATGGACTCATCAATGGCCACAAACATCCTTCTTAAAACTATTCATATTACATCATGTTTTTCGACACGAATTACTCCTAGTGCTTTTATAAAATTACAAAAAAAAGGTAATTGACAAATTAATTAGAAAACAATGCAAAAGGGCAGTATAATTGTCCGAAATTTGAAGTTGCTATTAGTGGGGGCAAAAACACACTTGAGTCACTTGAGTAGACGCCAAATGGGGGCAGAGAAAAGGAAAATGTATAGACAAGTGGTTACATCACTCACCCATGGTGGAGCCACCTACCTCTCACATGAAAATCTGATTGGCTTCTACTCCTATACGGTCTACCAACAACTACAAGTCTTAAATTCATTTGGGTAGTTAGGGGAGTTTCAATTGACCAATCAGTGCCCATATGAGAGTTTAACTGGTTTTTTTTTTTTTTTTCAATGGTAATTTTATTATTATGTTTTTTTTGGGTCGAATTATGGTACTAAAAAATAATTATTCACTATCATACCTCTATTTACTATCTCATAAAAAAATGACAGTGAGATTATGCTTTTAATCTTTAAAAAGTCAAAAATTGCGGCTAGACTTTTATATGAGAATTGTACCGGAAGACATTTCGATCTTTTTAGTTTATAATACCTATACCAAGAATATAATACCACTCCCTAGGTGGTATTCATTAAGACCTTCTATAAGACATTATGACTACTGTTCATAGCGGGTCGGTATTACGATCTGAAAAATAGTACTGATTATAAAATGTCAAACAAACAACGTATAAGATGAGTCTCACGTACTATTTTCCTAATACCACCTCCTTATACTCAAAACAAACGCCCCTTCTAGAATTATGTTTAACTGTCTTTTATAACTTTTCAATTGAGACCTAGGACCAGTAGTCGGGCTCTAGGATAGTACTACCATGACTCCCATCGATTGTAGCTTAATGCCACTATTTTTCTGATCAACAACATTTACCATAATCTCATCTTAATATAGTTCCTAGCATTAGCAACTTCATAAAACAGGTCGTCTTGTCATTTCATTTAATAGTCGGGGACAAAAACGTCTTTAGCATTCTGTAAGAAATTTCTTTTACTCTGTTGTCTTTCTTTTTCTTTATTATTCTAATAGCCTACGTAAGATGGGAACAAGTTGCAACTTTTTTGATGTTTTTTTGAGTTATTTTAATGTCTTTATCTGCAAAAAGCAATTCTTCTGTTTTCTTTTTCTTTTTTTAAAAAGTTTTTGGGCCCATTGGAAGGCTCATATGATGTCAATGCTAGGTAGTTATGTTCGTGGGCCAGACTAGTGGTCCCCTTTGCTCCTTAACTACTACTACACCTCTGTGGGGTCTTTTGCTTAACACACATGCTCTGTTACCAACTGTCTAGATGGTCTCCTCCACCACGTGAACATGGCTCCCAAGGATACAAATTTTTATTTTCATTTAAATAATGATTGTTTATAAATCATTTGAAATCAATTTATTACGACACAATAAGATTAAGTAAGTTGCAGCTCAAAAAATGTTAAGAACTGTGAAAGAATATTAGAATTTATCTAAAACCTTATCTTTTAGTGAGATACCCATGACAATCGCGTAGCATCTCTTTATCCATTGACGTATCTCCTCTCAATAGGGTGTAATTTGAACGGGCAAACTCTGTCCTACTCAAAAAAATCAGTGTTTATACTGAGATTTTTAAAATTTGGGTTAGACTAAAGCCACAAATATTTAACTCAAATTGAATTTGGGTCATGATAAAAAATCATCAACCCTAATTAAATGTTTGTCATACTTGGATTGAGGTTTTGGATTCACTAGTTTAACCCCGAGCCTGGACCTAACTGTTAAGTGGATACTGAATGTTGAATACAGAGCAAGAGTAAGATGTGTGAGTTGAAAATCTATACCTCTTGGGAATAAAAAGTGTCTCTCTCTCCTCTTGTATATAAAGTGGGGAATTGTGGACACTGGACGACAAGTGTCCACGATGTATAAAGTTGTTCAATGGGCCTACATGAGCCCAATATAAAAGGTAGACTAAAATACTTCGTAACTTGTATTTAACCCAACACATGGTCTATAGGGGTAGTGACGAGTTCAGATTCATATCAGATTTGGATTTAGTCCATACATTAAGTCTAAGACATGACATACTTAGTTCATGATCTCAGTCTAATCTAAAGTTCAAGAGTTCAGAAAAAATCAACGCTCGGTGGAAGAGTAATCATCGAGATAGTCATTATTTTAAGATAGTGCATATTCCCAATTATAACTATCCACCCCGATAAATTAGTGACTTAACATTCACGTCACTGCTACAGTTAGGACTCTGTGTCTATAAATTATAAACCCTCTACACATGGGATAGATCTCACACACCTCACTTTGATCATACTCTTACTCTCTCTCATATGACCTTATACTTTCTCATTAATAGAGTTTTTCGATCACTATTGTTGCCTTCAGTGGTTAGGTCACTAAGATCTAACCACCAAATCTTTATTTCTTATTATTGATTGTTTCATTAATTGGTTTATACGATATACTCGACTAATTTGATCGTGTCTAGTCAATTTTGTGTATCATCAAGTAGTACTCAAGTTTACAAGCATCATGTTGAGGGTTTAAAAACTTGGGTTGACCGGTCAATCCGCCCAACTCACCACCCTTACTTCTTGATGTGACACATTTATTTTTCATTCCTTCGTTCTTTCCCCATTGTTTTGGTTCGGCCTCTTTTCTAAGTGGTATTAACTCTCATTTTTTGTAATACAATTAGCTGAAGTAACCTTTGCATTCTCAATTTCTGATCAAATAGTGTTTTTTTCTTACAACTAATAAGTGATTAAGGGTACATAGTGAGAGATTGACAGGAGTTGGGCTCAAGGACTCACTATTGCTTAATACTTGTGACGTGGAGAGATTGAAAATATTCCTGGGGGTGTTGAAGGTAGACACTATGACCGAGGATAAATGTAAAGAGGTACAAGAGCTGAAAAGGGAGCTGGATGAACTCTTAGATATGGAAGAAGAATATTGGAGGTAGGGGTGGTGCATACGGAAGGGGATTGTAATACGACATTTGTTAATCCATGGGCTTCCCACAGACAGACAAGGAACTGTAAAAACAAATAGATCTGAAGCATAGATTTACAATTGAAATTAAGAAAAATGGTTACTAAACTTTTGGAAAGCAACAATTATTAGAATTATGATGTGAGCAAAATAACTATGAGTATTGTAATATAAAATTAGAAATAAGGCATGCAAAAAGTGGTTAGATCATAAAAAATACAACATGCTATTTAAATAATTACAAAATATATATATAAACATGCAATCTATATAAACCAAATAAATTGATTTGGAATGAGCTAGCCTGCGAATCCGTGAAACGTGTGATTAATGTCCTAAAACATCTGAGTCTCCCTACGTTAAGGGTACTGACGGACACTAGCAACTCCAAGATCCAACTCAAACGCTCGCAACAACACCTTTTTAATGGTCACGACTACTGGAAGGAAAGAGTGAACTTGAGACCAATCGAGTTGCTTAAAAGACAAGTAAATATGATGTGCTCGTAGTTGTACAAATATATAAGAAAAAATTGGTCAATGTGAATATTATATTAGATGAGACAAAAAACTGCCTATGAGACGGTCTAGTGAACTAGACCAACAAAGCTAGGAAAGCTTTTTAAGAAAGGCTTAGGAAACTCAACAATAGATCTCTATGTGTGTAGTAGTCTAGAATAGCTCCATGAAATTGTAGGTCTAAATGGAATTTATTGGCCAACTTAAAAGGCATTTAGAATACTACCCTTATGTCTTAAATGGGTCATTTGAATTGTCACTAAAGTTGTGTAACATATGAAATAAAATTTGTAATTACTAAAAATTAATCATCCAAAATAATTGAAAAATTCAAAAAACTTGATGAAAAAAAATCTGAAATTAACAAAAAGTTTTA
Source organism: Ilex paraguariensis (assembly GCA_963454935.2). Taxonomy (NCBI): domain Eukaryota; kingdom Viridiplantae; phylum Streptophyta; class Magnoliopsida; order Aquifoliales; family Aquifoliaceae; genus Ilex; species Ilex paraguariensis. Next base: position 344,689 of record CAUOFW020006347.1, read on the forward strand.
AAAACTTAATTTTATTGTTACAATCCCCCAAAATTTTTTGAAACTTTGAAATATTTCAAAAGATTTATGAACGTATATATACATAGAAAATTGGGCAACTTTAATACTATGTAATAGGTGTAGGTGTTTTTCGAACTTGAACCTCACTTAGTGTTGACAATTTTCATCTGAAGGATCATAATGACCAAAGGCTTGAACTAGACCCTTTGGACCAAAGTTCAACATGTCACACACATAGTACCGATGTTCGTCAGGATTCACATGTTAGTGCTATTAATGATCATGCACTTGATCTAAATTCTCATGAGAGTTTCTAGAGAAAAGCCCATTTCTCATAGTCACTGCCTCATGACGACTCTCACTTAGGTGAGTCCTCAAAGGGTACATGTGCACAATACCTTGCAGGAGTGTTCTTCCCTCGGTCTCATTCGGGTAAAACCTTTCCTTACTGTCACACTATATATGTACTTCTGCCATAGGGATAAGTAGGAAAAATATCTCTTCTTGGATATTTTATAAATAACAGTGCTAATGAGTCTCACAGTATGAATTGTTTGTACCCATTGAACTTCCTTCACGAGGTCCCTTATCACAAAAGTTAAGTTACCTCCCTAGGTGATTCCCTTGTGGGATTAAGCTCATCCCCCTCGACAGTTCTAAGACTGCTTTCCTCGAAAGCCCTTTAGTTAGCTGATCAGCTATATTTAGCTCAAACTTCAAAAAATCTAGTGAGATTATGCTTTTACTCAGCATTTTATTTATTGATTTATATCTCACTTGGAATATGCCTATTCATCTTTTTATTATTATGATTATGCTTCACAAGCTCAATCACTACCTTACTATGACAATGTAATGACATGATAGGTATGAGTTTTTCCACTAGAGGTATCTCTAGAAATAAATTCTTTATCCACTCGGCCTCAGTACGCATGATATCTAAGGCTATAAGTTCTGACTACATAGTACTTCTTAATATTATGATTTATTTTTTAGATCCCCAAGATATGGTTGCTCCTCCTAACAGAAAGACATAACCATTAGTGAATTTTATATCTAAACTATCGGTGATCCAATTTGTATCTCTAAAGCCTTCAACTACACTTGGAAATCCACTATAACATAAAGAGTAGTCTAAGGTTCCTTTAAAATACTTAAAGACTCTCTCTAAGGCAACCTAATGCTCGTTACTAAAACTATGTGTATATCTACTTAGTCTCTCTATGATGTACGAGATATCTAGTCTAGACTTATTTTTTATGTATAATAAAGACACAATCATTTGTCAGTACTTCAATTGTGAAATCAATTCTCTTTTATTTTTCTCCAAATGTACATGCGAATCATATTGTGTTGATATAGACTTATTATCATAAAAATCAAACTTTTTTCAACATTTTCTCTATGGTGCGAGACTGACTTAGAGATATTCCATTGAATGTCTTCTCTATTTTCATTCCCAAGACTACATTGGCTTCTCCCAAGTCTTTCATATTAAACTTAGTAGATAAATAAGATTTAACATCTTTAACTACCTCCAAGTTTGTCCCCAAAAATTAGTATATCATCTACATAGAGACATAAGATCACACAACCAATATCATTATCCTTATAGTATAAACATTTATCATTTTCATTAATTATAAATCCATACTCTAGGATCACTTTATCAAACTTCTCATGCCATTGTTTAGGAGCTTGTTTAAGGTCATATAAAGACTTCACTAACTTAAAAACCTTATGTTCCAAACCTTTTACCATATAAAGACTTCTCATGATTTGGCTTGCACTATGCCAGCAGTTGCTTGGTTTTACTCCTACTGCGAGAGCTATAGAGGGGTCTTTCCTCAGGCTTAGTGCATTGCGAGCTCATTTGGATGGAGGTGTCTCTGTTGATGCTGATGATGATTCATAGCACGTTATGACAGAGCATACAACATGCTATTGATTAGCTCTTATCTTTTCATAGACAAGTCATCGAGCAAGGTGAAGTTGATGTATCTTCCACTGATTGCCGATCTTATATTGCTTAATAATACTTGGGAGATAGTAGAATTGCCTCTTGGAAGCAAAACTATTGGGTGTAAGTGGATATTTAAGAAGAAACTAAGACCTGATGAGAGTATAGATAAATATAAAGCTAGACTGGTGGCTAAAAGATTTACTCAAAAGAAAGGGATAGATTATTTTAATAAATACTCGCCCGTGACTAGTATCACTACCATTAGAATACTAGAAGGCCTAGCATTTATCCATAACTTAGTAATACATCAAATGGATGTCAAGACCCCTTTTCTAAGTGGGAATTTACATGAAGAGATAAATATGGAATAACCTGAGGGGTTTATGGTAAAAGAACAAGAACATAAGGTTTGTAAGTTAGTGAAGTCTTTATATGGCCTTAAACAAGCTCAAAAACAGTGACATGAGAAGTTTGACAAAGTAATTCTAGATTAAAGTTTTCAAATTAATGAAAATGATAAATGTTTATACTACAGGGATAGTGATGTTGGTTGTGTGATTTTATGTCTCTATGTAGATGATATACTAATTTTTGGGACAAACTTGGTGGTTGTTAATGATGTTAAATCATATTTATCTACTAAGTTTGATATAAAAAATTTGGGAGAAGCTTATGTAGTCTTGGGAATGAAAATAGAGAAAACATCTAATGGAATATCTGTAAGTCAGTCTAGTACCAGAGATAATGTTGAAAAATTTAGGTTTTTATAATAGTAAATCTGTATCAACACCATATAATCATCATGTACATTTGAAGAAAAATAAAGAAGAACCGATTTCACAATTACAGTACTCACAAATTATTGGGTCTTTGTTATACATAGCTATTAAATCTAGACCAGATATCTTGTATGCTGTAGGAAGATTGAGTAGATATACACATAGTCTGAGAAAAGAACATTGTGTTGCCTTAGAGAGAGTCTTTAAGTATCTTAAAGGAACCTTAGACTACCTTTATGTTATAGTAGATTTCCTAGTGTAGTTGAGGGCTTTAGTGATGCAAATTGGATCACTGATAGTTTAGATATAAAATTCACTACTGATTATGTCTATTTGTTAGGAGGAGCAGCCATATCTTGGGGATCTAAAAAATAAACCCTAATATCAAGAAGTACTATGAAGTCAGAACTTATAGCCTTAGATACCACGTGTACTGAGGTTGAGTGGATAAAAAATTTATTACTAGAGATACCTCTAGTAGAAAAACTCATACCTATCATTTCATTACACTATGATAGTAAGATAGTGATTGAGCTTGTGAAGCAGAACCATAATAATATAAAGATGAATAGACATATACAAGTGAAATATAAATCAATAAAGAAAATGCTGAGTAAAAATATAATCTTACTAGACTTTGTGAAGTCTGAGCTAAACATAGCTGATCAGCTAACTAAAGGGCTTTTGAGAAAAGCTGTCTTAGAACTGTCGAGGGGAATGTGTTTAAACCCACAATGAAGTCACCTTGGGAGGTAACCCAACTTCTGTAATTGGGGACCCCATGAAGGAAGTTTAATGGGTAGAAACAATTCATATTGCGTGACTCATTAGCACTGTTATTTAGGAAATATCTAAGAGGAGATATTTTTCCTGCTCATCCCTATGACAGAAGTGCATATGTAGTGTGACGGTAAGGAAGGGTTTTACCTTGAATGAGACCGAGACAGGAACACTCCTGCAGGGTATTGTACACATGTACCATTGGAGGGCTCACCTAAGTGAGAGTAGTCGTGAGACCGCGACTATGAGAATTAGGCTATTCTCTAAAAACTTTCATGAGAATCAAGATCAAGTGCATGACTATTAATAGTACTGACCCACAAATCTTGACCAATATCGGTATCGTGTTTGTGACAAGCTGAACTCTGGTTCAAAGAATCTAGTTCAAGTCTTTGGTCACTATGATTATTCAGAGGAAAACTGTTAATACTAAGTGAGATTTAAGTCCAGAAAACAGTTACCCCTATTGCACAATATAATAGTTGCCCATATTTTTAGTATTAAAGTATAAAATATTTGAAATAAGCTTGTGGGGGATTGTAAGAATAAAAATTTAGTTTTTAAAATTTTTATTGAATTTTTATTTAAATAATGTTTAAATTGTGAATTTCAATTGCAGATTTTTTTGTCCTAGTTATGTATTAAAATTGGTTTTATGGCTATTCTGGAGAAGCATGTGCCAAATGATTAAAAAAAAAAATCAATAGTTATCATATGTACGTTACACACACATTGGCTATATAAGTGGCTTTGAAAAATTTTGTGGCCTGCAACAAAATCAACACTCCAGGACCTTCCAATTGCTTATTTCAATTCTTTTACACTTAGCTTACCTGTTCAATTATCATCTATTATTTTATTTTTGAGCAATTCGATTCGAGTCAAGTTCATTCCAACCTTCAAGTGAACGTGACCATCGAGAAAGTGCTACTGTGTGTATCTGGGTTCGATCTTGGAGTCGCTGGTTTTCCTCAATACCCTCACGTGGGAAGCCTTAGCTACTTTAAGATAGTGATCACACGCCTCTCAAACTTGCAAATCGGTTCTTTCCTTTTATCTTATATATTATATATTATATACATTCTGTTTTATCAAGATTTACATTACTTGTTGGTTTTCCTATTTATATAGATATACTCGTATTCTAATTTATTTAGTTATAAACACATGCTATATATTTACAAGTTTAGCTATTGTTCTTTCTATTCATGAGCATTTTATTGTTATTGACCACGTACCATTATTAAAAGTGCTAATAATCTTAGTTCGTATTATTATTCTTAGAATATCTATTTAAGCCTTTAGAATATTTATGCCACGACGTGGAATCGATGACAACAAATTTTTGGCGGGGGCAGAAAAATGGGGAAAGGAAAGTGCCAGGAAATATGTATATATTTTTATTGTTTACCAAGAAGTAAGATCATTGAATGAAAGAATACAAATACATATGAAGAGTATTTAAATATGATATTCCACTTGATCATGATAACCGAATAACACTTGACCTAAGAATTAACACTCAAAATCTGTAATCTACTATCTGCAATTTATGTGCTTGTAGGAAATACCATTTGTTGTTTTAGATCTTCCTCGTGGCCTTCATCCCTCAAAATAATTTTCTTCATTGAGATCGATATTCATGGAATCTCGTGGTCAACGCCGGACTTTGTTTGGCCGGAGTCCGCAGCATGTGCGTCGGACTTGGACCAGAAGAATTCATGGAAGGAAAAGAAAATGGCATCGGGGACGACAACGGTGAGAAGACCACTCAGGAACATGAACTCACCCCATTCCTGGTTGTCATCGAAATCACTAATGGATTCTTGGAAGTCCGTTGATACGGACCTGAATATGAACCACCCACCGATGAGATTGCAGGCCACAAGTCCCATAAGAAGAACAATTGGTGGCACAAACTGCTGCTGGGTGGTTTTTGCCATTGCCATCTCTCCCTCTCTCTAAATGTACATCATGGCGTTGTTTATATTTACAATTTAAACTGCAACTAAAGGCATCCTGAAAGTGCTGGCTAGGGTTAAAAAAAGGAGGGATAATGCTGGCATGACCTCAAAGGGAGGAGCTAAATATTTGCAATGCATGGCTTAAAATAGAAATTAGGTGCTGGCATGGCTTCAAAAAAAACAAAAAGACCACTAAACCACCTTCAAAAAGCAAAAGGTCATTCTAGTTTTGAAGTTGAATCACTCTAAACTAAGGGGCACGAATTTTAGCGCAACATGTTATAGCAAACGGGCAATGGGTAAATTAGTGTTAAATACCAATAATTTGATTTGGGAATAACAACCCTTTATTGAAAAAATTGGGCGTAATGCCACGTTTTCATACTAATATAATATAACTATTTAATATAATAAGATAACATATAAGAAAGTGAATCTCACATAATTAAATAACTACTCATCCATGTCATGCAGTAACCACTGCATATGACAATCGCTTGTCTATATGTTCTCTTATTATTAAATGGTTACACCATATTAGCATGATGACATAATGTAACCGTTACACCCAATAATTTTTCTCTTTATCCTATGTTGTATGAAAAAAATTTAGGTGTTTTTTTTGCTACTTTATATGATATTGTATAAATATGTCTATAAGATTAAAGAATGTTTTGAGCACTACAATAGGGACCTAATACAAGACCTAACGCACTACGGCCATTGGATTAGCTATAATAGGGATGGAGTCGGAATTTTATTGTGAGGAAAACCAAATGCTGGCGCAATAATTTTTTTTTTTTCAAAGGGTCATTCAACAAGTCATCGTCAATCTCCAATTTTTAGTCCATTTAGAACTTATAAAATTAACTTTGCAAAAAATAATTGAATTATTAAATTCAAAAATTAATTCTACTTTCTATTGTAAAATTAATTTAAAACAATATCGCGATCCACAATTCTCCAATTTGTGACATATATAGTGTAATTACTACGAATAATTATCATTAGAAATTTTGGTTTGACACGAATTAATTTAAATTTACAATCTGAACTTGCAGCTTTTGAGGTATTTTTCTTCTATTTGGTTATTAAATATCTGTCCATAAAGCTTTTTCAATATTTACATCAAATGCATTGTATATATATTTTAAAAATTCAAGTAGAGGTATATGATTTTTCAAAACCTAAAGGGTGTATAAGATAAATTCGAAAAATTAAAAGGGGGGGGGGGGGGGGGGGGGGGGGGGGGGGTTGACCGCGAGGTGGCTCCGCCCATGGCTGTAAATTCCGATGGTTGATGGAGCTTATTTTTATCCAACAAGTTTCATTGATTATGTCTCTAGATTAGACATTCAAAATAGCATTTTTCTAGTTTTTTTTTACCTTATTTCCCTGCTTATGGACAATTTATGGGGACATGTGAGTGGTCGGCTAATTGAGAACAAAGAGAATTCTAGTTCTAGGTTCTTGGTTCCCAAGTTATGCAGGTTAATACATTTGAACTCTACATTAAATCAAAAACCTCGGGTTAATGTTAGGACATCGGACATGATTTAGTAAATGGATCAGGTTAAAATAGACTAAAATTGGACACGATTTTAAAATAATACTATCTGAACACAAATAACATGACTCAATTGTCATGTGTACTCTAAACCATAGAATAAATTCTTAAAAATTTAGTCACAGTCCATCTCGTAAGAAGAAGTCAGGATTTTGTTTATGGGGGCAAAAAATAGTAATAACTTTGATCCACGTCTTTAATAACTTCCAAAATAGGTTAATTTCACTTTTACTTTTGAATTACCCTATTTCGATCTGATAATTTTGTTATGTCCCAAAATTATTGATTTGAACACATTACACCTTGCTGATCAAAAAAACACGTTACACCTTAAGGGTGTGTTTAGTTTAAGCATTAGAAAGGAGCGGATTAAATAATGCCGTCAATCCTTTACCCAAATAATGCCGTCAATCCTTTACCCATCCATCTGACCCTTGGACTAATTATAGTAATAATGTGTTCTCATCCCATGTTTAATTCAAGTATTAAGAAATAATATATCCCACATTTATCTCATCCAATACTTTATTTGGATGGAGTATTGAATGATGGTATAACTATTAAACTAAAGAACCCTCAAGATAAAGAGTAATATTTATATCCTAGAGATATTTGAGGATAAAAATGTTTTTTTTGCCAAAATACGTCCCAAAAAAGTGGGTTTATTTAAGAGGTTGTATGCGGTATTAAATAGAAAAAATTTAGAGGCCGATTCCCATATATGAACTTAAATCTGTCAAGAAAAATTTATTTGTTCTGAAATCCGTTTTTTTTTGTCAATTTTACCAAACTATTCATTCCCTTTAGAAGTGAAATAAAATTTACAATTAAAAATTCTTAAATTTTAGGAGTTTGACTAACATTAAATTTTTTTTTCTCTCTTATATCTATTTATATCCATATATAGGTTAGAAGTATATACATATACACACATACAAACAAACATATATATATAGTAACATTAAAAATAAAAAATTGTAACATTCAAATACAGGAAAAAATTATTATTTAAACAGAAAAAATAATATTATTTATATATAAAAAAATAGTAACATTTAAACATAAAAACATAGTAATATTCAATATTAATATTTTTAAAAAATAACAATAATAACATGTTCAACAAAAATAGTAACATGCTCAAAATAATAGTAACATGAATAGAAATATACTTAACAAAAACAGTAACATAAAAGTAATATGATAAAAAAAAATTCAAACCCAAAAATAATAATATTTTTTTATATTAATTTTTATGAAACAACAATTTGAGCTTTGAGAAAGAATGGACAAATGATTTTTTTTGAAATCTTAATCATATCTACGAAGGCGAGTGAAAAGGGTAAGCTGCGAAACAGTTCCTCGATGGATTCAACATCGCTTGCAACCACGATGTCACCACTAGTTGGCCACACAGAGAGAGAGAGAGTTTTGAATTTGAATTTAAATTTTAAATTTATTATGAAAATTTTATTAACATATTTTAATTGACATTGAATTAGGGGATAATAATTTTCAAGATAAGAAATTAATTTAACCTCTTTTCAAGAAAAGATATTTTAAAATTTTAAAAAAATAATAAATTTAACTAATTATTAGTAAAATTAAAAACAGATTTATCCTTAAATAAATTTTTTTGATAAAGTAACTCATTATAAGTCCATTGAGGGAGACCCAGCCCCAATTTTCGCCCAAATTTTCACTTAATACTTTGAAGATCTTTACGAATACAAAGTGTTTTTCACCCAAATAGGATAAAGACATTACTGGTGCGACAGACCAGCTCACCAAACTCTGGTCCTTGGCCCATCCTTGTACCACCAATGTTGCTTTGCTGGTGTCACTGGCACAGAGCTAATGTGTCACTATCATAAGATTAACCATAAACCATATTAAATTCATTACGAATTATCATCATTGATAATGTATTAAAACCTCAAATTAAACCCCGATATAATTGCACTAAATCCTTTCGGGAAAACATGATTTGATCTTGGGTGTAGCCATCAACGAAACTAAATTGTGGCCTACAACGGCAATGGGCCCCTAAGATCGATCAAAATAATTATAATGAGGCCCGAACCTTACCCCAGATGGCAAGGCGGAAAAGTTACTCTTTCATTTTTTGTCAACCAGATTATATTTCTTTTATTTGAAAAGAATGAAGTTTACAAGAATCAAAACAATTACAAATTACTTTAACAGAAAAACACAGATAAAAGAAAGCACCCTACGGTAAAGTAAAACACATGAGCCAAAATCATCCTACTCCCTCACGTGCTTCCTTTTCACATCATTTCCAAAATCTCAGTAGGTCAATACATCAAACCAGGAGAAAGTATATCCCTACTTTTCTGTTTCGCAACCCAATGTACAATCTTATTGTTTTTTTTACTCACATATTGTATTTCAATCTTAGGAATCAAATGTATGTATTCCCAAATGTCCCTCAGGATAGCCTCAATCTCCCTCAGAAAGCAATTATTACCATTATTCAAAGCATCAACATATGCTTTGGAGTCTGACTCCACTATTAGTGAAGGATACCCTGCAGCTATGGCTATACAACAAGCTTGTCTAATGGCGCATGCTTCCACTATTATGGCTGAGTTTGCAGCAAGCTTATCTGCACTTCCTTGTATTAACATTCCTTCACTGTCTCTAAAGACTACTCCAAAGGCCCCTCCTTTCTGATCCTGCAACCAAGCTCCATCACAATTAACTTTTACCCAACCCTTTGGTGGAGCTTTCCATACATCTACTTTACTCTCTTTCTTCTTACCATTATCATGCTCATTCATAACACAGCCCCTCCATTCCTCAACGACAAAGATAGCTTGACTTATCACTCCTCTGGGCAAAATCTGAACCCGATTATATACCCAATTATTTCTACATTTCCATATAGCCCACAACAATGAAGCTACTAGTGTCTGATGACACAATCCTTCCTCACCTTTACCCTGCTGTTTCAGCACCTCCAAAACCCACTCTTCAAACCTTATTATCTTCTGTCTATCAACAAGTATCTTTAGAGGAGAGTCTTTCCAAACTTCTCCAACCCAGGAACAAAGTAAAAATACATGCTCTATAGTCTCCTCCATCTCCCCACAGATAGGACATAAGGGAGATTTTAGAAATTTTCTTCTCCAAAGATTCCAATTAGTAGCTAGGGCATTTGACACTGCCTTCCACACAAACAATTTGATTTTTGACAGAGCACTGATTTTCCAAACAGCCTTCTATAGTTCCCCTGGGATCATATAAGAGGAAGAAACAGAAGCATGTCCTTCATTAAGGGGGATAGCAGAAGTCAAACTATTATAGTCACTCTTCACTGTATACTGCCCATTCATAGTACCACTCCATCTAGCCTTATCATCTTGCTGGGTAAAACTAATGGGTAAAGTTAAAATACTTTTTGAAACAATAGGAGAGAAGAGAGACTTAACAAAATCCAGATTCCACTTCATCTGTGGGAAAATAATCAAATCCTTCACCCAAACTATGCTTTACATTGGGAATTTCCTTATAACCAGGCACCCAAGGATCTTCCCATATTCTAGTCTGCTCTCCATTTCCTATAAGCATACTATACCATTTTTTCAGGACATCTCTTCCAGCCAACAAACTCCTCCAAATCCATGAGCTAATTGTTCTTATATTGGCATCCCAAATAGAAACATTAGGAAAATACTTCTTTTTCAAGATCCTTACCCATAAAGTTTCAGGGTTTTGAATCATTCTCCAAACTTGCTTAGCCAACAAAGCCTCATTGAACTTCTCCAAATCACGAAATCCCAACCCCCATCCTCCTTTCTTGTCAAAATATCCCATTTTTTCCAATGTATCCCTCTTTCCCCATTGTTCTTACTCCTGACAAAAATTAACTGAGAACTTAAAGATAGTCATTGCATACGAGGGAATGGCTTGCTCCACTACTTTGATCAAGACTTCTTTCCCAGCATGATTCAGTAGATTCTCCTTCCATCCTGCAATTTTCGTCAGAACCCTTTCCTTGCTCCAACTTAATGTTTGTTTTTTAGATCTCCCCCATTTTGTAGGGAGACCCAAATATTTTCCTGTCCTCGTGATAGGAGGCACACGAAGAATCCCAACCAACTCCTGCTGAACTTGCAAGGGAGTATTATTGCTAAAAAACACACCTGATTTGTTCAAGTTGATGAGTTGCCCCAAAGCATAGCAATATTTGTTTAGTACTTGCACTAGCTCAAAGCAATTGGATCTCGATCCTTCTAAGAAAAAAATTGAATCATCTGCAAACAACAAGTGGGCCAAACTAGGGCCATATCTACTCAAGGTTAGCCCTTTAATTCTCTTTTCCTCCACTGCCTTATTCATTAAAGCTGTAAAACACTCAGTTACCATAACAAACAAGTAAGGGGATAAAGGATCTCCTTGCCTCAGTCCTCTTGTAAGTATCACCCTTGCAGTTACTTCCCCATTCACTAGAAAATGATATTCAACTGTTGAAACACATTGCATCACCATGTGAATCCAAGGTACTAAGAACTCCATCTGTAGCATGAGATCTCTCAAAAAGTCTCATTCCACCCTATCATATGCCTTAGCCATATCTAACTTGATTGCCAGTTGGTATTTCTTAGTCTTCCTTCTTTGTCTCAGTGAGTGGAAAAATTCCTAGGCAATTACAATATTGTCTTGTATCTGTCTATGTCCCATGAAAGCAATCTAATTTTGGGAGGTCAATATTGGCATAAATTCCTTCAACCTGTTAGTCATAACCTTCGAAATTATCTTATAGACTACATTACAGCAACTAATCGGTCTATATTCCCCCATTGTTTCAGAATACTGAACCTTTGGAATCAAAGTGACATTAGTAAGATTGAAAGCTTTCAGCATAAACCTGGAGGCAAAAAATCCCTGGACAGCTGCCCCAACATCCATCCCCACAATATCCCAATATTTTTGAAAAAATAAACCAGGCATTCCATTCGGTCCCGGTGCTTTTAAAGCACCAATCTCAAACACAGCCCTCCTTATCTCCTCACTGGTAACCTTATGAGGGATTCATTCATCCCACCAGTTACAAGCTTTGGAACATGTTGCAAGATATTCATATAATTTCTGCTTCCCTCAAAGTACTGAATAGTTTGGTGAAATGATCTTCCACCATCTCTTTGATTTGATCTAGTTCCGTTATCCACTCATCATCTTCAATTCTTAATCTTACCATTCTATTCCTCTGTCTCCTTTGTATTGTCGTAGCATGAAAGAATTTGGAATTTCTATCCCCCCGTCTAATCCACTTTAATCTGAACCTTTGTCCCCAATACTTTTCCTCTCTCCTCCATAACTTCTCTAATTCCTTCGAGATTTCCCCAACTTTGTTTTGGGAAAAGCTGGAAACTGGGGCATCTTGAGCATCTCCAAGCTTTCTTTTTAAATCTTCAATCCTCTTTTTGCTATTCCTGAAATTCAACCCACTCCATTTAGATTATTCTCTACTGCATCCTTTTATTTTTTTGCTTAAGACTGTATAATCTTGACCCCTCCCCAACTTGCATCCATCTATTTTTTATTACCTCTCTACACTCCCCTTCATCAGCCCAAGCTGCTTCAAACTTAAAGCTTCTTCTAGGCTTCTGTTCATAGGTTCAGTATCCACTACTAAAGGAGAATGGTCAGACCCAATAACTATTGGAACAATTACTATAGCATTAGGGAATTTGACCCTCCAGCTTACACTAGCCATAGCCCTATCCAGTCTTTCCCTTACATTCGCATCCCCTTCTCTATGATTATTCCATGTATATCGACATCCTTTGCTTTCTAAATCCACTAAATTGCACCCATCAATCAAATCTCTGAAAGTTTTCAATTTCTGTTCTCCCTTTCTCTCCTCCCCTCCCCTGTAATATATGCAATATCGTTAAAATCCCTCAAACAAAGCCAGGGGACATCCAAGCTCCTTCCATGAGTAGTTAGTCTGGACCATTGTTCACATCTGTGCTCATACTCCGAATGACCATACACAAACAAGATACCACTAGGTCTTCCAAAACCCGCCAAAAACATCAAAAATTCATGCCTTGGTAATCAATTTTGTAGAAAATTTTGCCCATTGTAACTTTTACCTCTTGAACAGGGCAGTAGAACATAATATTTATCCCTGCTTCTCTTCACCACATACCACTCATGAAACATTTAAAATTGATTTTCCAAGAAAAGAATTTAACATTTTAAACTGATTTACTAAAATCCTCACATAAAAATAAAATAAAACATATTCAAACACAATAACCAGATACTCTCTGAAACATTGTAAATAGAGTCATGTTCATTAGTTTGTTTCTTGTCTATTTTCCCTTTTCCTGGATAACTCGAGTCTATTCAGCATAATAAAAGATGACACAGTGGTCAGGTGCCATCCCACCTTGCGACTAATGTGGGATGGAATCTCTCCTATTGCGTCACATCCATTCCCATTTCCCCCTCCCCTTCACAAAGGATAGTTGTACATTATAATTTATATTCAAAAGACAAAGAATAGCGCAGAAAACACGAAATAAACAAATTTGCAATAAACAACTTTAATGCTGAATTTTGTATTCTTATCAGAATTTGCATCTTGAAAATTCAATTTTGAAGGCAATACCAAATTGCCACAACATTTTATAGCAGACATTTGCAAGTCCACCACAGAAGCTATTGATTATAGGAATGTATTTTTGACTTTTTGTTACTTTCTCGTTACTGTTTTCCGTCACTGGTTACATATTAAATAAACAGATGGTAGTGCACAAGCTAACGGACAGCTAAGACTTACTGGCAAATAGCTCACAGGTAATTATGTCGTCTATAGATGCTGCAGAGCTTCCTGCACCCAAGACAGGAACAAGGTTGAAAATGGGCTCCTTATGAATCTTAATTCTCTGACTCATATCGGAAAATTCCTTGAATGCGTGGGTGAAGATGAGTGACAATGTTCCATGAGATATATGAAGACCCGTTGCAAAATAGAACCTCAAATTCTGCAAAGAGACAGATGAATGATAAAATCAACAATAATCAGCAAAAGTAAGTCGAGAAATGTAAAGGTAGACTTTAAATAAGATTAAGCAACCAAATAATGTCTTAGGCTAAACACACAATTCAATGAAATTCAGATAAATTATTGTCAAGCAGGACCCTAACCTAGCAGTTAGCTTACTTCATTCGATCTTTGATTACCATTCTTCCCCCCTCATTCTTTAGAATCAGACTATTTTGAAAAAGGGAAATAAAAAACCATCTAGACAAAAAAATAAAAGCTTTGCTAGGAAAAACACCCCAGAATCAGCTAACCAAGGAGCATTAAAAAATACTTGTACCGAGAAATCTTGAAACTCAAGTCATCTATTCGTCAAACCACTGGTTTCAGGTATAATTCTCGAATATTCACATATTTGCTAATAAGATGATTTAGCACAAGATTTTAACTCAAACTCATGGCAAATTGATGAGAGAGTAACTGAGAATGCAATATAGCTAATCTACAAATCAACTGGGTATTGAATTATCTAGCCTGAAAACGAAAAGAAAATCGAAAGAGCAAACTCCATACAGAAACTGGTTAATCACAGAATTTTATATTTATTTGTTTTGGGTAGGTAACTAGTTCAGGATTAAATTAGCATATTATACAGAAATACAGCGACACACTACTACTTCGCCTACCAGCCAACAAGCCTAAACCATCAGACAAACAACACCTGAACACCATCAGTTAGGTCTACTTTGCAGCTTTTGGAAATAAATAATCAATTTTAAGCGAAGACAGATGAGGAAGAATAGAAAATTATTTTTGAAAGCATTGAAACAAGAATTTTTAACACATTAGTTGTAATACTATCAACCCAAGGAAATTTTCAGGGGAACTAAACGTTGGACCATTGACAGCAGATATGATAAGTCATCAAAGAGAAATAGCCAAGATACTTGTCCACAAATAAATAAGACATTCATTTCCAATGACATCAATAACCACAAAAAATTGCAGCTCAATGTCATCTATATCTATATCTATATCTATATCTATATTTATATCTATCTATCTATCTATACTACTTATAAAAATCTCTTACAATGAAAAACTTTTGTTTTCCTATTTTGCCCTTGATTTATGCTTTGAAATCAATTTTATCCTTGATTCTGTAACTAGTATAATTATTTAAGCTGAATAATGCCTTCAAGATAATACTTATTTAAGCTCTAGACCTTCTAGATTCCATGTATTTTCATCTACATTCACTGTAACAATTACTACAACCTTCCATTTTCTAGATATTTATGACGCTTTCTTTAAATAACTTTACAGATTCACCAGTTCTCTTCGTGTGTCAGGGTTCTCTGTCTTGAAGTTTTGTTTTTATAATGAAAAAGTTTGTTTCCCTTGAATCATATTCTTTGTTTATATTTATAGTGTAGTATTCATTCAATCTATCGTATGCATGGGTGGTTTGCGGTTATGTTCTGCATATAGTTTTCCCAACGTCCAGGCACAGCCTTGGTGCATTAACCAGATTATAACCTTTCTTGTCAAAGTTGAGAATGCTCGTTGCAATTACACTGTTGAAACTGGTATGCATGTGGCATTGTCACAGATTCATATAGACTGGAGGGTGATAAATATATATATATATATATTTTTTTTTTCTGCATACAAGTAGTGAATAAGGAAAGATCATCTTTTTGTGACACTAGGCATTCCGAGCTCCACAGTGTAAGGCCAAATTTTTGGGGGGTCATCAATGATGTATGCAGTGAAGATTTGTAATTCTATCCATGCTGGCAAAGGCTACTTATTATGAGAGATTCTGGCCTCCGAAGAAATTCACCTATGCATGGTATTGTCAAAGTAATAACCTTTGTTTTTAGCATATAGGAACATTAAATCATTATTGATTTCTCCCTAATTGCTTATGAGGGTGTGGATTTCCATATAATTTCTGATTTTTTTTTTTGCAAATTTATGGCTATTACAAATAGTTAAAAATATCACTATTCATTAAAAGCAATAATGAATAATGATTTATAAATCACGTTGTAACTTCTTAGCTCCCTTTCGTCTGCTTTACCAACCTTTTGTGTTTCGATTGAAGATATAAAGTTCTTGTATAAACATTGTCACTCAATGTATTTAATATTTTCTGAAATTTCTAGGATAAAACTTGGCATTCATGCTGTTTCTAAGTCTCATACTTTACAAGAGAAGTAGGCTAACTGTTATCATCTTTGCATTTTTTAACTTGTGTGCTTTTTTTTTTTTTTTTTAACACTTTTTCCCTTACAATTGATGTGCTGTCCTTTGTAAACAGGGAAGGACTAGGAGAATTGGTGAAGGTTCCAAAGTAGGTTTCTTTTATGAATAATGCCATAGGGATCTAATTTGGGCACCTAAGTCAATTCAGTCATCGGATTAGTTGTAAGTTTCAATGTTAGATAGAGCCTACTTAGGTCCCAAAATTAGGTTCTAAATATCATTTTCTTTATAAGCGAAAGGGTTAAATCGACTCATAAACCAATGATAATTAATTCACTTTGAGTTAAAAAGGTCCAACAAAGGATCTATATAATATAATATTGAGATCAAGCATTAATATTTGATATATAAACTTTGGGAAAAAAAATAGAAATTACAAATGACTTCGGTCGGATTGAAATTCGTTGAGTGAGAGTGTAGGGATTCACTACACGTTAGGTCCAGGAATTCTCAGTCCTGTACTTATATCTTACAATAAAAAAGTGGGATATCCATCAAACCAATGGTAGGAGTTTCAGTTGAACATAAAATGAATAATGAATGTTTTCATCTCTGAATTTTACTGCCTTTAAGGTAATGGAAGCCTATTAGGAAGAAATAAAACTGAAAAACAAAAAACAAAATTGCAGTTCAAATTAGTTCACGTGCAACGCACGTGTGCATTAATTAGTATAATAAAGAATGTTATGCCACCATAAGTCAGAGCAGCTAAGAGGATTAGCATATAATAACAATTGTAAGGCAGATAAGAACAATTTGCAAAGATAATGAGTGTGACTAAAATGAAGCTGTTTAGATAGATGGATTGCACAAGAAAATGCAAAACAAAAATATAATTACAAATGTAGGCAGTTAAAGGTGGCATCAATAAAATATAAGATAATGAAAGGTTGTGCAAAATGATTTCGCCATTAATCAAGTTGAAGATATGAAAAGGACAAGACCAAAAAGAGCGTAGACTAAGGCTCTGATGCGAGTAAGCACATAACAGCCTCAAAAAATGATAACATGCGGCTTCAAAGTATACATACAAGGGCCCCAAAGTAGCTGAGACCACAGTTTCTCAAGGTTAATTATATTAGGTCAATTAATAATAACATTCCCCATGTTCATAATTCAAAACCAGAAATTGTAACCTGCACAACTAACTCAGTAGGATTACTAGATTTCCTAAGAGCTTTACTCTTTAATTCAACAAAAATGATTTCTCTGACGGTGCAAGAATTTAAAGATAAATGAATGTCAAGGTCATTAAGAACTAATAATCTATTCATTAACATAGAAAAAGAACTAAGTGAATTCTTTTAGACCTCTCTCCGTCTCTCTCTGCAGTTCTGTTGTTTCCAAGTGCAAGTAGTTAGAATCGTAGAAGCAAACAATGGGGGATGAAATTGAACAGGCTTCAGTTGTGTAAGGAATAAACCGTGCTCTTATATGTCCAGAGTCTACAACAGTATTATGCAAAGAGAATATTCTTTAAAAGAAAAAAAGTGAAGAACTTGGGAAAAGGAAGGTTTCTCACTTTAGGTCCACAAAAACTGTCACCATGAAAGTCAGGTGATTTAGAATATTGAGGAGGAGAGTTCTACTGGGAAGTACAACATATCAACTCAAGGGAAACGAAGCATGATCGAGACCCTATGCTTTTAAGTAAACAACAGGAATTTTTCAAGCCTTCTCTATACGTATTTTCTAGTTCGTTCAAACCATTTTTTTTCTTCCCTATGTCTGAAACCTTCTCTACTACTCATTTCTTGTCACTTTCTCATCTTGCCTTTGAAGTAAAGAAAAAACAAACGGTGAGCCCAATGGTGAGAGTATGAAGGTTTCTTAGTTCAAAAGAGTTGGCGAGGAAGCGCTATATTTCATATGGGCCAGAAAAGCAATGAATAAATAATATGTCATCCAGTTAATTTGAATGTGTGAACTAAAAGACAGAAGTAGCAAAAATGAAAAGCTCATTTGCAACAAAATGTTCGGAACTCTGTCCCACAAGAAAGGTGAGATTCTTAGAAGCAACCTTTGAAGAACTAAATGCACTCCACAATACCAGTGAGGAGTAGGAACCTCAAGCAATTCTGTAGATAAGATAATATGTTCTCTATTTACAACAGATTATGGTTATATTATGGAAGGGCCGCATGCCTCGTAAAATTCTATGTAGGAAAAAGGATCCAAATTTTGAAGCAAATATCAATTAGAAACTAAAGTTCCCATCGCTTAAGGCATGGATTAAGGCACTATAACTAATGAAACATTGAGTCTGTTTGAAGCAAGCTTAAATAAGTAGCTTTTAAGGATTTTTGAGTAAAATAAACCAGGTCCGTTTGGACCTTGGCTTTTTTATCAGCTTATACAGCAGTGTTTTGGATCCAAAAAAACTTATTTAAGCTGATTTAAGAAGCTAATTTTATGAGCTTTTCTTCTAACTTTTTGGAGTTTTGTTAAGGATTCCACATAATTTTTTAGTTTATAATATTCATAAAATATTATTAGTGACGTAAAATTTTTTGAAATTCATATATTGGAAACTATTATGCATAATCTATACTATACATATATATTATTTTTTATTTTTGACACAAAAAAGCTAGAAAGTCACTCCAAACGAATTTTTTCAACTTTTTCAGCTTTTCAAAGAACACCCCAACTGGTTTTGGGGGATTTTTTTAACTCTTGACTTTTTTGTAAAATTTTTCAAATTTCAACTTTTCACCAAAAAAAATCAGCTCCAAACAAGCCCATTATCTTCTATCCCAAGAAACTGCAGTACCCATGTTCATATTTAAATATGATCAAATCTTCCACCTTTCTATTTTCTAGCCCAAAGAGTACATGCTCTGTAAAATACAAGCATTTACTTGTGCACCACGTATACTTACAATGATATAATCACATGTTTAGCCAAAGGTCCAGCATGCCATAACCTAACATGGATAGCATAAATGCATCCTATGGCCAAATATTCAACTTAACGCAATAAGTTTTATTCCAATTACTTGGGGTCAGAAATAATTTCATCTCCGATTGGCTCTTTAAAAAGCTATATTCATGTTGAATCTAAAAACACTCTTGAGCTTCCTCAAGGGTTCAATCCTTCATTGCACATGGCCAACCCGATTACAACTATTTTCCCTAATTTTATCTTCAACTGTTGTCACTTTCAGCTTAATACAGAACATAAGGCTCCTATTCTGTCACTCGTCTAACATGATCCTTTATACTTTTCTCCTTTTTTCAGTCAAACACATACATCCAAATGTATTAGCACATGCAAGGACTTAGTCCACTGAAACATTCTCTATATTACATCAGAAATTCATCAGAAGCTGTTCATTTTGTTTTTTCATTAATTAGATACAAAACAAACAATTACCTTCAAATTGCTTTGAACTGCTTGCGACTTTGAGATGTTTGAAAAAAGGTGACAGATAAAAAGACTTAAAGTAAGAAAATTTTATATTTACGTTGCAAAACATGAAGGTACAAGAACAAGTATCAGATACAAAAGAACTCCATGAAACATTAACTTAAGACAAGAATGAAGTTTTTCAATGAAAAAGAAACTCACCGTTACATCGTCCCAAGAAAGAGAGTTTTCCAAAAGGAAATAATCAAGACGATATATGCAAAATCGTGCTATTCTTTCCATTTGCTCCCCTGTGATTAAAGTTTTATGGTCCATGTCATCCTGATTAATGCCTGCAGATTTAGAACAGACCTTCGCAGCCAGTTGATCTGTAACCGATAGGATGACCGCACATATTTTTCCATTAACAACACATTCCTGAAGGCAAATATCATGCCAGTCTTCATGCTGAAAACCCCAATAACTTTGTGCCGTTTTCGAAGCTAGCTCTGGCAGAATGTGATCACTCTCAGTCCCCACATTCTCCGCAACATAAAGGATCGGCTTTACTTCTACAGAAGCTCTACCACACCACAAGTAATGCATAAAAAAATCAGTATAAAATAGACAGGAAGTGATAAGGTCCACTAGGTCCGTTCTGTTCTTTCATGTACTACTGCTAAGAGCAAATGCTATGCATCCTACGATTCCCTTGAGCTCAAAACACAACCGCATTACTCAGAGAAGTAGATTCTAATGCTTTACAATTTTGACGGCTTATTTAGATTCACCTTTCTTTTATTAACAATTAAAAAGGTTCAGAAAGGCTTCCTGCATTGGCCAAAAGGTTTTATTCCCACAGGAACAGGGGCAAGGTATAAATGATTACCTTTTCGGCAGATCAGGCACAAGGACATACAGAAATATGGGATCAAGAACTTCAGACAGGTTTCCACTATCGAAATGGTGTAGCTTCATTTGCTCGAGGAATCCATCCAACTTGTTCTGAATAGTGGTTCTGTTTGATTTATTTACAGATGATGAACAGTAAATGACAAATAGAATGGCAGATGTAGATATTGAACAGTTAAAGCATTTTGCCACTGCTTCACTGTTCTCTAGTGCTTGTTTAAGCTCAGATACATGGCCCCCAGTGCAAAGCAACATTGTTGGAGGGTCTAGACCCAACTGCCCAGCCATATGCAGAATCTCCTTGTGCAAGGTTGCCTGAAAGGAAGCACATTGTAAACTGTTAGTTTCACTGCAAAGCCATTTACACTATAAAGAGTTATTACACAGATTTTACATGCACAGTAACAATAGCGAACATATGTAGAGCATATATTACAAATGATTACGGTAGTAGAGTAGGAGGTTCTGTCGTCACTCTAGTAATAGCAAGACTTGGACATAGGTGACTGAAAATAGTATAATTGTATACAAATTATGATTTTTTAAGAAAAAATTAGATTTTTATTTTTAATTTTATTTTAATAAATATCATAATAGAACATGAATTTTGGTTGTAAAATTTAAAATATTTGATATTCTATATTTATTTGGTGTATATTTTGTCTAAATATAACACTTTAAACTTGAGAGATCTAAGTATTACATGCCTATAAACTTCAGGAGGTCTGAATGTAATTTACTAATGGATATACTAACGGACATGAAGGCAAGGGCCTAAGTGTTACGTACGTACAAACCTTAACGGATTTGTGGATAATATTTCAAATGTCAGGGGGTCTGAGTGATTAAGTGACAAATCTCAAGGAAGCTGAATATAATTCTCCCTAATTTCTATATTACATCCTCTCACATATTCTGCTTCTCCTAATTCCTAATTCTATCAGAAACATTGGTAAAATTATTAGGTTCCTGGAGATAAGCTATAGAAGATTGTCGAATAAAACATAGTGGAGGTGGTTGTTAAGTACGGGCACAAATTTATGACTTTGCATCAGTTTATGGGCATGCTCTAATCCACTCCACAAGTTCGATGGTGTGATTGAGTGATGCAAACGAGATATAAAAATAAAGCGGTAACCAGGAGGGAGAGACCCCTCTCCTAAACGATTGACAAACTACGTTGCAAAAATAAAAAAAAGACGCAGATACTTGAGTATGATGGAAAAGTAGGGTGGGGTGTCATAATTCCAGACCAAATAAGACTCCAAATATAATTCAAGTAATGTTGCTTGACCCAATTGATGATCCATGGAACTATGATTACTCCTCATGTCCAGCCAATATTAAAATGACCAAAATACCCTCAACGCAAAAAATTTAACAAAACAAGAATAAATCTGACTAGAAAAATACTAAGTTAAACTAAATCATACTTTCCTTTAGACCAAGTAGACTTCTAGCTTGCCATGGGATCCACAGCTTGCTCTGCAGGCTTCAAAAGCCTATGTAGATGTAAGCATCATCTACTTGATTCCAGAACACATCTCATGACATGATCAAATATGCCTTGTAGAGGTAGAGTCTTAACACTATGACTGTAGATTTCTAATTACATCTTCCATGTTTGATGATGAAGATAAATTGTGTGCCTTCAGCCTCTTTTGAAGCTATCTTAACAAAAATCTATGGCCTAGAAAATAATCAGCCCCCGAGTTCCATTGGTTTGCCTAATGTTTTTTAGGTTGTAATATATGTTGTTGACACGGTTTAGGTTTTCATTTGGTGGTAGTTACAAGGTCATGGGTTTTGGATCCAAAACCTTACTTGGTAGAAGCAAATTTATAAGATCTGCCGCTCTTCTTTCATGGGAGAAAGGACACAATAGTTGCCATTTGGAACAACGTGATGGCCGTGGCTTATATTATATAACACATGATGGACCAACAATAGTTGTCATTTGGAATAAATTGCTGGTCTTGGCTTAAGTAACACATAATGTAGTCACTAGGCATTGGTTGAAGAATCTAATAAGGAGACTTCTTGGAGAGAAATCATTGGCCATTACCTTTTAAAGTTAATATCAGATGTGTCCAAATGATTCCCCATTCAAAGTAGCGATAAAAAACTTATTATTATTAACAACCACAAAAGAACATTTTTCATACTTACGGAAGTTCTCTTGCATATATTATTGGAAATGGGAAACAATATTATTTTGGAAGACTTGTGTGACCCTTTGGATCTTAATTTCCTTGCTTTTCTCACCTCTTTAAGAGGTGACAGACTACCAAATCTGAGTTTTTGTTCTTGATCTTTCTGTATCACCTCCTGGCAATATTTAAGAATCTCTTATAGTGCATTGCATAATTTCGTTGTCTAATGGATGCTAGATCTTAGGGTTTGTTTGGATGCCACTCCAAGAAGAATGATTGTTGAATAACTATGTACGTTCAATGGTTATATACAATTTTATGAATATTGTTTGGCTTGTAGATTGAGGGCGGGCATTGGGGCAATGACAAGGTTGCTCCATTATGGTCACAGTGTCAAAAGTTTGAGATGAAACAATCTCTTTACAAATGGGGGCAAGGCTGTATATATCTTCCCCCCCCCCCCCCCCCCCCCCCACAACCCCCACAGTGGTGGAAATCTCGTGCATTGAGCTGCCTTTTTGTTTTTGTAGAAAGATATCACTCGACAACATTAAGCGAATAATTTTATAAAATTTTAAAATAAAGGAGAGATGTAAAGCTAAAAAGTCAAAAAAATATTAAAAAAGAATCATACAAGGTTTTCTTCATCCACATGAAGTTATATAATTGCAATTTTTTGGCAAATATGACAAGAAAAAAATTAAAAATTAGCACCTTACAATATTATGACTCAATCTACTTTGTTTCTGCTATTGATTATTAATCAGAGATTTAGGTATCAGTTAACAAGTCAACTGTTTATATTGGGAATCTGTTAAGTTTAGAGCGTAAATACATTATTAGAGAGAAACGGAGAGTGGTTGAACTTAACCTACCTCTCACAATCCACTTGTATTTATAGTCAACCCATAATCATACAAAAAACGGGTATACCCTCTATGTGATATACTTATTACAACTAGTATTTATATATAACACTCTTAACACTCCCCCTCAAGATGGACTATATTTATCATATAATCCAAACTTAGAACAAATGGTTATAAGACATGTATAACTCAATACTTTGGTAAACATATCTGCAAGTTGACCCTTAAATTTCACAAATGGAGTTGTAATATCTCCAGCTACTATCGTGTCTCAAATAAAATGACAATCAACTTCAATATATTTGGATCTCTCGTGAAATACTAGATTGACAGCGATATGAATAGCTACCTGATTATCACAGACCAACAATAAAAGAGATTGAATTGAAAAGCCAATTTCCTTGAGAAAGAGTAACAGCCTCATCACCTCACTAGTTGTATGTTTCATTGCTCTATACTCAGTCTCGGCACTGGATCTTACTACCACCGTTTGTTTCTTACTCTTCCATGAGACAATGTTACCTCTCAAGAAAGTACAATAACTAGTGGTTGATCTCCGATCAAAAGTAGAGTCAGCTCAATTAGAATCTAAAAAATCTTTCGCTCTAGGATGTCCATTAGCTAGATATAAGAACCCAAGACCAGGATCACATTTGAGGTATCGAAGAAAATAAATGACTGCCTCCCAATGTGGTACTCTAGGGCATCCAATGAACTTATTACACTAACTGCATCAAAAATATTTGATCGGATAATAGTGAGATAATTGAACTTTCCAACCAACCTACGATACTGACCCAAATTCTCAAGTAGTGCACTATCATCCATCAACAATTTTTGATTCGAATCCATAAAAATATCAATTGGTCTGCCACCCAGCAAACTTGTTTCTTCTAGCAAGTCAAGTACATATTTCATCTAGGATAAACAAACACCTTGTTTAGATCTACCAACCTCAATACCTAAGAAGTACCTGAATTTTTCTAAATCCTTAGTGTGAAATCAGTCCTACAGGAAGGTTTTTAACTTAACAATCCCCTCAGAGTCATTTTCAATAATCACAATACCATCTACATAAACCAATAGAATATATCTGACATTCGTTTATTTATCAAACACAAAGTAGTCTGTTTGACATCGAAGAAGACCAAACTCTGAAACTGCATCTAAGAACTTATCAAAGCATGCCCTCGGTAACTACTTTAAACCATTCAGAGATTTCTTTAACAAACACACAATCTTATAGGACTCCCCCTGAGCAGTAAACCTTAGTGGCTACTTCATGTAGACCTTTTCAATCAAGTCACCATGTGAGAAGGCATTCTTGACATATAATTAAAACAAGGGTCAGTCAAGATTAGCAGCTAAAGAAATCAATACACAAACAGAGAAGATTTTGGCAATAGGAGAAAAGGTCTTCTCATAATCAACACCATAGATTTTGAGTAAAGCCTTTAGCAATAAGACAGGCTTTGAGATGCTCTACAGAACAATCTGAATTTAATTTAACAGTGTACAACCAACAACCAATAGTTTGTTTATCAAGAGGTAAAGGAACAAGATCTTAAGTGTCATTATGATGTAAGATATCCATCTCCACTTTCATAACTTTCCTCCAACCCAAATTAGACAACACACCCTGTCAGTTCTTAGGAATAGAGACAGTAGACAATTAAGAGGTAAAAAAGGAAAGATAGGAGACAACGCATCATAAGAAACAAAATAGCAATAGGATGATCAATAACACATGATCGAGTACCTTTTCGAAGAATAATAGGTAAAGAGTCAAAATTACCTGAGGGACCAAGATCATGAGACGGCAAGGCAGACGGTACGAACACCTCAGTCGATAATCGAGGACGACAAGAGTATGCATGGAGCAAAAGAGTAGATGGTAGCACAATAGTCAGTGAAATATTCAACAATAAAGAAAAGAGGCGGTGGTATAGAGGACGACCCAAAATCAAGATCCAAAGATTGAATAGGTGCCAAAAAATACGAAACAAATTTATCAAAAGTGATATCAGCACTGGTGAAGTACCGTCGAAGGAGAGGACTATAGCAACAATACCCTTTTTGTGTGCGAGAATATCCAAGAAATACACATTTGATAACACGAGGGTCAAGTTTATCAAACTTAGGGCCCAAGTTGTGAACATAATTGACACACCCAAAAACCTTAGGGGTAAAGAAAAATAAGGACTGACTAGGAAAAATGACAGAATATGAATTTTGCTCATTTAAAACAGAAGATGACATACGATTAATAAGGTGACACGTGGTGACAACATCATCACTCCAAAAATAATGAGAAACATTCATCTACAATAACAATGCACGAGTAACTTCCAACGTTGCGCTCAACGATACCATTCTGCTAAGAGGTGTAAGCACAAAAAGTCTAATGAATAATGTCAATTTTACTAAGATAAGTTGAAAAGGGACCAGATTTATATTCATGAGCATTATAAAAACGTAAAACACACAAAATAAGGATATTTATAAAGGGACCATATACTTAAGTTTTAGAAAGAGAAGCTCTGACTTCTCTCTAGGATTTTTTCCTTTCTTGGGTTCTTCGCCCAGTTCATCCCTAATACATCCAAAACCTTTGGATTTACAGCCTACAAATCACCCACAATCCATTCCATCCTATGCTTCACTCTTTAAACAGCCTGCCAAAACCTTTTCAAAGGAAAAACGTGCGATTAAGCTTGAAAAACCAATCGTGTTTTATGAGGGGGAGCCGGCCTTCTACTTCACCAATGAGGAAGTTAAGCAATCCTGTCTATCCCTTCAGTATGCGTTAATAGGCAAGTGTACCAGTAGTCATCCAAGTTTGGGAGTGATAAGAGAAGTAATACGTTCTAAATGGGATTTGAAAGGAGATTTTAAGATAGGTTCAATGGATCCCAGACACATATTGATAAGGTTTGAGAAGCATGAAGACTATGTAAAGATTTGGTTGAATGATGCTACCACTATTGAAGACTACCTGTTCAAAATTTTCAAATGGTTCCCCGCGTTTGTACCTGGCATAGAGCCTTCCATTGTTCCTATGTGAATCTCTTTACCCAGATTGCCATTGAACTTCTTTAAAAAGCCTTTCTTGGAGTTGTTAGTAAAGCCTATTGGACGAGTTTTGGCATTCAACCAAGCTACACTCTCTTTATCTAAACCTGGAGTTGCTAGAGTGTGTGTCGAGGTCAATTTACTAGCAAATAACCCCTCTATGATTTGGCTGGACATGGGAGACCTAGAGTTCCTATGTGGATCTCTTTACCCAGATTGTCATTGAACTTCTTTAAAAAGCCTTTCTTGGAGTTGTTAGTAAAGCCTATTGGACGAGTTTTGGCATTCAACCAAGCTACACTCTCTTTATCTAGACATGGAGTTGCTAGAGTGTGTGTCGAGGTCAATTTACTAGCAAATAACCCCTTTATGATTTGGCTGGACATGGGAGACGAAGATGCTCTGGCAAAAGATCGTATATAAAAAGAATAAAAAATTCTGCAAAGGTTGTAGAAAGCAAGGACATGAAGAAGCTGAATGCGGGAAGAAGAAGCCATTGATGCAGACGAAAGCTACAGAAGGAAAGATTTCACAACAGGATACTGGGAACGATTTTGCAGGTGCACAAAAGGAAACTGCTGAGCAGAGGAAAGGAAAGAATATTTATATTCCAAGGAAGGAAAGTATTCAAATCCCAGAAGTTGGCAATCAAACAAGGAAGCAATCAAATATGTTCCAATCACGCTGAAGAGTGCAACAACAGGGAGTATGGAAAGTTTACAATCCACAAAAGGAAAAAGATGATGAAGGTAACGTTGCGGAGGGAAGCTTTGACAAATCTATGCAAAAAGATACAAGGGAGTTTGTAGGGAATGTTTCCAAAGCAGCCCCATTCAATTTAGAAACAGGCGAGCATTTGGGTAAAGATATGGAAAACATCAATCCACAAGATCCTTTCTCACACTTTGAGAGCTTTTGTTACATTCATCACCTCATCATATCTGAGCAGTACTTTCTTTTAGAGTTTTCGTGTTTGTGTGTGTCCATGTTATATCCATGTCTCATGTCCGTATACGTGTTTCTTAGTTTATGACAATGCAAGTTCGGATGGAGAAGCACTTCCATACCTGAGGAGTGCACTTCCCTGCAATATCCCCCGAACGCAAGACAAAGATAAGAAAAAAAGAATTCCCCAAAAGAAGGGCGTGAAATTCAACAATACTTGGAGTGAAATTCAGGAAGACAGAAAAAAAAAAAAATTCTGTATTCAAGTCTTGATGTCAAAGTCTAGTCTCCAAACCAATAACATATAAGGCTTATCTATTAGTTTACCAAAAATAAAATATAGGAATAATATATGAATCCTAAATTACTATATAAGCCCAATAAATCCTGGATGCTAAAATAAATTCCTAAAACCCTAATCACCAATTCAGGCTTCAGCCTTCAACCAATTCCTTCTTGATCACCATCAGTTTCATTTCATACATCTCTCTCGTTCCACCCACCATACCTCATGTACTAAAAACCAAAATATATATTGCATTCTACAACAGAATGGCTCGGATCAAATAGTGATTCTTAAGGTTGCAATGAGGTTTCATGGAGGTCAATCGATGCATTAAATTCAAGAAGAAGAAAGATAAAGCCATTCATACTGACTCATGAAAAAGCTTTTCCTTGGGCTCTAAACCTGTGTCTGAAAAGGCAACCCTTGGCATCAAAGACCTGACTATCCTTTCAGTCACCTGACCACATGCAGAGTATGAACTATGAAGATTTGTTACCAAGTCTATTGATGTATAAACCCCATGCATTTCTAACTGGATTTAGGCTTCAAAAGAAAAGAATAATTAGTGACATGTACTCAATGTTGATGCTCAAGGTAATTGAAAACTCAAGTACGGGACTTCTTTTAGCATCCTAACAAACACATATTGGGACCATTCACAAGTATTTTCAAATTTAATACTACCTCACAGATTAAGAGAGGATGCCTACAGATACCATTCCTGCATAGACATTCAATTCACACAAAGATGCCAAACAGAAATTATTAAAAACATAACAGAACTGGAAGACGAAAAACTAGCTGACAAAATAATGGGCTCAATATCATTTCCTTTGAGGAGAAAAGATTACTAATCAGTAAATATAATGAATAGGTTAAAACTGGAAACTTTGTTACCTGGCTATATGGACCAATGCAACTAGGAGCCCAGCAGGAGATACTTTGTACATGCAATACCTTTTTGCTGTTATCAGTTGCCACCAAGACTTCAATATATGCCCTCCCTAAACCAACTTGCAAAAGAGGAAGTTCAACTGTAGCGCGGGATGGAACACCAGAGTGACATTCCTCCTGAGTAATAAATTTCACATAGGATTCATTCACTGTTGCGAACTGATTCATATCAGCAATGTAGAGATGAATATAAAGTACATTCTCCCAAGAGTAACCATATTTCAGGAGTTGTACTTCAATTTTCCTAAGAATAACCTTCAGATCCTGTTGCAAATCTGCCAATAAAACACACAAAAAGCATATATGTAGCTGAAACCAAGAAGGGAGGAAAGACAAAAAAAATATATATCAACCCAAAATAAACGGAGTTTGCATTATGAAAAAACACCAAATCATATCCTTCCATTAGGACATTTTACTTTTACCTGCTGAAGCTTGACATGAATCTTGCAACCAGCAAGAAATGGAAAAAGTATCATCATTTTTGGTTTTTGAAATGTGAAGTTTATGTTCTTCAACTTCAGTTAAACTAAAGGTTACATCACCAGACTGGCACTTTGCTTTGCATCTTTGTAAACAGTTCCCTTGCACTTCGCATACTGAATCCATTTCTCCCAGACAGACATCACTGCTTCTGTTACTGTCAATCAAAGATGCATTCTCCCGCTTATTTACCAAATGGAATGCCAAGGGATGGAGGATCCCAACAGGAGCTATGGAATCTGAAGAGTGAAGTACAACTTGAGATTCATCTAGCACAATTCGAGCATTCTGGAAAATTTCTGCAAGTTAAATATGGTTGAAATGGGTCTAAGAAAGCCCCCCCCCCCAAAAAAAAAAAAATAATAATAATAATAACAGAATCATGAATTTGTTAAACACCACAAATGCAAAGTAAAACTGTTAACTTATCTAAAACTAGAATAACTGAAGGCTGCAGTTGTCTCATGGTAACACGTAATTATAAAAAATTATGGAAGCAAAAAAGCAAAGAAAATAAAAAACACTGGATTGCTGGAGAAAACTCATTTTTTTTGACAAAAAATTAAAAATAAAAAAAAAGCAGAGGGCATACTTACTTTAAAGAGGGGGCAGTCAAGCGTCAATGTCTCATATTCTCCTCCTTCACCACATACATTTATTCCATACAATCTGCCAAATGATTTGATGACAGATTATCAACTGCTTAAAAACCAAAATATGATCAAGCTTAATTCACTTTCATAAGTCTCACATACTCTTGCAACTTGTGTAGATGGGACTCCAAGTACGCTACTTCTTTGCCTAAGTGCTTTGAAGGGTCCAATCCAATGGCTGCAACCTATGACAATCAAAGAGCATGGCCTCACCTTATAATCCACAACTAAAAACAGATATCACAAAACAGTAGCTATCAATGAAACTTTATTTCGGTGACAGCATGAAAATCCAAAAGAGTTCTTCATTACTCCTACAAATATGTCATGGTAATTATCTCAATCATATAAAGAGAAGGAAGAGAAAAGGCATGAAATTATCAAAGGTCTATCAGCAATTATGTAATGAATCAAAGAATAAGTGAAATATGGTCCACCCAATGTAGATCTTAGTATGCTGCACATGGAAATATAATATGCCTTTATATATATGGAACCAAACAGAAACCAAACCATTGATACCCTATCTGCCCATTGCCTCAAGATCACTCCTCTCAAGCTAATTTTTTATCACAGAAAGAGAATCCTTTAACCATTTATATCCCAGGAACTTGTCCAAAACGCGAAGTATGATAACAGGAGCCCCTATACACTACTAATAGCTTAAAACAACTTAGCATTTCTCTTTATTAAAAAGGTCAGGTTTTAAATGCATTTTTATGGATTATATTTTGCTTGACAGCACAAAATCCCACCTACCCTTCTTTTTTGAAGAAATAAAGTACCAATATTAAAAGAAGTATAAATTACGGGGTAAATTTCATTGACACTTCCTGAGTTTTGGTAAACACCAAGAAGATCCCTTGACAATTGAGAATGCATTAAGACCCATTATCAGAGTTTTTTAGAGAAGGCTTTAAGGAAAATAAAATTTTACCCTTGGTTGACTAAGTTAGGAAAATTAAAAAAAAAAAAAAAGTACGAAGAAACATAGTACTTGAAAAAGAAAATTTTCTAATATCAGCTTGGAGTGGACTCCTCACAGACCTGTGCCATTTCTCAAGTACCAAGTCAAAGAGTGTCGGTATAATTTGCCTTCTACATGCACTATACTTGACTCTAAAATTCCTATCCATCCTTGAATCCTTAAATTATGCATCTAAAACTGCTAGAGCATTGAGTGTAGTTGACAGATTCTGTGCAGTCACATGTAAATATCTCAATTAAACTCATGGTCATAATAATAAGATGAAGACCGAAGCCTAGAGCAGTGTTGTGAAAGTTGCGCCTAGGCGAAACATGAAGCGAGACGATCCTATGTCGCCTTGAACATGGCAGGCGAAGTGACTGTAGCCGAGGCAAGGGAAAAGAGAGAATAGGCGAAGAAACGATCACCAGAGGGAAGCCCATTGCAGCAAACTGCACCTGGCCCCGCATCAGACTGAGACAAATGCCGAAGGTATGTCCTCTGATTCTTATTCTCTTCTTCTTCTACTTCTTCCCCTCCCTCTTCTTCTGATTTTCTAGTTCTGTTGGAACCTCTTCTACTATTTTCTGTTTTTGTTTTTTTTTGCACTATGGTTCTAATTATCTTATACTTCTTCTCTTCTACTTCTTCCCCTTTTCTTCTTCTGATTTCTGGAACTCTATTGCAGTGTTGCTAATTCTGCTAGAACCTCCTCCTCCTCTACTCTGTTTTTGTTTTTTTTTTTCTACTGATTCTGTTGTGATACTTATTTTGTTTCTGGTTCTACTGGAACTTCCCCCTTGCTTCTACTATGTTCTGCTTTTACAGGTTTTCTACTTTGTTATGCACTTTTGCAGTTATACTAAGACTGATTTTCTACTTTGTTATGCTGGTTTTCTAATTTTCAACTTTGTTATGACTAGTTTTTTACTTGTTATGCTGATTGTCTGCACTTGTAGTTTAGACTAATTCTGCTGTATTGATTGTTCCTGTTGATTCTGCTACTTTGTTATGCATAGGGTTCAAAAACCCGACATAACTTTTTTTTAGAGTGTATAAGGGGAAAATAGCTCTTGCATTGTTAACTGCTTCTCAACATTTCCTACTTGAGTTATTGACCATCACTTGACATGACCTCACACAAGATTTGACCAGACCTATGAGCTTCCGGGTGAAACTATGCTTTAAACACTAGCCTAGAGGAATGATAAAGTTCAACCTATGAAGCCATATTTGAAGACTTCTTTGGATCTTTCAAGCTTAGGTAAAGGTAATAACCTAGAAACCATGGTTATCAAATCGTGTATCGGAAGGCGTATCGTTTTTTAAAAATAGTGTATCCTATCGTGTATCGTAAAATATGGTGTAATTTTAAATAATCAATAATAAAATATATGTTTACAAATTTTAGGGTGTCTAAATGTAATTTATTAACGGATATATTTACAATAGGAGTCTAAATGTTATGTGTGTATAAATTTTAGGGGGTCTTTGTCTAATATTTCAAATGTTAGGGGGTCTGTATATAATATTTTAAATGTTAGGGATCTAAGTGATTAAGTAACAAATCTTAAGGGGTCTAAATATAATTTTCCCTATAATATAACAGAGATTGTCTGCCTCTATGCTTGATCAAAAAAGAAAAAAAAAATAGACGAGAGATTGAGAGAGAGGGAAAGATCGCGACTGAAGAACACAGTCGAACACTCTCCGAAGGCTGAAGAACACCACCAGAGTCGAAGACGAGCGAACACCCAGGACTAGGAGGAGTCACCGAAGGCTAAAGAACACCTAGACCAGAGTCGAAGACCAGCGATGGCAGCGAACACTCAGAGCCGAAGACCAGCCAACCAACGAAGAAGGTAGGGAGGGATTTTATTTTTTTTGTAAACCCTAGCCATTGAAACGGGATAAAAAAATCAGTCTCTTAGCACAAAAAAAATCATTTCATAAAAAAAAAATTAAAAAAATAAATAAACAGTCTTTGCACGTATCGTGCATATCGTACCAACACGTATCGTATCGTAAAAACTTATCGTGTATCGGATGATACAACGCAAAAACGATACAGAACTACGATCCGTATCATTTTACTCCTGTATCGTGACGTATCGTATGATACGTATCATGTATCGTACGATACGTATCATGTATCGTACAATACTAACAACTATACTAGAAACCTAGTTGCCTAAGTTTGGTTAACTTAGGTGAATCAAAATGGGATTTTGAATGAAACCCATAGTATGATTCTCTTTTTACTTAATTAAAAAGTTTGTTGAAACTAAAAAAATGATTTGAAAACACGAGTCATGATATGGATCTTTTTTAGCAACACCCCTTGGTGTGGCTAGTTTTTGCTTGGTTTTCAAGTTAAAAACCAATACTGACTGTTGGATGTTCAATGGCATTATGGATCGAGCGATCTCTAAACACTTAGAAAGAAAGCTAAGAAATCAATTAGTAGAGATCGTTGCCTAACCACCCAAGCAGTCTCAAGATTGCTCAAGCAGTCTCCACTGTTGAGGCCTAGACATAATCATTTCCCATTGAAGAGCTTCGACTAATGGCTCAAGTAGTCGGTAGTCGGGATGGTAGTAGATCGGGGCCGGGGCCGGAGAGTAATCTCCACCCCCGTTTTCGCTTCAAAAATATTCGTCCACCTCCGATCCACCCCCGTTAGTTGAGAAAAACTTAATCCCTAGTCCCGCCTAGTAGATAAATTTTAAACCCTGTCTCTGCCCCCGTCCCCGTCCATAATAATTAATTTATATAATTTTAAGGAAAAAAAATTAAAAAATAAAACCATAAAACCTCACTAATAGATCTGCAAGAAAGATGAAACCCCATAATATAACAAATGGATTAAAAAAAAATAAAGAGAGAGTATTTTTTTTTGGTAAAGAGAAGAGTGAGTGGATGGGTGGGATTTGTGATATTATATATATATATATGTATTAATAAGTGGATGGGAGGATTGGTGGGATTTGTGTCTTTGTGATATTATATATCTATATAATAAAGTAGAGTTGACTTTGAATTTTGGAGATAAAGAGAGGTTCAGATCGTTTTGAGACAAAATCTAAACACATCTAACAGACAATGTAATCCCAACATAAAATGCAATTCAGATCATTTCATAAATACTGATTCGACAGTCTACAGTGAATATTGAATTTTGTTTTCCCATCCAACAACATTTCTTTTTTTAATTATCAGATCTATTTCTGAAATTTTTATCCCGCTCAAAAATTAATTTTGAATCCTTATCCCCTAATTCTAAGACTCCTATCTCTTATCTAATTCTATCTCTCTATCCCATCCTAACCGATACAATCATTCACCCGGCTTCTCTCTCAACCAGCACCTGTCTCTCACCCTTCCTCGATGCCCCTCCCTCTCTCTCCCTTCTGTTTTGTCAACGCCTACACCCCATAATACACACATGCAGTACAGTGTATCCGATGGCTAATATAAACTGCTGAAATTTTTTTCGACCCAAATTTCTCTCTCATACTCTCTCCCTTCTGTCAGCTTAAATTAAATCCCTCACCCTCTCTCTCTACCGGTAGATACGGCTCCTAACATACGCCTTTACCTAGGCATTGCAAGCAAAGAGAGAGATTTACAGAGATTGGTCCTTTCACCTATTCTTACTCATTCTTACTCTTCGATTTTTCACGGTGTTCAAGCGGCGATTTTGCTCTCCAATCTCTCTTTTCAGCTCTTCTATTTCCGTGTAAGTTATGTTCTCTCTCTCTCTCAACTATATATGTATACACATCATTAATATACCTCTCCAACTTTAGGTATCATTTGAAGCCTTGGAAGCAAACCAATAGTTGCCAGAATTAGACCTTCAAGCATATTATTTGCTCCATTGATCTCTGCTTCCATCGATCATTCATTTAACCAGAGCCAATCTGAGAGAAAGCACCAACGAACCACCGGCGATTGGTAATCTTGAACCTCCCCTCCCTTTCTCATCTCTCTCTTTCTCTGTTTCTCTGTTTCTCCATCAAGCAAATCACACACACACAAAACACCACGACATCACAATCAACCTCCCCTCCCTCCACCTATTTGAGAAACTGCCTAAAAGGAATTGATTGAACATTGTAGTGGAATATTATTTGAAGCAAGTGAAAATGAATATGGCTATAGAATCCCTGTGTTTCTTTGTTCAATTTACCTTCTCAATATTTATGTGTATCATTCCAAGAAGTTGTTTCTTATAAAAAAAAATGTGTATCATTCCGAGATGTTTCGTAACAAACATTATGCAGGAACAAGCCTTTGAATGCTGATTTTTTATGTGCAAACCGATTTAATGGTTTCATTATGGTGTGGTCTTTTGCTTTGCATTAAACATTAATAGAATTGAAGGCAATGTTGTTTCTTTCTATTACGATGTTTTCATTCGTAATTTTTTTAATGTTATAGTTTCTTAAAATTTTAGAAACTTACACTTTAATTTTGACTCTTGAATCCTTTTTTAGCTGAGTATGAAAGTTTTCAAGCTTCGAGGAATGTTGTGTAGCGGAGCTTAAAGTAGAAATAGAGCAAGTTATTAATTAGTCAATGCAGGATTTCATGGTATAGTTGTAGGTGTAAATTTCGTCAGTTTTGGATGATCAATTGCACTCTTTTAGAATATTTGTTTAGCTTTGAATGGTTGACAAGTTATTGTTTTGTCGATATGAATTTAATTGTCATTTTTTTTGAAGTACCTTCAGACACAAACATGTCTATATATTACCAAGTCACAAGTGAAAGTAAAACATACCAAACTGTTTTTATTAAATTTCATTAGTTGAGTTGATTTTCTCCACCGCATCAACCAAATTGCTTTGCTTTGCTTTGCTTTTGTTTGGTTGCTATTGATGTTAATTTCTTCTGTCACATTTGTTTAGTTGCTTTATAAATGCTAATGCATTAGTTCTCCTAATTTGAACACCTGATGCATTTGAAGAATCGAGGCCAATGAAAAATATACATATGCTAATGCACTTAATTTTTGTTAATGCCCTTTGTCTACCACTACTATCCATGTTTGCACTTTCTATTTCGTTCCTCCATGCTGCTCCCTTGCTCTTCCCATAGTATGAGTTTCTTTTCTTTGAATAGCTCTTCGTTTTACGAGCATTGGCTTAAAAAATCAGAATACATCCTCTATACTAGATTCAATTCTATTATGAATACTCTGAAATATTTGTAGTATGTTGTGTTGGTCAAATTGCTCTCAGTAGTTGTTATTATGTTCTTTTTAGTCAAATATTTGTAGTTATTATGTTCTTGGTAGATTGAGTCTGTGCTTGAAGACACTGTATCATCATAATAGTATTCAACACCATTGCTAGGTTTTTATGTTTTTTACTATTATAATGTTGTGGTAGTTGGTAAATGGTTATGTCAATTGACCCCAAAAAAATGGAGGACTACAGTGTGATAGTGAGTCCGGTAATTAGTTTGATATTATTGATTTTGTATCTAAAAGGTCCAGGTTGATTGGAGATTTTGCTGACCAACAATAATTCTCATTTTTTCTACTTGGTATTTTTTTGTGTTGCATAGTGTCTTTAGGCACAACGTTTGATTATAAGTTGTATTTACAAGTTGGTATTGTCAATTGAAACATATTTTCAAAGGGCACTTTGTCGAATTTTTTTTAAAGATAACAATTGGTTTATATCAACTACTAAAATTTTGTTTGTTACACCAATTATTTTGATCTAAGATTCACGCGTGGAGTCATAACTACATGTAATATGTTGTGGATAATAATGGTGTAGAACAAGTGGTTGAATGTTTCAATAGTGGATCATGGTGCAATGAAGTTACTAAAAGATTGAAAAAATCAGTCATTCACAACCATTGATGAAGGATTCCGCGAAAAGTTAAGGATTAGTAATCCTAATAGATTTTTAAGGTACAATGATAAAATATATAATTGTGTATACATGTTCAAATATTTTTTTGTTTTTAGAGATAATTTTGTTCATGTTTATATATATATTCATATTCATTGGCTCTAGATATTTATTCTTATTGTTATGTGCACCACTTTTTTCTCTTGCTAATGTTCATTTTTTTAGTTGTTAATTTTTTTTTATCTCACAATGCCTTCGGGCATGCACAAAAAGAAAAAAAAATCAAATTGGTTTTCCAATCGTTGAGCTTATATTCCTGTCACTTTCAACTTAACAATGGAGAAAACTTTCAACTTATCATTGAACCTTCTTTGGTTTATTGGTTTGTGGATTGAGGTTTGGTGAGCTTTGTCAATTGATTAGAGAGACCTTTTTTTATTGAAGAAAGACATCCTTGCATTGAACTCATGGATACGCATCAATAGAAAATGGTGGAGTTTAGGACTTTTAGATCGAGTACCTTATGATGGAACTAAAGCTAAAGATTTTGATGGTTTTTTGACTTCCCTTTGAAATATAACGTATATGAAGGTAATATATTCTTAAATCAAGATTATTATTATTGAGATACAAGAGATCACTTGGTGTTTTTATTTTTTAATTTCTTGCGTTTAATGCGTACGACCACCACTCCCCCCCCCCATGTTTTGTTCTACCACCATTTGTTTGATGTGTTCATTCTTTGCTTTAATTTTGCAGGTTGTCTCTAATTTACACACTAACGCCATCATTAAATTCATTGGTAGTTCTATTTGAGTAGATGTCACAGAAGAGTTGGCTGAAGTGAGTTTCATTTTTTTGTTTGATTTGAATTTGAGTAGTTGTCTCTTATATTCGATTTGAATTTGTTTCCTTATGTGGGTTTTATTTTTTTTATTGTTCTTGAGACTTGATTGCCTATTAGGTTCAGGCTCAGTTTCTAATCGCTACGTGGTGTAGCAATGTAATTTGTGGCCTTCAATGTATTTTTCTTGAAATGTCCTATATGCACAACTTATCTAATTTTTCATATATGAAGTATTTATGTTCTTATTAAACTTTTCCACGTACCCTGTCTCTCTTTAAATTCTATGACGTGTTTCATAATATTGAAAAAATGCTTCTACATTAGTCTTATATTATATAAGTTGTCATTAATATTCTATTTAAGAACGGGGTTAGTTAGAATTGACAACGACCTATTTTTTTTTTTTAAACAGTGGGTCCATATTTATTGATGATTTTAAAAAATTATAACATACATTTAGGCATGTGTAATTATTTACAATTTTTTGTTTGTTATACAGTGCCTTCAGGCACGGGCAATTACTAGTATTATATATCACGGGTTTAGCAAGGCCAGAACAAAGACGGGGAAAGGATGAGTTTCAATCCATCCCCGCACAGTTTATACAGGTATTCCCATACATGTCCACCGTCCAATACGTATGGTTCATTCCCGGTCCAAACGGGAAAAATTTGAACAAATACCAATTTTTTTCTGGTCCACTACCATCCCTAGTCGATCGCGAATTTGAGTTTTCTTAAACTCCAATTAAACTTCATTTTTGAGACATAATATATATACATATATGTGTGTGTGTGTGTGATAGCAGCCTTCTCACTAAGGAAAGCCTAATAATACCTTAGAGAATATCTAGAGAGGCAAGAAACAAACTCTAGACTCTCGAAATCCAAAAGATCATTCAACTACTTAGATTGATCGTGTTCTTTGTTTTGCAATACACATTAGATAAAGAGATCTAATAGAAACTCAGAACAATCACAGAGGCAAAGAGGAGGAATCCCAAGGATTCCTCAAAAAAAGAGCTAATGGTAGGCCTTTTGTGATCTAAAATGGTGGACTTGTCCACCAAAGATGCATGTGAGTCATATGTGGGTGGTGTGTTAAAGGTAAGTTGTTGAGTTTAGAAGAAAATGATATAAGAAATGTGATTAGAGACATATATTTCAAGAGAAACGAATAAGAGGGAAAATAAAAAGAATAGAGAAATTAAGAAAAAACTAGAAAGGGAAACGAAAAGATTTCACAAAGAAATTAAAAGGTGAAAGGGGAAATAATTGAGAAAATCCATGTGTTCTGTTCGGAGTGTCTTTAAGTGCATGTCTACCGGTATCAATATTGGATTAGGTAAGTGGGGTTATTCACAATATGCTCCCAAATCTCTTTGTAAAGAGTAATTTCTTGATTATTCCCAATTCCTATTTCAATTAATGGAATTGTTGTCATTTTGAAATTCCAATTTAATTTCTATAAGTATGCTCAATAGGTCTAAGTCAGGGAACTCAAATCCGATATAGGTCCAAACTGACATATTCAAATCTGGGAAGTTCAAAGTGAGAATGACATTATCACAAGTTACATGATTTATCATTGATGATACATTTGTCGTTTATGTCATCATTCTTGTATTTGGTATTCAATAATTTGTACTCTAGTCAAGTTGCGGATTTATTCCCCTTATAATTTCCAGCTTATCCCCCATTATCAACCCAGTTGCACGTTGAATTCGAAGAGACGGACAAGTCAGAAAACAAATAAAAACAAATAGAACTGACAAAATGGAGCCATGAAGCTAGGTATTGGATCAATGGATCCAATTTTGTATATAGTTCCAACTTTATAAATTTTCATAAATATATTATAGATTTGTTTAATTAAGGTTATTTAGCGCTCTAATATGTATAATGGTATAGCATATGGGATGTGATTCTCAAGTTTTTTCCTCAAAAAGTACATAGGTGAGATGAAATAACGACGGATGCACATCAAATAGATATCTCAAGCATAGCACTCTGAAAGAAAGATGAGACATGCAAAGAAATGCAGCAACTAACCACTCAATGGAATTATAGAAGAGGAGAAAAAGGTAATGCATTTCCGTAATGTAAATAATCAGGCCACAGAAGTCATTGAATATCAACCAAAATGCTATCAGCGAAACAAGAGAACTCAAATCCAACCTCCGTATACACAACCAGGAAACACGAATATAAAAGAAGTGCATGTGTAGAAGTGAGTGAGAGAGAGACAGAGACAACATAACAATAGATTGAAGTATATCTTATACCTTTACTGTGATGGCGACAATCCCACTTCTTATCTGGTCACAACAGTGAAGGGAAAAGTCATTTAGCATAGGCTACATGATTGTTTAATGGTTTGTCATTCTCCATAACAGTAAAACAGAATTTACCATTTCTTGTAGGAGCAATGACTGATCTTGCTTCCATAAATACGCCAAAGAAACAAGTCCTAACCTCGAACACACACTTTCCACCCGCAGCCGTTGGTAGTCAGATGCAATTGCACCAGAAGATACAGCTGTGATAGAGGGTATCTGTCTTTTTACTTCATTTAACAAAATGAACATATCTTCTACTTCATCACCAGGAGTCACACTGTAGCTAAGGCTATGATGCCTACGCAGTCCAACATAACCATTAGAAAGGAAAAACATGCTATAAATAGTCGAATACAATCAATTATAACACTAAATTAAGAGAAAACATACTTAAATGTATATCTGCAATGATGTAAATGACCGACTTCCTCTTAATATTAATTTGTGGAAGCTCAGGTATGACCCTCCCTAGACCTAGTAGTGTCGGGAGCCTCGTGCACTGAGTCGCCCTTTTTTGTGCGAAAAACTTGGACTTCAAAAATCGGAAGCGGTTAGATACAAATTTTCCACAAACTCAAATTCTTTTCATATTTTGGGATCTACAACCTGAATCTGCATAAAGCTATTAAAAATGCAGCTCCAAAAAATTGGTTCAAATAAACTGAAAATTTCATCCAACCATAATGTCCTTTCTTTAGCATCTACTTGAAAACCTTGTATGTCATGCCTTCACAGTTATAACGGAAACCACCCAAACAAAACATCTCCTTTTTCACAGCCCGATTTATTGCACCATAGTATATTTGATTATATACTGTAACAAGTTCACAACTTTCACCACACATGCCATGTAAACCTCAACAGAAATAAATAGGTTGTAAGAGTAACAGTGTAACAACCAAATTCCATTTTGTTTCTTATTCCAAAAAACAACTGTTCTTCCCTTCGTAAATTACACAGCCACGATACAAACCTATTAATGGAATGGTAAAAATAGTCAAGATGACTAGCATAGCATAATTAGAGAACAGTGGGCATTTACAATTGGCTTGCCTTGTGGATCCTTGGATTCGCCTTCGGAATAACGGCACTCCCATGCATTTTGCATAGCTAACAACCATCTGGTGCCCAACCTATGAAAATGCTCAAAATCTAAATTTCCAACTAGCGAGTGAACAAAGAGAATAAAAAACATATTACAAGTCCTTGTTTATCCACATTAAAGCATCCCGATTGTCAACTATATATGTAACTATACTAAACACTTATTTGAGCACAAGCACACAAATTCAGCATAAAGGTTATGCCTCATGCAGCATTGCTAAACAAAAAATTAAAACATACTAATCCTGTT
The DNA here is from genome assembly GCA_963454935.2 of Ilex paraguariensis. Classification (NCBI taxonomy): domain Eukaryota; kingdom Viridiplantae; phylum Streptophyta; class Magnoliopsida; order Aquifoliales; family Aquifoliaceae; genus Ilex; species Ilex paraguariensis. The sequence continues at coordinate 386,083 of CAUOFW020006347.1, forward strand.
TGAGAGAAATTACTCAAACCTATTTCATTCTCAGTCCAACACATAGCAATAGAGTGTACAAGTAAAATTTTAGTGAGACCGTACATTCATTGATTATGCAAATGTACATTTCCTTGACTCACCGAAAAAAGGAAGAAAGAAACATAATAAAACCAAACCTATTTTAAATAAAAAAAGGCAACATTTTTCATTGTTTCCATTGAGATTCTTGGAAAACCAGCATCAAAAAGTTCAGATGTCTAAAGCACTTTTTTCTAGACAACTATCACAGTTTACTGGATGGAATGTCGGCAAACTTCCTATGAGAGAGTCTTCCACTAATAAATATTTCAAAATCCCATCTTTAAATCCGAACAAGCTTAAGCCATCCTGAAATAGAATTCTCGGAAATACAAGTTCAATTGTAATAGATGTTACCTACATAGACCATGGTATCCGTTTACCAAGTATATAAAACTCTAAATATTTCAGAACAGAAAAGGAGGTCCAGTGTATAAGGCTCGGCCATTGCGGGATCTGATGGTCTTAGCCTTAACCACCGCACGCGAAGAGATTGTTTTTGTAACTCAAAAAGTTGATAACGCCCACATATTTCCTGGCAATGGCATGCATATATTTTTTTCTGCCATAAATTATTAATTTTTTTAAAATGTGCACTTTAACATGGATGAATGTTCATGTTCTCAAAATCAATAGGAACCACCGCACATCATCAACTTGACGAAAGCACTCACATCTATATATAACTTACTAGATGGAAGTACCGACCTGTGGTGTTATCATATCATTACATGTTGACATATTTATTAACCATGCCCAAAATCAATTAACTTAGAGTTGCATTTATCAACCAATTTGCCATCATTCGATGATACTGGGAAGGATGAACTGCGTACAAACCTAAGCTATCACAATATTTTCACAAAAGTGACTGCCCTCAAATTTGATCTCTCAGCTTCACGGTTTTTAGTCCAACACCTCATCATTTCATAAGCAATGGCCTCTGCGTTTTTTTGCATGTGTATATAAATGATATGTATACGTGACGTGGGTATACAAATATATACATAAATATATATATAGAGAGAGAGAGAGATAGAAAGAGAGAGAGAAGAGCATACAGTTTGATACATGTAGCTATCGAGTTCGTCGATTGAATCATCAGCCGGCAACAAATTCGCCAACGCAACAATCTAAACCCCCAAAACCATAGAGTATTAAAAACCATAGCAGCGTACACACACACACATACACATCAGGAGAGAGAGAGAGAGAGAGAGAGAGAGGAGCAGGAGGAGGACCTCGTGACCGTATTGGACACATTTCATCATAGCATAGCAGCTATCCTTGCCGCCACTGACTAACGCAACCACCTTCATGTTCGCGCCAAGTCCGTCGTCGTGTCACCTGCTACCGGCTTTCTAACCGGACAACATCTCCAAGTTCGCCGTTGCTTCTACCGAATACTGGTTCCGCTCCACCGCGCAACACCGGACTGAGGTAGACGATGGAGTAGACTAGGGTCTCCGCTTATCAGTGAACTGGGTTAGTGAAGTCTTGCCCAACTCGGCCAAAGCCCCAAGTCAATTTGGGCTTTGGGTTCTGACTGAAAAAAAAAAAATTTGGGCTTTGGGTAATAATTCTTACAACATTTTATTTTATTTTATGTTAAATGCGAGGAAAAAAAAAATGTCTTTATAATCATTTGCACTTGATTTTCTTGTAATTTTAAGTATTGTATTAAACTCCCTCAACTTACAAATAAAGTGCAACATTGGATGGACATTACAGAATTTATAAAAATATCAAAATACTCTCATTTATCCATTTAATTTTCATTTCAATCTTCTTCTTCTACCTCAAACACTTATTTCTACATTTTAATTTTTTCTCTATACTTTTCTACCTCAATCTTCCCAAACCCAACAATTCCACCGTTAATATTCCCACACACCTTCATATACCTCACCAAACTAATTGCATTTTCTTTTTGAAAAGTATAGAAAATAAAAAAGAAAAAGTGGGACGAAGTAGAAGCCCTAATTTCAAAAGCCGTCTCCAAAATAAGTTCTAGAGAGTGTGAATTATGTACATTCTACTATAAGCTAAAGGTTAATGGTTTGTGCATAATTGGGTTGCCTAGTGAATTTTAGAATTTGATGGAAGAGATGAGAGGGTTAGAGGGTAAACCATCTACGTTTGAGTTCAGGCCTATAGTGTATGCATCTGAAAGGTTGGGGGTTGTTTGAAGACATGAAAAGAATTACCTTTCAAATGGGTTTGGTTAGAGGAAGTGAATTTAATCTAGGTTGGAGGGAAGGAAGAAAGAGGGTCTTGAAGATCAAATTTTGTACATATTTTTTTAGGGGTTTAGATTTCTTTGTCTGAATTGGTTTCAGTGAGGAAGGGAGTGTTGCAGAGGTGGGTTTTCGTTGAGGAATGGAGAGTTACAGGGGGGGCTAGCGTGGGAGAGATGTTGCGGGGGTGGCCTCGGTTGGGGGAGTTCCGGCGAGGGTGGGCGTGTTGCAGAGGTTGGTTTTGGTGAGGAATGGAGAGGATTTTAAATAGGCTGTGTGTGTGTGTGTGTCTAAGAGAGAGAGATGGCTAAGTAGGGGTGGGCTAGCATGGGGCAGGTGTTGTGGGGGTGCGTTTTGCTACAGGAGTGGACTGCAATGTTGGTGTTGCAGGTGGTGGGTTTCGGTGAAGGAGAAGGTTTGGAGGACAGAGTTGGCAAGGTTGGGGAGGGTATTTTAAGAAGTATTTTAAGGTTTGGAGAGACACATGCAAATTTGAGCGCGTCTACCATCTTTCGTTAAATTAGCAACTTCCTACGAGGGGGGTCACGTACAAATGACCCTAAATACAAGAGATTTTTTTTTTTTTTTGCATTTAACCTTATTATTTTTCGATTAAAAGTAAGTCATTCACGTTGAAATTAGAATATGATATAACTCTAAGAGATTGTCAATATTCGAACTCAAGATATCTCAAATTATAATTCATTCCTTTTATCAACACTTGATACAACTTTATCTTCTCTTATTTTTTGTAGAAAGTTACTAGATATAGCACATGTTTGAAGACACTATTTATTATCATCATTTAATATTAATATTTTAAATAATAGTTTATTTTTTTAATTATATAATTTAAAATTAACGTGAACAAAAATAAAAAAAGAAAGAGGTATATGAGAGAGAAAGAGAGGTATGTATGGATTAATTGAGTTATTTGATAATAGGGAGGATATTAGTTGAATTGATATTTTTGAGCCAAAAAATAAAATTTTAAATGAATTTTGTACAATTTGATCAAAGTAGATAAAAATTTAATCAACCTTGACTATAATGTTTTTTATAAGGTAAGAATTTAACTTTTTAACCATAATATTAGATAAATAAGTTAGTGTATTTCAATTATTTTAAGTCAATAGATAGAAGCACATTTGATTTAAGGTCTAAAGGACGCGTTAGAGTTAAATATTGGTTATCAAGTCCAAAAAGTCAACAACTACTATATTTCATTACCAAAATATCCATAAAGAGATTTTTCGCGCCTAAATAAACAAATAACAGATTGAACTAAATAACTACTATCCAAGTCTTATTTGTATATTGTCAAACTACTAAATTAAATTAGGTATATTCTTAGTGAAAATTGTTGAAAACTATAATTTTTTACCTGCTTTGTCAATAAATCCAGACATGGACTTTTTAAGGCATGAGGTCCATGTGCTTGGAACATATCTAATGTCACCATTATTTTATAAAATCGGTCTGGTGGGTTGACCTGATGGATCGAAGGCTGAATCAGGTCGATTTAGTTATTAGATCATTCGAGCAAATGAATCGGACAAGCCTGGTGACCTGCCCCGATTTTGTAACAAACTTGTTGAACCAGACGGTTTAATTCAAATGCTATAAAGACGGGTTCTAAGGCATTTTTGCACAAATTTCATTTCAACATTGATTTGTTTGGCTTTGCCTCTGCCTCTACTCGACTCTGATTGGTTCTCACATGTTAGTCATCTCTCTCTCTCTCTCTCTCTGGTCGTTCACTTAGCAGCTCAACACAATAACACATCACTCAATCAAAGACTCAAAGATTCAAACTACTCAAATTCTCAACTCTTCGACCTTGTGTGATCTTCATCTTCTTCATCCTTCAGTCAACAATCTGAGGCACATCATCTGGTATTATAACACACACACACACACACTCTCTCTCTCTCTTTATCTCCTTGCTATTATAGTATGTTATATGAATATATATAGTTTTTTTGGTCTATTTCAGATTTAGTTTATTTGTATTTGCATAAATTTTGGCCTATTTTAATGTTCAACAATTATCATATTTCATATACATTGATAATCAGATTACCCATTTCAATAATTATGCAATTCTTGATGCCAGATTTTAAATATTGATGATTCTTGTTGTTCATTATATATAATTGAGTTGTACCGTTATAGGGCAGTATCTGTACTTTCAAGTGGATTATAATTTACATGTGCCCCGCTTTGGATACATATGCATTGGACATATGTTTGATGATTATGGGGGTTTTGTTTGATCTAATATTTATTAATCATGTTAATTATTGTGATTTCTTAGACTATTTATAATTATTTTATATTTTTATTATTATTTGACTAGCTCAACTAGTGATATAATGGTTGAACCAGTAACCCATTGACCTCGATCACTTTCTTATGTTGATATCCAGGTCAGATTTTAAAATTACGGATTTCACAAAAATTATTTTAATGAAAAATGTACCCTTGAAATGAGATCACGTCCTCCATTGCATCGCATTCATCCTCCATCAAGGCATAAACCCATGAACCAAGAAGCCCCCAGTTTCATCACCAACTCCGAGGCTCTCTTATTGGGGTGGTAATTGCAGGTCCACGAAGTCCTCATAAAACCTAGATTCATCCAATACATTTATATACCAAAGTTTAATACCAAAAGTCATAATTTTATATTACAATACCAAAAAAAAATTCGTCTATGAGATGATTAAGTATACACCACAAGTGTCTCAAAATGACCCATTTCAAACACAATGTTTTGTTTTGCTTTTTTTTTTTACCAAATTTCAAACACAATGTTTATGTACTAACATTTCTACATATAAATAAAAAAGGATTTTCAAAAGACATTCTTCCTAGTCCAAACTCCCACAAACATTTCATCACCTATGCTCTAGGATTCATGCTAGTCTCTGAAAATATTAGTAAAAGATGAGCAATCACACCCCAGAAAGATAATCATTTTCTCAGGCATGTACAAGTTTTAAATATTAATATTTCACAAATCATACAAATAAATAACAAAAGCTTTCTATGATTAAGTATAAGTAAAAGGTAATAATTAGAGCATTTATGAAAATCTTCCAACACATCATCATTTGAAATGTACAAGTTATAAATAAAAGGTTTATACATTTGAGACCCAATTATCATAACAAATATCATACATGCGTTGCATATATTGTTTTAAAACCCAACCCGGCTGATTGGTTAACTCGTTGAACAGGAACCTAAGCCAAGCCAATTTTTAAATTGAATTGTTCATACAAATGACTAGCTAGAAAACCGTCCAAACTCGGCTCAATCCGAACAATTTTTAAAAAGCCGTTACAAACCGAATGATTTTTCCCCCATCCAAACCAATATACTATTTTAATCTTATTTATTATTAAATATTTTAAACTCAGCCAGCCACCTTCCGTTTAGCTTGTCCCATCTAGAAATCGGTACGAGACTGCCAAACAAGGCCACTACTCAAATAGGAAAATGAGCTATCGTCTTATAACACATGTAGTCTTCTTCACTTTTGTTGGGTTTCCGATATGGGATTGCATGTCTTGTGTTTAAGATGCCTTCTTTATTTATGCTTTGAATACTCCACAAGCCTCAATTTGGAATTTGATGGGCCTAGCCTAGACAAGGCCCAACTCGGATAGTGGAGGTTGGCCTGAACAAGACCCAACTTAAGTAATGAGACCGGTCCAGACAAAACCCAATGGGCCCAACCCAGATGAGACCTAGCTCGGCTCACCATGGAGTCAAGAGAGCACAGTCAGCCATGTCATCCTAAATCCAAGGAGTCAACCATGCTATCTTGGAGCTATGTCATCCTATAGTCAAGGACCACACCATCCTGCAACCATGCCATCCTACAGTCAAGGAAGGAGTGATGCCATCATAGAGTCAAGGAGGGAGTCACGCCATACTAGAGTTGTCAAGGAGTTTGTCACGCCATCCTAGAACCATGTCATCCTAGAGTCAAGAAGGGAATCATGTCATCCTAAGTCAAAGAGTTAGCCACGCCATCCTAAGACCCAGTCTACAATTGGTAACGAGATCTCCATGCCATCTCCACGCAACTACCCCATCTATTGCGAGAATGGTGCCGCCTTCACCAAATTAGCTTATCTATTACAGATGTGGCACCTCAATCTGTTAGAAGGCGCTTATAAATTTTAAGTCCCACCTACACATCAATTGACATCTTGCATCTGATCTCACACCTAACTCACCTTAGCTCTCCACGCTTCTACAATAATAAAACACCCCCGCAACCAAAGTTTTTTAAAGTGGAGTAGGTCACCCTGACAGAACCACTTTTTCTCTATGTGTTGTTTGTGTTGAGTTCTTCATCATATTTACTGCATTTTATTAACGATACTAATCACTCGACAGGTGGTGCATAAAATCGATTTGTGCATCATCATAATCTATACTTTATGTGCAAGAGACCAAATACCAACTAAATACTCCACAAAATCTCCATTATATATTTGTTGGATGAGGGGCCTAAGCACACGTTTTCATCAACCATTTAGTTTTATACTCTATTTTCCTAGTTGGTGTTTTCCCTTGTCAATAAATATTCCAATCATCAAGCCTATGTAAATAACATCATTCTCCAATACGATAAATATAATATCTCAGGTTCTTGCCATTAGAAAAAGAACCTAGGACAACATCACGTGCGTTAGACAAAAAAAATTAAGAAAATATAAATTTTTAATAAAACCTATAGAAAGAACATAAAACATATACGTATAATTAAACTAAATGTCATCTCATAGGTTGTACGTTTATCGTATATATCATGCTTAATTGAAAAGGTTTTACAAAGTTAAATGTAGTAATAAAACAAAAATAAGTAAATAAATAAATAGTACATATTTTCATGTTGTTTTGTATGAGATTGATTGTTTCTAGTGGAGCTTAGTAATTAAATGCAAAATTACACTTCCATTTGAAATGAGACTTAATTATAGTAGTTTCTCTTGAATTTTCAATAATTTTATTCTGCCTTTTCTGCTAGACATATCTTACAAGCGATGTTAATGGAGTCTAATCTCAAATGAACCACTGTTTAAATTGGAGAGGTTTTTCAAAATTTATGCAACTAATTTGAGTTATATATACACATAAAGGGATAAATCAAGGGATTTTTATCTCATCAATAAGTAAAGAGATAATATTTGTCATTGAAACACATACAAGAAAGAGTATGGAAAAAGGAAGGAACCAATAGAAGAGAAGTGAGAATGTACATAGCTTACTGAGAAGTCCAAGTTGTAAGCAAAATACTTCTTCAACCCTATGAAGTATGCCTCATCCTACGACTTTGAATCTCCACATATTCAACCACATTTTTTTCTCCTGAAGCTTCAAATAGTTGCAAACTCTTATAGCTATGATTACCATTTGTCTAAGTATAAAGATTAGTTGAAAACTCAATCCATGCATGACCCAAAAGTTGTAAACAAACCAGAGTAGTTTTGAAACAAAAAAAATTATCTACGGTAAAAATTTGTAAGAAAGATCAGAATATGAGATCAAACATCGACTGATGGATTGCCTCTACGATCGGAGATCTGACGTGCCTTCACGAATTGGATCGTGGCCATGGCGTTAGTTCAAATCTGGTACTAGCTTATAGAGAGAGAGAGAGAGACGGAGAGGAGAAGGTGAAAAGTGAGGGCATGACGGTTTGTTTGAGAGAGGAAATAGGGAGAGAAAGTAGGGAGAAAGAGAGTAACTGTTGGGAAGTAATTAGAGGTGATGATTAGCTTTAGTGTAGCATTAAGTTTGAAGGATAAGGATGATATAGTTGTAATGTTAGAGGACAAAGTTAGAAAAAAATATTTTTCATGGACGTTGGTAATTTAAAGTAGTATAGATATGTAGTAGGCTCAAAATCCCAAATTTTGCGTTTTAAAGCAACATACCAATTTCCAAGAAATAAATCATATGTGTTATGTACAAGATCATAGCATACTCTAAAACCCCAAATAATAGATTTAATCGAATACCCATAACAAAAATCAAACCAGAGTTTCAAAACCAAAACACTAGAAATATCTTTATGTATGTAGGTTCACAATTCAGGGCACACCTAATATTAAATCAAGATTTATAATTAATAATTTTGCCATCAACACATTCTAAGTTTTAGTTAAAGAAAATACATGATATGCATAATATAAATACAAGAGAGAGGAAAACCTTACTTGGGAACCAAGAACTCCTAATCAAGTTCCTAGAATTCCCCAGCAAAACCCAAGCCCTACAGACTTTCTTCTTCCCTCTTCTCTAGTTCAAGGATTCTAAGAGTGGAATCGGGTGAGAAACAATGGGAGAAATTGGTTGAAAATGGGGTGTTATAGCTAGAAATTTTAGTCAATTATTGTTCATCATGTCAAAAAATGCATTTTTTGTTAGAACTTATAGTTTTGCCCCAAATATCTCAAATTTGATTCGTATGGCTACCTTAAGGTTTTTCGACTTTGTATATCTATTTTTAATATTGTTTTAAGCTAAAAATATTTATTTTTATGAGTTATCTCAAAACCAAAGTCAACTTACATCCAAAATCTCAAAATTACCATTTTATCCCTCTAAACCGCTATATGAGGTGAACGTCTATTCCAAGGTTTTTCGATCTCATGGATTTAATGGTAATGTTATTTTGATCTAATAAATATGGATAAATTTACCTAATTATCCTTTTTAACCTTAAATACATTAAAAACTAAATTTGACTCAAAAGTCAATAAGCGTAAAACTCAAAATTACACAGTTATTCTTTTAACAATAATTCAAAATTTCTCTCATAATTTTAAAAATAATTATATTTAAATGAAACCAGGGATCTTACAGTCCATCCCCCTTAAAATAAGTTTCGTCCCAGAAACTTGCTACTAACCTCCAAGGTTGAAAAGATGTGGATATTGTGCTTGCATATCCATCTCTAATTCCCAAGTAGCTTCTTTGACGCCTTGGTGTTGCCTTAACAACTTCACAAAAGGTATAACTTTGTTGTGTAAAACTTGTTCCCTTGTATTAAGAATTTGTATTGGTGTTTCATTGTATCTTATGTCCTCTTATATCTAGATGTCTTGCTAATCAACAATGTGTGAGGTGTTTGGCTCACATTTCTGTAGCATGGAAACATGGGATATGTCATGAACTCCCAAAAGCTGGGGTCGTAAAGAAAACTTGTATGTCATCATTCCTACTCATTTCACTATCTCAAAAGGCTTAATTTACGTTGAAGTCAACTTCCCCTTTTCCCCAAAATGAAATACTCTTTTCCGGGGTGACCCCTTCAAGAATACATACTCACCCTTTTTAAACTCCAATGACCTCCTCCTCCAATCTGTACAACTCTTTTGTTGGCTTTAACATACTCACCCTTTTTAATTGTACCTTTTTAGTGGTCTACCTCACAATCTTTGGACCAAATAAATTACTTTTCCCCACTTCTGCCCAACACAAAGGTGATCTATTAAGGAATGACAAATAGCCCTAAAGCTCAGGGACTAAAAAGATTTAGTCGAGAGAAATACCTTAGTTGAATAGGATTTGGAGAAGACCCAAAGTCAACAACAATGTCGGGGAGGCCTAGTGAATAATAGTGGTGGTAGCGGTGGATCCCTAAGGACAACTCTATACCATCATCCAAATTAGGTTACCGGCCAGAGAAGTGGACCGATTTGTGGACCTGGGGGACCATAGCTAATTTGAGATGGTGTTTTGGATTTGGAGGCATGAGACACATCAATAGCAATTGTCTATTTATCACTCCTCAAGGACAGACCGGTCATAGGCCTTATCAACAGAACACCCAGATGCCAAACCAATTGATTACTCAACCAACCTAGGCTACTAGATAGCAAACTCAGTATAGACCACCGCTAGAGAAACAACCACAATAGATGGGACAAGGTGCTAGAGTACAGGGTGTTGATACCCAGGGTCAAGTCTTTGTCATGACTTAGTTAGAAGGAATTATTCTTGTAAATAATTCTTAGGCACTTATTTTATTTGATCCTGGTGCCACACACTTTTAAATACGCACCACAAATGCTGTGTCGTTTGTGATCCTGGTGAAGGGGATGTTATGCCGTGGTGTTGGGTTATGCAACATTCACAGGTGCTTCTGCGGGTTGATGGATGATCAACAGATTGACAAAAGACCCCCGGTTTTAGAGACGTCACAATTGAAATGGGATCAAGCATGTATTACAGTATCTCCGTGGGATAGTGGACATAGGGTTATTCTACACGAATGACCAAAGTCCACAGTTAGTTGGATATGCAGATGCCGATTTTCTTTCTAATCCACACAAGGCTCAATCGCAAACTGGATATGTGTTTACTTATGGTGGTACAACTATATCATGAAAATCGGTTAAGCAAACAATAATTGCTATATCATCCAATCACTCTAAAATACTAGTCATCTATGAAGTAAGTCGAAAATGTATTTGGCTAAGATCCCTGATCCAACATATTTAAGAACAAAGTGGAATGTTTTCAATCAAAGACATCCCAACAATATTATACGAGGATAATACAACTTGTATCACACAACTTAAGGAAGAATACATCAAAAGTGATAGAACAAAATATATATCACCAAAATTCTTTTACACTCATGAGCTGGAGAAGAACGATGATATTAATGTTCAACAGATTTGCTCGACAACACTCCCACCGACTACATTCCAAAAATTGGTGAACCAAATTGGAATGTTGCGTCTCAAAGATCTATCAGCTGAACAATCATTATTTTGAATGGATGTCTTCAACAGGGGAAGACCAATACTCTTTTTTCCTTCGCTAAGGTTTTTTCCACTGGGTTTTACTTAACAAAGTTTTTAAGGAGGCAGTACTTAGGATCCCAACGATTTTATGAAAATTGGATTTTTGACCTTAATGTTATGCAAATAGTCATCCAAAGGGGAGTATTGCAAATACTATTAATTTGAATGACTACTATACATAAATAATAGCAAATAGTACTTAGACATGACCATAAAATGCACAAATAGTTATCACATTTTATGGGTATGAGAGTCCTCCATCCTTCTACCGATAATGCAAGAAGCCTATTTATTTTGCCTTGAAAGAAGTCTATTTGTTTTGTCTATAAATAAGCCTTGCATTTTTGAATGAAACACACACCGAATGATACATATATCTTTTCATTCTTCTCTAACTTTCAGTACTGCTTTTCTATTTCTTAATTTGTTTTAGTTAGTTATTTACACCTACATAAATTTGCTTGTTTTAGAACATTTTGATATTTATTTATCATTATAGTTTTGATCAAGTTGCATATAAGCCCTATATTTCGAACATATACGGGTGATTCTCCTAAGGCTACTAGTTAAAATGCCGTAAGTCACAAGGATGATTGCTAACATAACAGATTGAAACAAAACCTAATTTATCCCTCAAAAAAAAAAAAATGAACGACTTTAGTATAATTTCCATAGTATGAAAATATGCACGTAACTAACTGTCACAAGGTTACAAATTACAATGCAGTAGCTAACGGAGAATAAAGCATTAAAAATATAAAAATGTCATTTATATATTTAGTTTTAACTAATCTGCCCGTGTAAAATTTGTCTTTCTTGAAAAAACTAAAGGATAGAACAATTTTCAAAAAAGAAAAAAAAAATTAGTAGGATACTTTTTTTTGATCAAACTTCAACTACTCGCACTAACAATGTGAGGGTCAAAGAAGACTTATAAATACACACACCTTAAACTATCTATCGGATGTGAGATAACCCCAACCCCTACCCTCCCAGGCAGGGCCCCAGAGACACATGTCTCAAATAGGAGGCTGCTGAGCCCACCACCAGACGTCCCACTAAACACACACATGGGTTCTGATTTTTTTTATGAAACTTCAATCACTCACACTGTGTTGTGTTAGTGTGAGGGCCAAAGAATGACTTATAAACAAACACACACACCCTAGGCTATCCGATGTAAGATAGCCAAAGAGGATACTTCAACAACACTATTGCCTTAGACAAATTTCTAACTTCAGACATTTGACCATTAGTTCTAAAAGGAAAAGAAAAAAATAACATTGCACTCCAATCCGTATCCCAAGGAGATTGTTTGCAATTTTCTAAAGTTAAATAATGTTTCACAGGTAATTCTTTATGCACCAAATCAACTGCACCCGTTGAATCAGTGATAAAACTCATTAATCTAATGACTATAAGTTCGTAACATTGTTCGTTGGGTAACCAGCCGAAACTAAAGGGGAATATAATGCATTTCATCCTAAAACAAGCATAGAAATAAGCAAGACACATAAGTAGGTAGGTATTAACATACAACATCCTTCCCGAATATTAGTGATACCCAATACCAAGAGCCTCTGTTCTGCTTCATCTTCCATAATTTATGATCCTTCAAGTATTCCATCTCCACAGTTCATCAAACCTATGAAATTCGGATCCTTCTGCTACACTTTCTGTAGATGGTAGATCATTGGCCACGAATTGAAAAAAGATTTCACTCTATAAGTGTATTCTCTACCTATACATGATGGGCGATCTACAATTCAAGAAAATTGAGATAACTTGAGGAAAAGTGCAATGACAGGGATCTCGATCTAAATCTATGTAGCACAGTGCTCATGCTGGTCATCATTAGATTAGATTTCCAATTTCTTCAGCAGAAAGCAATAAAATAGCTAATCTTAGAAAGGAAAAAAAAAATGCCGTCATAAAAAATTTCAAACTGAAGAAAGTAGATACAGAAAAATTCCCGACAGAAATAGAATATTAACCACCATTGAAGTATGAATTGCAAAGAATACAAAAAAGCGCCAAAACAACTTAACTACACTGATACCATTCTGAGAAAGATGTGTCAAAACAGTACCTAACCATTACCTCTAGAAGAAATACTTAAAAGTAATGATTTCTTCCTGCTGAGGAGGCAAGTTGCTACAAAGTTGTGTAACCATAAACTGATTTGAGTAATCACCTATCACCAATTAGCCCACTGTCGACGAGCTCTTTACTATGCTAGTTCAAAGCTTTCACACGAACATGGCACTTATGGCCACCATCACATGGTTGGCATGCTCTGCAGATCAATGAATTTCACTCTGTGAACCCAGAACACCTCTTCGCCGGGTTCGACATTGTTTGATGATCCCATTCAATCACTTCTCCAGCAAAATTGTGGCCTTGTTGCTTGGTAGGCAGCTCGAAACAAAGAATTCTCAGAAAACTCCTGCAGTTTAAGATATTTCAACAACTAAGAGGGATATATAGTGATGCCTAATGAGTGACCCCTTGATCTATGTTGTTCCCAGTTCAGGTTTCTCACAAGATTAATATACATTATATACACTTACAAACGTACTATCTTTACAACAATTATGCACATATGGGCCACACAAAAAAACGGAGGGCACACTGTCAGATAATGTTTGGTTATTAAGGTGTAATGTACATAGTTAAATACATCTGCTTCACAAATCCATCAATGTTTGTCAGAACTTGCACACAGAAAGAAATCGATGGGAATAAGATGATACTATTCAACCATCAACATCACAATAGTCTGTTTCACTAAACTTTTTATCACTAACTTTTCAGCACAATTATTTGTTAGGCTGGAAGAATTACAATAACCCAACTCTCATCTGCATTTCATATGCATACCATGGAGTTTAAGCAACGGTGATTATATAGTACAGAGTTTCCCCAGTAATTGAAACTGCCATTTTAACATCAGTATACTTGACTCAATGGAAATATTGATCCACAAAATAAATTTTACTTTGAACGAATATATAAAAACCTCAGAGCTTGGAAGCTTACAATTAGAACTCAAAAGGGAGCCTCAAGTGATTCATCCCAAACATCAGCACTTCCATTAGAGGCATCTTCAGCATCTTCCTCCATTGAAAGCCTAATATATTCCCTGTGTGCAAAGCGATCCCATTCTGTCAACGTTGGGTTCTCACGCTCCTGTTTGCAATAGATCCTTGTGGTTGTTATCAACATTCTGTCAATTGTGACTAGAACATTTCCTAAGGTAAAATCAACCAATTGCTAAGAACAAATTATAATGTTTCGTGTACCTGACGAATTAGAAAAGGATCTCGTGTTTCAAAGGCCATAAACTTATTTAGGTTAAAAAGAACATTGAACATGCTGCCCGAAAGTTTGCTACTCTTCAAGTCACTCAACGTAAAATAGCTTTCATTCTGCAAGAAAAGAAGCTTAAAAGTATCAAACATCATTATTGAAATCTAGAAGATGCCAGCTATGGTGAAAGGCAAGGAATGTTCACAGTAACACCATATATGCTTCGGCTCAAATCTCTTCAAAAATTTGATCACTATCTTCCCACTTTTGTATCTTAAACACATTATAATCTCAAACTAATAGTTTGTTTTGATCCATATGCAAGCCAAGGACAGGTTCTAATGGCTGCAAAAGTTCACTAAATACTGCATCCTTACTATAAGTACAAGTCTGAAGAAGTAATTGTATATAAGAAAAATGCAGGCCCAGAACCATTTAGGAATATGACAAAGGATTCATAGTTGACAGAATGTCAGAAAATTAACCCTACCCATGTCTACCTCCGGATAGCACAAGGTTTCTGCTACACTATATTACCTTCTTTCGATGTCAGATCAGATTTTTTTAATTAGAAGACTGAACAAATTTACAACCCAATTTTTTGGGGAAAACATCTGTGCCTAATGTTGTTGCTCATTGCAACAATTGAAAGAAAAAGGTATGCGTTTATGGGGAAAAAAAAAAAGAAAATAGGTAAGCCGAATAAGAATTGCAAACTATTAGAGTGGCCATTAGAAGTCATCCTCAAAATTACTTCCAACACATTTAGTGCACAAGAAAAGAAAATCAAAACAATCCAATCAAAAGAATCAAGTATAATATTTTGAAGAATCGTAATATAATAGAATTAAACCTCTGGTCCAATCATGTCAACTATCTGACACAAAATATCCTCAAAAAGCACAGGCTCCTGAGCCATGCACTCCATTCTATGCAACTGCTCCTCATAAAAAAACTGCATTTCATTCCTTGTAATAACTCCATTTTCATCCAGATCTATGCACTTGAACCTGAACAAGAAAATTCAATCTCATATGTACATATAATTGATAATAGAATAACTTTTGTCAAAAAATATGAAAAGTTGTAGGAATGATGTCAATACTTGAATCATCAAGCTTCCAAAGATTCTCCTGAGAGGAAAGCATATCACATTAAATAAAGTTATTCAAATGTACTATCTTTAGATGCTGAGCAATGCTTGGAAACCCCGAGTAGACTGGCCAGATTGCCAACCAATCCCACTACTCGGTAAACCATCCAATTTCTAACACTTGTGAAAACCGGTAACAGAATATCCAGCACATTCAAGTTGTTTTTCCAGATCTAAAAGTCCATTGTAAGGCTTCCGCAGTCTTCCCTTTCACATTTGCTTCCCAAAGAGGGAGCCCAAGCACCACCCTCATATAATGTCAATCTTTCATTATTGTTTCAGATTTGTTTTTTTTCCCTTCCATAATTTTCGTCAATGTCACAGCCCCAAGCTTAACATTAACCACTAATCTTAGGAAATCTCTCTCTCTCCCCCCCAAAAAAAAAAACAAAAAACAATATACACACACACACACACACAAATATATTTCTAAATACCTGTGCGATGCCTATCAATCAGGGTGTAGGTTTTTGGATGAATTATGGCACATGGGAGGATTAAAACCCTGTGATTTGATTCAAAGGAAAAAGGCCAAGTAACATTTTTTCACCTAATTGGCGTCATGGTGTGTTATATGTAAAAATTGTAATGAGAGCATTGATCATCTCTTTCTTCTTTGTCCTGTTGCGTGGTGCTTGTATCAGAAATTGTTTAGGGTGCTGAGGATGGATTCGATGATTCCAAGTGGTGGTGCTTTCAACTTTTTGGAGGAATTTTGCGGTTTTAGGAGGAGTAAGAGGGTATCCATAATTGAAATGGTTCTGGCCATCTTTGTTTGGAAGGAAGGAAATAGTAGAACATTTAAAAGAAACAACGAATTATGTCAAATTTCTTTTTGAGAAAGTCAAGTTTCTAGCTACCTTATGGGTTTCCAATTTGAGACATTTCCATCTTTTCGGTACTCAAAGTTGGACTGCTGATTATGGATGGTACGACTTGTTCTATAATTGTAATTTGATAGTTTCAACTCTTCATACTCTTGGTTGAATTCCTTAGGCATCATTAATACATACATGTACATTGCATTTTTACCTATCTGAGAGTTGAGGGTTAATTACAAGATTAGTGGATATGTTAATGATAAAGAAGGTGCAGACATACCAGTACTCAAGACTAGGCTCAGATGATTTATCCTCCTCTGACAATATGAAGTAAACAAAATCTTCATATCCCATCTTTCCTTCAACCTTACTGGTGAACTTTCTTGGAACCTGCAATACTGATAAACATAAAGAAACTAGAAGACAAAAGAAAGCAATCAATACTATATATTCTTATCTTTTGAGCAAAGCAAACATGTCTTAAAACAAAAGCACTAGATAAATGAAACAAACCTGAGAAAATATTCGGTCAACAATCCTGTAGGTCAGTGCGTGATTACCATATCTAATAAGGTTCTCTTTATCGATCAAAAAATCATGATCGGTATCCAGCTCCCAAAACTTGCAATATATCACATAAAAGTGTTCATAAGAGAAGTACCTGCAGTGAAAAATGAATTTGTAAAAGGAAAATTATAAAATGATAACAGCGATTAGAATGTCATACAGACACATATAACAAGAATGAAAAAGGAATACACCTATGCTCCTAGATAAATAATAGCAATGCATTATATGTTTCCCATCAAGTGGGATATCTGCATGACACTATTAACCGATCTGTGAATTGAGGAGTTTGAAAACAAGGTTATCTGATCAACTCATGCGGAAAGCATTTCTTAGTACTGGCAAGCTATCCTTTTTTCATTTTATCCTACAAACCATACCAAGAGTCTCAGAAACCAGCACATGTTAGACTAACTCATAAATATAATACCAGAATAGCAGTTCAGAGTAGCTTTGGCAAGCTTCCAGCTAAATTTGTACACAAAATGACCTTAAAAAATTTATCAAAAATTAATTTCTTCAAACCATATACTACTATTACTGCTTTTAAGGCTTTCAGCAACGAATGGTTGGAGAAAAGTATAACCCCTTCGAAGGAGGACTCTCTCAGGGAAAGATATGAAATTTCAAGCACGCAAGTGATTACTATCCATTGACCTAAACCAAGATTTCAGGTGCTGCTATATTTACCTCAAAACTTTGTTGATGTCCTCTTCTTCATCTGCATATTGCATTGCCACAATTAAGTTTCCGCGTTTCAGCTCCCTGAGGGTAAGACAACCATTACCCGATCTATTCACGTAGTAAAATATTCTGTATATTACAGTTTCAGCTGCCCAATGCAATAAAACTATAGGTTAAAAGAAATCAATAGAGTATGGCATCTCAAATGGCACATAGTCTGAAAATAGTCTAAATTTCAAAATATAAAAAGCCAATGAGGAGCGAAAAGATTTTAATGCCAGCTACTAACTAAATCAGCACTTCCCTCCAGGCTAAGCAACTTAATGAAATGGAAACAAAACCGAATCGAAAAAGTAAGAAGAAAAGAAACAAGAATTGAAAGCCAAATAAATTGAATAGACATAAAAAAATATCTCAAAAGAATAGGAAGACCAAATCATATCCAACATGGCCTTACAATTACCAAACACCAAAGAAACGCAAGGCTGGTTTATCCAATGTTACCCGGATGGTGGGTCAATGTGGTTCATGAAACAAATATGGATACAATGTACAATATTTTTTCAAGATATATGGTGTGATTAGGGTAAACGTAGTTGGTACGTTATTTTTAGTCGTGGTTCACTTCATAACTCTCATCCGGATCACTTTGACTATTATATGAAATTATTTTTATAGTTGACTAATATTTATTTTATATTTATAATAAGTTACTAAGGGAATCAATCTGCTAATGGTTGTAGATTATAGAAGCTAATGGTTGCACATTTGTATTACAAGAAAAAGTTAAATCACAACAAATTAAAATATAAGTTTAAAGATCACCAAAACAAAGAAATAACCACTTAGAGTCACAATTTGAGGTTTAAGTTTATTACTTGGGATTAATCAGATCATCGGTTGGTTAGTGATATGAATTACAATTTGGAGTTTAAAATTTTAGTCATCTGGATCACGAACCCACACTATTTTGGAACGTGTTAACCCAGATCTCCGAGTAATTATGAGTTTATCTTTAGTGCATCCATTGCTTGTTTGGTTATCGTAATATGGAGGGCATTAAAAACACATAATGGACTAACACTCTCTAATCTGGTCTTATACTACATTTGAATGTAAAAAATTCTAGCACTATGTATAGGATTATAAGATACACATATATTTAACATGATTTTAATACCATCTACCCGTACAACGTAGCTATTTTAGTACCATTTTTTTTTTTTGGGGGGGGGGGTGTATAATCCAGCCCCATCATATTATATTACCAATTTACTATGTTACCCCCACAAACTAACCCCATTTGTTTGCCACCACCCACATATTTATGTCAAAAAAAAAATCATTCACACTCTCTTAACTTTTGGCCAAATAATATGGTGATTCCCTGATAGTTCTAAGATGACACGTTGACCCTCCAATAAAACATACGCATCCCATTCATCAAACGTATGTAGATACAACTAACAGTAGACAAGGGCGTCAATAAAAATCCAAAATATTTTTAAACTACCATCTACAATAAGACTAACATTCCAAAGTATCACATGAAAAACGATTTTCATCCCCTCCAAAACAAATAATTTGATTAGAAAAAAAATTTCATACTAAAGCACCAACTTAAATTTACAAATTAATCCCAACCAAAGATCAAAATATCATTTCGAAATGGTCGAAACATTTCCATTTCCAAGAAAACTGAAGCGAATCAGTGATGGAATCGAAATTCTAATATTTCGAAGTGTTTCATAATATTTCGAAATATTTTGTTATATTTGTACAATTATTTCAGAATGTTTTAAAGTATTTCAAAATATTTTGGTATGTTTCGATCAATATTTTGAAAAAATAATTATTAAATTTTTTTTTTTTCATTCTTTTTTTTGAAATAGATCGAAACATTTCTAAAACACATCAAAACGTTTCTGTTTCCTAGGTGACCGAAACAACACAGTGAAACAAAATTTTGATCCTTGATCACAACCAATATGAGTCTTAAATAAAGCAAAATTTATTCAATCCAAATTTATCCCCAAACTCATCTAGTAAGGGTACTAATCTAGGTGTGGCCCAAGCCGCAAGTTCTAATTTTTTTTTTTTTATGTTTTTTTATAATCACAATTTTCGATCAAATAGCCTTTTATCAAAATCATTAACACCAGCCAGATCTCAATGTCCATTGCGGTCACCATGTCATTCTTGGATTGTCACACCATGCCTATGTCATTCGATTAAAACTCAAAGGGTTCATGTGATGTCTACCCTATTTATATTTTTCCCATAGATTCTAGCAACTAACTACAGTGTGACAATGTTGATAAATTGGTGAACAAAAACAATCATTGTTTTTACATGATTTAATTTTTTTTATATGTTTTTACAAGAAGTCTGGATCATTTGCTCATCCTTGTACTGCCTGCTACTATATCTGCAAATAATAATGAATAGCTGATTTTAGGGCCGTACGTTGGATAAAAATTTGACTCCATATTATTAATAATACAATTAAAGCATGCCAATCTGATTCTACATTAATCGAATTATTCATTACAAATATTATTTATAACTCTTAGTTCTACTGATTCAACCCTATAGAATATTGATGCACCAAATAAGGGGTTAGATTAGAGTGAATTAAGGGCATTTTGGCCAATTCAAACATTAATATCGTGGCATAAGGGACCTTTGTCCAACTCTTTGTCCTCTGTATATGTCAAATGCGGAATTAGAATGGATAGTATTCTTGTCTTCCATTTAAAGTAACTGTTTTTATCAAACCCAAGTATGATTAGCCACATTTTCCTAATCAATTCCCCTTTTTTAATATGGCTTCCAAACGAGCCACAAGGTTATTGAAAGCATCAGGCAAAACTTTAGCGAGAATAAAATATCATGTACAACTGCGTAAGCTTAGTGATTGGGGTACTCAAACCAGATTAAAGCCTACTACTCAAATCTGTTTACGTATTCAAAGGATGTATGGCTGCAAAGCTTTTGGGAAGAGAGTAGTATTTTCCCAGTCATAAGACGCCCACGTGTAACTCACATTGAATTTATTCTATGATCAGAAAAACTCAGAGTGAAGGTGTCGATGTAAAAATAATAAGAAACAGATTTATGCCATTTACATTTTGCCCTATTACTTTAACCAAATGAATCATTCGGTGGTACTCATTCACTTAATAGCTAGATAAGTACCAATATCATCAGAATATTGCCTTTAAGTAATTTATCATTCATAACATGCCCAAGTCTGCTTTGTATCACAGACACTTCATAATCTCTTCTCATTAATTCCATTTTTGCTTTATTATCATACAAATACGCTTTTCTTCACCTCCTTTATATCTCCAATAAGTTCCCTTTTTATTACCAGAACAAACCACCAATGAAAATGTTCATTTGAATTGACAAACTGCAAGTACAGAAGAAAACAGACATCTAATAAAAAAGGATTTCCATTGCCGACAATTCATATTAAACTTTTATACTTGAATAGTTGAAATGCCACCAAAAGAAATAATATCAACATATTAAGACATGACCCAGTTTGGTTTCTATTAGTCGAGGGTCCTGGAAGGACGGATTGTATACAAATTTAACCATTGGCATTACTTGTCCAAAGAACCACCAAATTTGAACCCCATAACCTTGCAGTTGTTAACCCTTGTTCAAATGGTCCCCATGTTTGAAGGCGGCTCTTTGGACTTGATGAATATAATTACCAAATGCAAAATAAGCGATTTAATGGGATTGTAGATTAGGAGAGGAAGAAAAAAAGGAAGTAGACTCTCTAGGAAGTTAATTAACATAGCTAAAAAAGGTGGTCCAGCGCACAAGGCTTCAGTCTCTGTGGGAGTCTAGGGATGGTTAGATATGCAGACTTACCCTCACAAGCAGTTGTTTACCTGACTCAAACCCTTGACGCCTAAGTCAAAATGGAGCAACCTTATCGCTGCGCCAAGGCCACCTCTAAGTTAATTAACATAGCTAAAAGATAAAAAAAGGGAAAAGCATTAAGCATTGTTGGTGCTGGGTAGGATGCTCTAGAAAAAGCCTATTCTCTATATATGCACATAAGGTCGCTTTACATACAATATTAGGGTCTTCAAGAAGTTACTTAACACATCAAAAAATTACAAAGGAGATGCATTAAGCATTACTGGTGCCAGGTAGGATGCTCTAGATAGAGCACAATCTGTGCATGAGGTGGCTTCCCTTAAGCCTTTTCGGGAAAAAAATAAATAAACAACAAAATTATCATAGAAAAGAAGAGTACAGAGAAAAAGCACACAATTCCATTAATTATCACACAGATGATATTAAAATTTTTAGCCTTTTGAAGTATCATCAGTTACAAGAAGTAGAAGGGCAGGCAACTCAGATTTATAGCGAAAGAATACAACCACATCAAATATAAGCACAACCAAAAGATATATCACAGAAGGAGGATATACCATATCTTTCTTGGAATTCAGGTGTGCTCTGCAAGAACTCCAACCCCGGATGAGTTGCCAAAAGTTCTCGAAGCACTGGTTTGAAGTCATCCTATTGTCAATTTCACAAGCAATATTGAATATGAGAAGGGGAAGTCACAAAGAGCATCATTTTGGAGAGTGATAAAACCAATGGTAAAATTAGGGTTAATTGAGATTTAGAAGATAATAGACAGTAATGTATCAGACAGTTTCAATTAGAAACAACAAACATGGAACGAGAAGCAAAAAAACACCTGAGTGAGGTATTTGAGATCTGGCTGCTTCAAGATTGTAAATATTTGGGTTGTTACATCCTTCGTCAACATGTTGCCATGGACCCAATAATTGACAAATGCGTCCCTACAGTAATGTCAACAGGCAAAGTAAGATGAAAAATACTAACGACTGCTAGTGGCAATATCATTCAACAGCAATGAAATATTGACAAATCAACAACAGCTAGCTGTACTTTCTTTTCAGGAGCAGCTTATAATTTACCGTAATTAGCAACACAGCATTACAACAATTTTTCTTCTTTTTGGTAATATTTAATAAGAGAATCTACTAAAGGGCACCAAAGAAAAAAGGGTACAACCCTATACATGCAAGGTATACATAAAGCAGATATTATCTCCATGAAATACTGATACACATCCCCAAGTAGATCTACTAGATCATCAATAAGGTGGAGTCTAATGCAATGTCATTTGCAAAAAACAGAAAAAACATCATCAGGCTTTTAGTTTTATAAATGAGATTTCTCCCCCACAAAGGCTCTCCTGTTCCTTTCTATCCAAGGGCTCCACATCAATATTTTTGGGACACTACTTCCCTTATCTTCATCACACTCCCACCTTACAGCTCCAACCTGAAACCCAACATAACTCAGGAGATGAACAGCAAGACAATACAAGACTCTACAACTCCCAAACAACCCCTGCAATCAAGTAACTGATATTGACACCTTCCGCCAACTCCTTACACACACAGCACCAATTGAAGTAGACCCTGCAGTCAAGTTATTACCCATCCATAATTACGCATTTCATGCAACAGTAAAAATACAGTAATTTGAAATATGACAGCATACTCATACTAAACTCCAACACAAACAATACCAACCACATATTAGGATGCCAAAAAGACTAGATTTATTCGACAGCAGTTGGACAGTCTAGAAGACATCTCTACATGAGTGGCTGTGAAACATTTGATTGGCTGCTGTTATGTTGGGAGAATTAACACAATATTAGAGAGAAATAGAGTGGGGTCAAAACTTAACCTACTACTCATACATCACTTGTATTTATAGTTAACTTATAATAATAAGAAAGACGAATACACCCTTTTATATTTACATATAATACCCTAATACTCTTAACACTCTCCATCAAGCTGAACTATATATATCATATAATCTAAGCTTGGAACAAATTGTTGTAAAACGTGTACGACTCAATGCCTTGATAAATATATCTGCAAGTTGATCTTCAGATTTTACAAATGGAGTCATAACCTCCCCAGTTACTATCTTGTCTCGAATAAAGTGATAATTAAACTCAATATGTTTGGTTCTCTCGTGAACCACTGGATTGGTAGCGATATGGATAGTTGTCTGGTTGTCATAGAACAATTGTAAAAGAGGTTAAATTGGAAATTCAATTTCCTGAAAAAAGTGTAATAGTCAACCCAATTCACTCGTCATATGCGTTATTGCTTTATACTCAGCCTCAGCACTGGATCTTGCTACCACTAATTGTTTCTTACTTTTTCATGAGAGAACGTTACCTCCTAAGAAAGTATAATAACCAGTGGTTGATCTCTAATCAGAAAAAGAGTCAACCCAATCAGCATCTGAGAAGCCTTCCACTCTAAGATGTCCATTAACTCGATATAACAATCCAAAGCCAGAAACACGTTTGAGAAATCGCAGAATACGAGTAACTGCCTCCCAATGTGGTACTCTAGGACACCCCATAAACTAACTTACTAGACTGACTACATGAGAGATATCCGGCCGAGTAATAGTGAGATAATTGAGTTTTCCAACCAATCTGTGATTCCGACTCGGATTTTTAAACAGTGCACCATCATCCATCAACAGTTTCGGATTCAGATACATAGGAACAACAATCGGTCTCCCATCCAACAAACTACTTCCTTTAGCATGTCAATTACATTTTTCCTCTGGGATAAACAAATACCCTATTTAGACCGAACCATCTCGATACCTAAGAAATACCTGAATTTTCCAAATCCTTAGTATAAAATCGATCTTGCAAGAAAATTTTTAACTTGACAATCCCCTCAAAATCATTTCCAGTAATCACAATATCATCTACACAGACCACCAATAAAACATTTCCAGCATCCGTCTGTCTATGAAACACAGAATGGTTTGTCTAACATCAAAGAAGACCAAACTCTAAAATTACATCTGAAAACTTACCAAACCATGCCCTCGGTGACTGCTTCAAACCATACAAAAATTTCTTTAACCAACAAACACTCTTACCGTATTCCCCCTAAGCAGTAAACTCAGGTGGCTGCTCTATATATACCTCTTCAACCAATTCACCATGTAAGAAGGCATTCTTGACATCTAACTGAAACAAGGGCCAATCAAAATTAGCAACCAAAAAAATCAAGATACGAACAAAGAAAATTTTGGCAACAAGAGAGAAAATCTCCTCATAATCAACACCATAAGTCTAAGTAAAGCCCTTTGCAACAAGCCGGGCTTTGAGACGCTCCACAGAACCATCCAGATAAAATTTAACAGTATACACTCAACGACAACCAAAAGTTCGTTTACCAGAAGGTAAATGAATGAAATCCCAAGTCCTATTATAATGTAAGGCATCCATTTTCTCCTCCATAACTTTCCTCTTACCCGAATTAGATAACGCATCTTGTAAGTGCGTAGGAATAGATATAGCAAATAATTGAGAGGTAAAATAAAAAAAGACAGAAGATAAGGCATCATATGAAACAAAATGAGCAATGAGATGAGTAGTAACACACGAACGAATATCTTTTCAAAGAGCAATAGGTAAAGAGTCTAAATTACCTGATGTACCAGGATCAGAAAGCAGCAAGGAATACGGTACGGGCACTTCAGTCGATGGGCGAAGATGACAAGAGTATACACAAAAAGATAAAGTAGAGGGTAACACAGTAGGCAACGGAATATCTGAAGATGAGGGAAGAGATGGTGGTACAAGAGACGACCCAAAGTCCAGATCTAAAGGCTGAGCAGGTGCCAAAAAATATGAAACAGATTCCTCAAACGTGACATCAGCATTAGTAAAGTATCGTCGCAGAGAAGGACTATAACAACGATATCCTTTCTGTGCGAGAAAGTATCCAAGAAATACATATTTGGTAGCTCGAAGGTCAAGTTTATCAAACCTAGGACCCAGATTGTGAACATAACAGACATATCAAAAAACCTTAAAAGTTAGGAAAGATAAGGGCTTATCAGGAAAAAGAACAATAAGGACTTTGCCCATTTAACACAGAGGATGACATATGATTAATAAGATAACAAGTAGTAAGAACAACATCACTCCAAAAATATCGAGAAATATTTATTTGGAATAACAAGGTACGGTAACTTCCAACAAATAGCAGTTCTTGCGTTCAGCAACAACATTCTGTGAAGAGGTGTAAACACAAGAAATCTGATGAATAATGCCAATTTTACTAAGATAAGCTTAAAAAAGATCAGATTCATATTCCCAAGCATTTTTAGAACGTAAAATACGTATACAACAACCATACTGAGTTTTTATTTCCTTGTGAAACGTCTCAAATATAAAGAATAATTCAGAACGAACTTTCATAAAAAACAACCAGGTCATATAAAAATAATCATCCACAAATAACACAAAATAAGGATATTTATTAAATAAAATATTCTTTATTGAACCCCATACATCATAATGTACCAACTCAAATAAACTAGACACAATTATTGATTCTAGACTAAAAGAACACACGGTGATGCTTACTAAGTTGACAAACTTCACAAGACAAAAACGACACATAACTAAAACTAAGAATTTAGTGCTTCAGATTCTGGAAAGAGGGATGTCCAAGACGACAATACCATTGAAAATGAGACAAGGTCTATAGAGCTCAAGTAGGTGAATCAAAATCAAGATAATATAGGCCACCAGCTTCATGTCCCGTACCAATCTTCCTCTTCGACTTGAGATCCTGAAGTACACAATAAGAGAAATAAAAAGTTACAGAACAATTGAGAGAACAGGTAATATTGCTAATAGAAAGTAAACTAAAAGGAAACTGAAGAACAAATAACACAGAGGATAGAGACATGTCAGGACTCAAGTGAGTAGTCCCCAAACATGAAACTTTAAAACAAGTACTATTAGCGAGAATAACACTACGTGTGAAAGTAACAAGCTGATGAGTAGAAAAAACACCAGACGCACCAGTCATGTGATCAGAAGCGCCAAAGTCTATGATCCAGGGACTACGAGTGAAGGATAATAAACAAGTAGAAATAGTACCTGACTAGGCAAAAGTAACAGTAGAGGGAGATGGAACAACTTGTTGCTGGGACAGGAACTGGGCATACTTCTCTCGTGTAATAGTAACCGACCCAGTGTCTGGTGGAGCTAACCGAAGTATGAAAACAACCAAAGTGTCATCCTGATAGGAAGCCTAATTAGCAACACCAGAAGGTTTTCCATGTAAATCCCAACAGAAATCAACAGTGTACCCTCCATGACCACAGTGAGTACAGTAACGAGGTCCACTACGGCCCCTACGACCACCCTTTCGACCTCCTCGACTACCACGTCTACCTCGATGACCATCACTATGGCTACTAATAACCACAAGAGCTGAGCGATCAATGAAGACACCATGATCAAATACCTTAAGAAGTAGACAAAATAGCACACTGTAAACGAGAGAAAACCTCAAACAGTGAGAGAAGGCTAGAACCATCCAAAATCTGAGAACGAATAGCCTCATATTCCGGTTTCAATCCTATCAAAAATTTAACAACATTCAAGTCCTCATGTTGCTTCTGCCAAACTGCCGTATCAGTAGTAAACGGATGATAGGTCTTCATCTCCTCACAAACTCTCCGAACATGAGAATAATAATCCTCAAGGCTTAGAGAACTATGCTCCAGCCAGAAGTACTCCTTGCACACCTCATAAGCTCGAGTAATATTACCAGTACCAGAATACATTATAGTCAAGTGATCCCATATTTCTTTGGCAGTGTCAAGATAGAACAGAGTAGAGCTAATACTAGACTCAATGTTATTCAACAATAAAGAGATAATCTGAGCGTCCTCTTGTTCCCGTTGATCATATCCAGAAGTGTCTTTCTTGGGTTTAGGATTAACCAAATATTTCTTAAAACCTTTGCCTTGAAGGAAGACTTGAACGAAACAGGACCATAAAGTATAATTGGTTCCATTGAGTTTAATGGAGGTCATGGGACCATTAACAAGAACTAGAGAAGAAAAGGTAAGTGACAAAGATGGAATAGGGGAGTTAGCATCTTGCTTGGGTTTCATAATAGTGCAGCAAATAGAAAAAGGAAATCACTAGATCACTGCAGAACCGAAGAAGAAAAAGGTTACTGGATCACTGAACCGAGCCGAAAAACTTAGTTGGATCGTTGAACCGGACCAGAGAAGTTCACTAGACTGCTGAACCAGACTAGAGAAATCCAGTGGACCACTGAACCGGAGACAAAACAGATGGAACCGGTCTAAAACTAACTGAACTGGTGCAAACTCATTGACCTGGGATTAAACCAGGTTTGAACCGGTCTGGTCTGAGGCTAATGGATCTGAGGTAAGTCTCCTAGATATGGGCCTGGATCCAGTTATGGATATGAATCTGGACTCAATTCTTGACTTGGATCTGGATTTGAATCTGTTACCCAAACCCGCAACCGACCCAGTTCGAGTGGGTCGTCTTCTTCACCAACAAACCCTAATGCTCCTTGAACGTTGACGGCAATGAACAAAGCACCGACCAACAACCATTGCAAAAATAAAACACTAGTCGACGGCGCCAAGAACAACCAGCGATTACACCACCGAAGCAAAACTAGAAGCCACTACACCACCACGAAGCAAAACTAGAAGCCACCAACGAAGCAAAACTAGAAGCCACCAACATCGACCATACCAGTCGACGGTGCCAAGAACAACCAGCGACTACCACGACCAACAGACGAGACCATGATGAACAACACTACACAACCTCAAACTCCGACAACAATCACACAACCGCGAACCGAAAGAGTTAATATTTGTATTGTTTTGACTCTGATACCATGTTAAGTTGAAAGAATTAACACAATATTAGAGAAAAATAGAGAGAGGTCAAAACTTAACCTACCTCTCATATATCACTTGTATTTATAGTTAACTTACAATAATAAGAGAGACGAATACACCCACTTATATTTACACATGATACCCTAATACTCTTAACAGCTGCCAAAAACACCCAATAAAGCTCACTTTGGTCCCATAGGATGTCATGTCAGAGTTCTTTCACTATAGATTGCTAAAAGGCCCAAAACAGGAAAGGAGCATGGAATATTTAAGCTAAAGCACCAAATGCTAGAATCTTTATAAAACCATTTAATTTGAAGAAATATAATCATCCACTCCTTAGAAACACAACAAAAAAGGGATGATGAAGGAAGAATATGCAAATGCCACATGTTTCTATGCAATTATAGTCTTCAATGCATTACATTAGCACACTAAGTAATGTTTAAACCACCAAAAAGTGACATCTAAAATTCTCTATTAATGCATAACAAGCTCTGCTCACAAGGCCAAAAGGCAAAAATACTGGTTGTTTTTGTACTCTCTCACATGATCATAAATTGCCTCATCCACAAGGAAGCCTTCTAACTTCATAATCCACAACCCGCAAAGCTCAAGTGACAACTCCTGCTCCTTTGTTAACGGAACCTGTAGAGTTGAAGTCCTGATATAAAGCCAATATGGAGATCCTACTTTCCTTTCTATATGAACACAATCACGTCAATTTTTTCTGATCGATCCTCTCAGGGACTTAAATGCTTACAAAAGTAATGCATGCACAAAATGGCAAGGATTAACTGGGTATAGGCTTGATATATCCCAAATCCTCAAAAAAAAATTCTTCGTCTTCCCCCATTTTAAAAATCTTCATCATCTATCCTTGTCAAATAGCAGGTATGTAACATGAAACAATCAAAAGAAAAACCATAACCAATATCCAGCTTCTCCTCACCCTGTGCAACTTTTCCTATAATATCAACATTGTTTTCCTCAAAAGGAGGGGGACGGGGGAAGTGAACGATTAGTGATGTAGAGCTTCAAGATTTACTCCATATAGAATATAGAAAACAAAAGGATCTGTCTGTGAGATCTGGTCCCCCAACATTTAAGCCCAGAGAACATATATGTACCATGCTCAAATCACGAAATGCCCAACGCTTAGTTACTTATTCAAGCCTCTAGCAGGCAAGTCTCAAGTTAGTTTCTGGGTATATTACAAAAGACTTCGCCATCTGCTAAATTATTCTGAGATAATAAGCAAAAAATCAGGGTTCATCACTAAGAGGGTTATTTTAAACAAAAGATCCTTTCAACCAAGGTCCGAGCCGGTATTCACAATCAGTACAGGAGAGAAGGTTTCTTTACTTAGATATGGCTTCCAGGCCAGGAAGGCTCGTTGCTCAAGTCCTTCAAATGGCATTGCAGGGTTTTCAAATGTCACTTTCAAAAGAATTATGAGTTGTGAAAATGCAAAACAAACTTCAACTACAAATTCATAATCTCAACAGAACATCGAGAGAACTTCCTCATGCAGCACCACACAAGTTTAGAACAAAATGCTACGTATTATAATTAGATTTAGTCAGAGAATGATCAAGTTAATTAGGAGATTGGTCAATAAATGCTCTGAGATTTAAAACAATAAAGGTTTTGGCATCAAAACTGAGTGTATTCAAAGGCTTTGAACAGTACTCTGTAAACAATAGAAACAGATTATAGGTTCTTACAGTGCTGGGCATGAAGTTTCGTTGAAGGAAATTGTTGGATTTGCTGATTAGGGTTTCTTGGCATTTAAAGAAAGCTTAATTGGATTTGTTAGAAGAAAATTAAATTGAAGAAGAAAGAAGAAGCTAGGAACCACTCCTAGATATCTTTGGGCATCACAAATCGTTTAGGGTTGCATCACACAAACACAAAGAGGCTTCAAAGCTTCGAAAATTTCTCTTAAATTGATCACTATTCATTATGAAAGGTTATATGCATATTTACAGGCCCCTGGGATCAAACTTTTATTTTGGTCCACAGTTTCAATCAACTTGGATACAAAGGTAGTCAAGCAATCAAATTGTAAACAAGGTAGTCAAAACATGGATCGTAATGCGTATTGTTTTTCAAAAATAATGTATCAATAATCATAATGTCTCATTTATGTTAAGGTACGATCAATTTTAAAAATATTAATAAAAATATACACATATAGATATATAGAAATAGAGTGTCTAAAATAAATCCAAATACCATTTCAATTCATTTATCATTTCATGCAATAAGCTTTTACAACAATGATCAAAAGAGAGACTACACTTTCTCTTTGTGACAAAACTTGAAATACAACTAGGTTTTGTTGTTTGAAGAAGAACAACAACAAAAAGCAGGAGAAGCATAAGATCATCGAGTTCATTTGTTTCAGATCAAACCAAAAGGAAAAACCTAGATGTCATTTCACTATTTTAAATCCTTCCGAAAAGACGTTATTTTTCGATTAGAGTAGAAAATTACAAAATGGTCATACGTGTATCTTTTTCCAGTTTCGTCTCATTTGAGTACGTATTGTAAAAGAATGGGTTGTATTAGATAATACAAACTAATTTCGTATAAACAAATAAAATACAAGATTAAATATAGGACAAAAATACTACGCATTGTAATCTGGTAATACACTGGATTAAGAGTAGGATAATAAAGTCCTAATTACATATTGACTTAAAAACCATAAATCTTGTCTAGTTATTAATATTTTTGTTTATTTGATGGGTAAAATAGTAAATTTATAACTTAATACACTTGAACTGGACTATAATACCACCTCCCTAGGTAGTATTATAATCGACTCAATAGTATAGATAAAGTGTATTATTTGAATAAGCTTTTGAAATAAGACTATATTATTGAGTGTTTTTTACAACCAAATGCAGTATAAAGTTAGATTAGAGAGTTTTAATATATTATGATTCTGTAATTCACCATTTAATATTACAATGGTGCAACCAAATAAGTCAATTGCAGATCTGATGAGGATCAGATTGGAATAGGATAGACGATGATTTATTTTGAGATTTTTAGATATTATTTGTTTTTATCTTTTAGTAATAGAGTTTTATGGATAATTTGACATTGCTCGGAATCTTCAAATTTGCGGAATAGATGGTTGTTAATTGAAGTCGTCCCATGTGATTCCACAGTGTTGTGAATCGGTTTGATTTTTGGGTTTTGGCGCAAGAAGGGTTGTAGGAGATCTAAGATCTTATGGACATGTCCGCTTTTGACAATATTGTGAATGGTATGATTGGATTGATATTGGACGATATTGATGATAGAGAGCATTCGTTGGAAGAATTATGAGACAAAATTTTCTTTGGCATCTCTTTGGGCTTCAAGAGCTAAAGATTGAAGCACTTTCTTCCTCCATTTGATTTTTTTTCCAATTTGTACTTTTAGGGCACTCCTTGTTCTCTTTTGTATTCCTTCTTATTTACAATATCTTTTGATTTAATTTTATTAAAAAAGTAGGAACTAAGTTGTTGTCCAAAATATATCTAGCCTGCCATCCACATCCTCATTGGTAAGATCTTTTGTATAAATTGAAGAAACTAGCATTTATAGAGGGCCTTGCCTATTGTGGAAAGTATTCCAAAGAATAGTAGTTTTGTATGTAGGATTCTAACTGATGCCAAAAGGAGCAACAGATTCATCTCTATACCTACGAGATTTCAGGGGAAAAAAAACAGGCAATTTTCTGAAACTCTAAAACCAATTAAAAGAATAGGCAACCAATAACATCTTTTTTCAGTTCCAGAATCTGGAAACCCAAACAACTAATATGACTGGACCTGCTGGGCAGAGTTGTCTGGTTTTCCATAAAATAAGACTATTACATGAAGTCCACACTTTTTCCACAGACACGGAGGACAAAATCTCAAAATCACGTGATTCATAAGCATCCATGAGATGTAACACAATCTATTCCATTAACCTTTATTGATCATCAGTTGAGACCTAAGAGGCACGGAAATGTAGACACATCATTTCTCAAAAAAGTAGGACATGGACACGAACACATAGGTGACTTGAGGAGAGTTTACCTAAATCTATGAATCTAAATCCTTCACTTAGGTGTCCATCGAGCACCATCCAAATTCTAAACACAAGATCCTCAATTAGGTTTCATCATAATACAAACCTTTGTAAAAGATCCTCAATTACAAACCGAAATGACTTTGGACAAATTATGTCAAATGGAACATCACTTCAAAATACCTAGTCTTATATTATTCACAAGCAAGGATTAAAATTTTGTTTTGTTTCTACCGAAATGACCGAAAGTTATCAGTTTTCACCCCAAAAATGAATCGGTCATGGAAAATTGAAATCCCCATGTTTTGCAATGTTTCTGAATTTTTTGGAATACTTGGAGGCAGAGATAAAGAACCCTTAATCAAACTAAAGCACTACCACCCTATCTATAGTATGGTAAAGGGCCTTTTTCATTTAATAAGGCTCACATAGGGACACGTTAGCGCTTTACTAATAACATAGAAAGGGGCAAGTATTTTGTGTCCAAAACATCCCGTTTTAGAGTTGAAAGAAACTATGCACCAAAACAAATTCTTGATACCGGTTCACAAGAGTGATCATAAAGGATTTTTAGAACCACAAGGATGCATAGATCAAAATATTTAGCCTTATACTATTCACAAGATCAATCATAAACGAGTTAAGAATCATAAAGACACATAAAATAAACTAATATGAACATTCAATATCAAATTTATTGAGAAACTCCAATTAACTATAGCATACCTGGTTACAATGCCAAGGCAATCAACGTCAATCTTTCTAAAAAGAACAGTAGAGAAGAACGATGGCAGCTTGCAAATTTCCTTTGTAACTGGTTTAAATTCTGACATCCCACAAAAAATAAGAAATATTAAACATTCTGCCAACACCCCCCCTCCACCAGAACATATATATATATATATGTTTGATAAACGAATATGTTTCGAGTATATCTCACCTTGTAATTGTAGCCCATCCTTGTGACCGTAAAAAAACTGAGTGATCCTAAACACACATCGTTCTTTTAGTTCATTTGGAGGTGGACAGCCATTTTGGAAGTAGAACTGCAACCATTGCATATATTTTACTAAATTTACAAGCTACCAGAGATACAAGCTACCACAAAAAAAAAAAAAGCAACGCTCTAAATGTAGGAAAGAAGTAATACTGCACAGAGATACAACCAAAAATTATCAGAGATTAGTCAGACCTGAGGTATCAACTCTTTAACTGGCTCACTCACTAATTTTAGAGAAGAACCTAATGCAGAAGGACCTGCCCTTTGTTTCAAGACACGAGGAGAACCAGATGAACTTCTTGGTGAAAGTGGAGGTGCACTGCCAGCTGGAAACATGGAAGGTAAGGAATTGCTTGCAGCCACATTTGAGCTAGAGGCTGTTCCAGAGAAATTCAAGGGAACACCTGCCTTAGCATTATTTATCAAAGATTTTACCTGCACACACAAAATGAAAACTATAAAAATAGGATATCATGGACAGATCATAGTGACAATCCACAATCTGGGTACAACAATCTGAAATGGGTGGGTTCGTGATCCAGGTCACCTAAATGTCCGAACCCAAACTGTAATCCTAACTCTAAATCAATTTGCTTTGGAAAATGTATCGCAAGGGCAAAATAAATAGTAATTGACATAGTAGTGAAAGTGGTTTACATAAGAGTTCCAAAACAAATTGGGACCTAAAACACCATACCCGTTTATGCATCCCCAAGCGTACCGCATACCTAAGAAAGTGTTATACTATATATCTGTATCCATATCACGTACCAAATTGACCCACGATCCAAGGAACATTGGGCCACACCCAAAAAAAAAAAAAAAATCTATGCAGTGCACAAGTCTCCTGCCTATTGGAAGAGGTAAAATAAGAGGCAGGCAACCAACGACTAAAATGGATGTGTAGGAATTAGAAATTGCAAGACGCAGCATATAATGCATAGGCTTCTCAATGCATATAGCAGTCAGTGAAAGAAGGTAGCAGCTCTGATTAAGGTCACAGGTTTTATAAACATGCAGACATTAACAGAAGATAGGCTGAATTTCCAATATTAAAGATCAAACGAACAAAAAGTATACATGTACAAGGTAGATCCCAGCAGATTCCAGGCATTCCCTTTTACCACAAGATAGATGGATTGGTCCATATTGTCAACACCAAGTTCTGCCACAAACAACCAAGCAACTCCAACTTTTTGGGGACATAGGTTGTACACAATGTGTCGCGTGGCCAAGAGCCGATGAGTGGGAGTTGGGGTGGGGAAGCAAAGACGGGCACAAAGTCACAGGGAGTGCCAAGTTTTTGGTATCAATTCCCAAACTTTTGACTTTATTTGTTAAACTGTGATTCTTAACTTATTTCCACCATGGTTTAGGTAGAAACTTGACGTGAATTTCAACATCAACATATTTAACATAAAACCGAAAAATATGATCAAAAGGATTTTTTAATATAAAATAAAATTTAAAAAAAAAAAACCCATGCTTTTACATGCATGGGACAATCTTACACTTTTACACAAAACAAATGATTGATAAAAAAATAAATTAAAAACTACTATACATAAATAAATATAAAAAGGAAAAAAGTGCAAAAAATAAAAGTGTAATTATAAAGCATAATATAAAAGTTTTCTATATCAAAAGCTACGTTGTGGTAATTCTAAAGATTCTAGAGAAAAATAAAGAAGTTTCCTACGTTACCTGTAATATGTCAAAGTATCAACATAATTTAAAAGAGTCATTCGTTTAGAGAGCTTCCAAGTATAGTTCTCTGTCTAGACAGGTACGGATATTTGCCAATATAGTTTCTATCTATGAAGCTAGGATACTTGGATTAAGGTGACATATCCGTATTTGATACATATCGGATATCGATACTAATTGAGTACTTAAAGATATGTATCAAATACCTTTCATACGTATTAGATCAGTTAATAAAATATTTATCCTTAAGGTGGCAGATTCTCGAGAGCCGCTCCCTCTTTCACTAGAAATGACTTATGCTAATCCACACCAAGCAGCAGTCAGGGGACATGGCAGGGAAGCCTAGCAGAACTACTATCCCACACTTGGCTAGGTCCATTCCATTGAAGCTTGATGATTTTTGCATCAACACCCTTCTCTTGTGCTACAGACAGCATCAATCAATACCACCTGATCGAGAATAATTTCTCATTTGCAGCCATTGCTAGATAATTGTCGGCTACACATCAGATACGCGCATCTTCGAGGTGGATACATGCTTCTTACACTTAGTGTGGTGGATTGGATTGTGTAGATTTAAATCAACCTTTGTGCCCAGTAGTCTAAAAGTACGAGTTTGTGCTCATTATAACATTTAGGAAAAAATTAGTTGATTGGAGGCGCCTTACATACCTCCTATAGAGACTTGTTTTGATTGAGAAGATAAGTGGGAATTCTTTACAACTTGCTTAGGCTGAATAGTCAAGTTTTATGGCTTATGTCAAAACCAACAAAGTCTATTGTAATTCGAAGCTAAGTCAAAGGTGAGAACTCTTATCACGTAATCCTTGAGATCCTAGTATTATAATAATATTGTATTGTATACATAACTATATTTATATAATAAAGTAGGACTGTGTTTGAATCCCAAACTTGTGTCAAGTTTTTTGCGTCCCAATTCATTTTAGAATTATTTATATTTGATCCAATGATCCTACTTGATTCCCAAAATATTTTTTCTACCCAAAAATTTCAGTAGGACTCCCTCATTCCATACAGAACTCGACTCCCATCTCTACCTTATCTCTGAGACTCTTAGACTCTCATTCATATGCATCTCTCTTCTCTCTCTCACACACCCCAGTCAAATTCCATATACGCCTCTTCACTTTTCTCTCTTTCTCCCACACACACACACAACACTACACCACAACACCACTGCCACATAGCCTCCAGTCATTTTTCCATCCCCTTTCTTCTCCTCTTTTCTTCGTCTCTGCTTCCCACACACACACACACAAGCAAAACACACAAGCACACACAGAAAACACACAAGCAATAAAATTGGGGGTTTTTCAAGAGAGGGTTTCGGGTTTAGGGTTTTTGCAAAACACAAACACAAGCAACCACAGATGTATCAAAAAAAAATTTGTTTTCCTCTTTATTTGTTGATGACTTTCTCTAAAACTCGCTATATTTCCGCTTTTTGCCACCAGTTTTCAACCTTGCAACTTTCTCATCTTCGCTAAAAATTATCATATTATACTCTTGGGTATTTTATTTCTTGATGTTCATGGTTTCATTTGTTTCTGTATATATAGAGGCTTATTATTGACACTTTTTTGTTCTCTATTCTCCTTTATATACTAATTTTGTTGTTCTATTAAGTGGCAAGTGGTATTTCTGTTGTGCACTTTGTTTCATTGTGTGTTTTGTTTTACAATTATTATTATTTCAAATTGAGAGGTAAATTCTTTTACTTGTTTTAGGATGTAAGGCAGTTTTTTTTTTTTTGATGTAGGTTGGAGTCATTAATTTATTTGAAAATGAAATATCTGACTAAAGGTTTTGAATACTTGATTTCTTAAAAACTTGATTCTAGTTGTATTTATTCCCCATGCCAATTTCTTTGTTTAAAAATTTTCATTGCTATCTATTTCTATCATCTGTGTTTTTGTAGTATGCTCAAGAACATGATTTTCTCCACAAGACTTCTCGCCTCCAAGAAAGAGATTGAATTATGGATAAAAAGCCTCTATCTCTAGAACAATTCTACAAATTCCTAGAGTATTTTTTCGTTTAGTTTAGTTTAGTTTAGGGTTTTTTTTTTTCTTTTTTGCATTCAGTTATGTGTAGATTATAATTATAACACGAAACATCAAATATTGCCCAGAAACTATAAAATCTAATCATGCTCTCGTGTGAGGTATGACCATAGGCTCCAATATTTTCTTAAAATTGATAGATTTGGGGTTGATTTTGCTTCGATAGACATTAGGTGAACTGAACACATTTGGTGAAAAATTTAGCAAGTATAAAACTGGTCGATTATCACCCAAAAAAAAATATGCTGAAACATTTTGTGACTGGCCAAAGTCATTTAATTGAAGTCCTATGGTTTCACACTCATCTTTGACTTGCCATATCTTTTAAGATGTCCAATACCCACACTTTGGAACTGTATAGTTCATAGTTCTTTGTCTTTCGGAATAATTTAATTTTGTGGAAAGTTGATTTTTTTAGTATACTCTTCATTACAACATTCTTTTGATTGATATCTCCTTTGTATTGGCATTAACATCATGTTGTAAATTTGGTTTCTTTCTGTAGATTCCCAGTGAATATTATCAGTTTCTAATCATCAGTAAACCTTCTTTTTTGTACTCATTTCGCCTTTTTTTATCTGTATACAATGCAAAAGGTATTTGGGGGTTAAATGTTGGGATGGAAGAATAAGTTCTGATGGTTCTACTACAATAGTATGGAATTCCAACAATTCAAAACGTCTTTATAGTGACAACAAGAGGCAAGGCATCCATGGTTGAGCACAAGGTATAAGCTTTTCTTGATATTATGTGCCATTTTGTTTTTATATTCATTATTTGTTGGTTTCTTTCTCTCTGTTTTGTTGCATATAATTTTTTTTTTCTTTCGCATAGTCAATTAAGTTTGGCATTGTGAGGATAAGGGGTTTTCAACGAAGTGATAACAAACGCAATTGAGCTAAGAATCATGCAATTTTCTTGGGCTTTTAGAAAACATAGTATCATAAAATGAGTTTTTTTGTCTTCACTCACAGTCATTTCTTAAATTACTTTTGAGGTTCAATCACATTTGACTTCCTTAGGCATTTATCCCAAGTCTTTGTTTATTTTGAACTCTCACTTTGACAATTTGCATTTGACAACTCTAAGATAAAGCAAGATGAGCTAGCAAATTCACATGATTAAGGTTATAAGGATGAAGAGAGGCCAGTGGTGGTAGCGAATCGGTTAGGATTGTGAATTAATTTGTCGGGTTATGTTATTTGGGTTAGCATTTTTGTTTTGGCTACTTGAGTTTGTTGTACTAAAAGACAGGTTTAGTATTATGGACTGTGCTCTTCTTAACTTTTCCAAATACCGCCTGCGATGGTTTTGACCTATATTTTACTTTTCATGGATGTGGATTGTGGATTGTGATTGGATTAAAAATAAGAATTTATTGCGTTAAATAGGTTGAAAATAGTTCAACAATTTATGTTAGTTGTGTTGATCGTGTCATGCGAGTTATGTCCATTCAAACTTGATCCATGCACTACTAAAAGGGTTAGTAGCACATAGCGTCAACCCAGACATGACCTATTTATTTAATGTGTTACGAAGGCCATGCTCAAGTTAATCATGTTTTAAGCAAGTTATGTTAGTGTTAGGTCATTCGACATGATTAACTAAGCAAGTCGTGTTAAGGCTTAGAGATTTTTGACATAAACTTGAAATAATATGACACAACTATGATATGACACGATCTCATTGTCACTCCTACTTCATGCGCTGTTGGGGATTCTTATTTTGTAGTTAGCAATTTTTTGTGTTATATAGTACTTTCAAACATAGGCAATTGCTTGCGATTTCTTTTGTTGTTAATGTCTTCAGGAGTAATTACTAATATATATATATATATATATATATAACAAGATAGATGTATTATATTTGTATCCGTATTTTACTTTTTCATATTTTTTCGTATCCTCGTATATGTAACATCCATATCTGTGTCTGAATCCATGCTTCCTAGGTTTCTATGATTCGGTTTTGTTCGCACTCACTTTTTTGAGATTTTAAATTTCGTAGACACTGATACAACTGAGATCCTCTTGACATGGTGTCACACTGTCACTTTTTTGAATTCTTACTGACTGACACCCTAATCCAGGGTCTCTTGATAAAAGGTGGTTTCTTGATTTTTTGAGCATATTCTCGTGAGTCTTTTTTTTTTTTGGAATCCTTGACTGATGATCCTTTTTGTTCAATTGTTCTCGCATCTTTGATGATATGGAAGGTTAAAGTACCTAGTACGGTGCAGATTTGTTCACTGACTATTATCCATGACAAGATCAATACCAATCATATGATTTAGAGGAAAAAACCTCAAGAATGTCTTTACCCGCAGTTATGTGTGCTATATCAATGTGGCAACAAAAATGTTGATCATTTATATTTACACTACCTTATTGCTTTCAGCTGAGAACTAAGTTGTTAGTTCATACTGAATTATTCCTCGAACCTCTTCTTCGATGTTTGTTGAGGACTTTACGAGATTTGGGAGCCATAATAAAGGGGTGAATATCTAGAATTATGCAATTCTTGTTATGGTTGGGGTCATCTGGTTGAAAAGGAATGTTCTAATATTTTGAAAATAGATGTCAGGTGGTGGAAGGATTATCGAGTCACATATTCCTCTTGGCCCCTTTTGCGCTCAAACCACTAAAGACTTTGAGGGAATTTCACTCTTTTGTATATTGGCTGGTCGAGAGCTGTATTATAGCTTGGCCCATTCTGGTGGAAATGTGGAAGTTTCATTGGACTGTTTTCTTGTTTTTTTGATGTGAGGCTTGGACAACTTGTGCACCCTCTTTCATTCTATGGTGTACTACATTTTTATCAGTAAAATGTCTGATTATTGTCAAAAACAAAAAGACTTATACCCAAAATTGTATGGGCCAGTGTATTGATGAAATCCTCCAGAAAATATTAGGACAACCACTTTGTGTTCTACATCAATT
Organism: Ilex paraguariensis; assembly: GCA_963454935.2. Taxonomy (NCBI): domain Eukaryota; kingdom Viridiplantae; phylum Streptophyta; class Magnoliopsida; order Aquifoliales; family Aquifoliaceae; genus Ilex; species Ilex paraguariensis. The sequence goes on from CAUOFW020006347.1 coordinate 426,367, forward strand.
CATGGTATTCATCCCTTCCAACATCTTGAATTTACCGGAAATAACTTTTCATTTATTCATATTATTCAGCAACATTATTAAACCCATCATACAAAAATCAGAACATAGATAATCTATCAACATTGTAAGACAATGCATTTATAAAAAAAGGCAAACACAAAAATCTCAATAACAAACCAACAAACAAGCACTATAAACTGCGAAGAAATACAATTCAATCATCACTAGGACACAACACAATGATAAAATTTCCGTAAAACTGGGTTGGGGCTGTTTAGAAAATTACCAAAGCACATGTCTCGGGAAGCGAAAGCCATTGCTCAAAAAGCTTCTCTGCAACAAAAGGATTTGCCTTTATTGCCAAAGGAGACACCTCTGAAAGCTGCAACAATTCAGCGTCGAGACCCGCCACATCCCCCTTGAAATCAACTTCCATTTCTATACCGATAAATTCAGATCTCAACAGCACTAGGATCACAAAACAGAACCGATCAAAGCTTAGCTCATCACGCCAAGCGTTGAATCAATGCCCTTTGAATTTTCAAATTGGAGAATTTGAGGTGATCTGAGAAGGTATACAGAAGAATAAAACCTAGGATTGAATTCAACAGATTTCGTAGAAAGCCAATTTGCACAAGAAATTCGCACAGATGCGAGACTTCGAAACCCTTGTAGCAGAGCCAGAGAGACGCGCAATATTGGTATTTTATTTTATAAACTTGGTGCAATTTTTCAAATGATATTTTAACACGACCATATAAAAATTATTTTAACTATTCCCTCCATACTATTTCCACCATCTTTTTGAACCATAAATTTAAATTTTGCCTCATCTTTCTTTACTTTTTTTATTTAATAAATAGTATTTTAATTCATTAATAGGTAATTTTTCAATGATATGAGAGTTTTAAAAAGATTAAAACTAAGGTCGGTCCAAGATGACCAAATGCCTATAGCGATAGATTTAAGTGAGGCTTTTTAAATTTTTTTAATTGAATTTTTTTTTCACTTTTCAAAGTACAATATTTTTAACTAATAGTATGATTAATTTACTTAATCTTTTTTATAACACAATCAGTTTGAGGCAAAATCTAACTGTAATATCTAATTTAGTGCCTAAATTAAAAAACTTATTATCTCAGTGCTCGAAACACAGAGAGAAAATAATGAGTTGATGATTGTTTCTAACTTTTATGGTTTACCACTATCAATACACAAAAATTAATAAAATATAATGAGTACATGTATATTTGAATTAAATACTATCTCAAATTTACCAAATTTAATTTTTCATAACTCATATTCTATTATAATTATGAAAACTTTGATTGTTCCCAAAATTCTTTTTTCTAACTATTAAAAAAAAAAGAAACAGTTAAAGTTCTATAGTTTTAGAATTTTGTGATTGAGATTGATTTTTTAGTGATAATTAGGAAATTAAATTTTTTGAAATTCATTTGATTAATATTTCACTTATAATTCCTTGAATAAAATAAAAATAATTATCAATATATATCTTAATCATATTGGAACCTTAATATAATTAAGAATTAGTTAGGTCAATTGGAATAAGATTTAATACACTACTCCATAATATATATTATCATGCATATTAAAATTCTAAAAAATTCAAGTTTTACTTAAAAATATACTAAAATATCTATTTTTACATCAAATCTTAGTACAATTTACAAAATTTATTGTGACTAAAGAATTAAATTGATGCAACATAAATTGATTTTAAAAAACAATATATACTATTATTTTTTATCTTAGAAATAAAAGAGTTCAACTTTTCAATAAAAAAAATAATACATATATATAGACATAATATTATCTTTGCATATGAGATAAGTAATATTATATTAATAGAGTTTTTGAAGATTTTTTGAATAATTTAATAGGAAAAATAAGGGCAAAAAGATGTATTTTGAATAACTTTTTTAAAGTACTTTTAGAAATTATTTTTCATAAATCTTTTTTAAAAAATAGTGTTTGAAATCGCCTCACCACCACTTTTACCATCACCATCCCCCACACCACCGCCACCGCCACCATCGTTGCCCGTCGCCGTCGCCACCCCCACCACCACCGCTGTTGCCGTCGCCACCACTATTACTGTCGTCGCTACTGGCACCATTGTCATTGTCACCCACCACCTCTCACTTCTATTACAATCGATGTTTAAATTCATTTATTTCTCATTTATATTTGTGATTTGATTTTGGATATGAATACAAATATGTTTATTGTTTACTATTTTTTATTACTCTGTGCTTTCAGACACAAACAATAACTAGTGTATTATTATCACAGTAAAAACGCATATGCATGTTATTCAAAATAACATTCAACATAAGACATTTAAGAGTCGTTCGCATTCTTAGCTTTCTTTAATTTCATTGATTTTTCATTTTAGCAGTCATAAGCTTCATCCCATTGTAGATTGTTACAAATGAGAGCTTGCTGATTCAATAGGAGAGCCACTACATTCTCAGTCACATCTCACGGTAATCCTTATTCTACTGGTGTTGGCCTAGAAACATAAATCTGAATCATATCTCCTTCAGAATGGCCAACCATTTAGAGGACTAAATCTTCTTTCATGTCATTAGATTGAAGAAGGGACTGATTATTCTCGGAGTATTTTCCTAGAAAGAGATGAATTTCTACGTATTAGCTGCTAGAGCTTCTCCACCATGCACAAAACATCGATGCGTAGGAAAGGACTTGCCAAAATAAAGATTGAGTCCTCATTGATGTCACATTAAGCTGAAGTTTTGAAGTCTTTGAGTTGACCTGTCTTTTAAATCTAGATAAGCTTATCATGCATCTGCCTTTTTAATAACTTTTTTTTTTTTTTTGGGCAAAATTTTCCATTTTCCCTCTAGTTTACAAAAACCAACAATCAGGGTGTGAAAGACTTCACAATTGGATTTTGAAATCTTATAACACACAATTCAATTCATATGGCTAGCTTAATGTTTCCTTTTTTCAAATCAATTTACTGCTATTGCCGATCATATTGTTGGTCTAGACCTCTTAAATCATGGCATCATATGGGTCACATTTTCATGCGATGGGCATTGAACATGGCCGAGCTTGGCTATGATCCTCTAATAAGTATGCATATGACCATTGCCACTATTGTAAATCATATTTTACCCAAAGTTGGTCTATATGATTGAATTCCAAAATCGCATACAATTTAATGTAATATTATAAATTACCCTGCACCTATCAATCATCTAGTTTGAATATCATTATTATAGAAGCATTAGTTTATGGGACTATATTTTATCATGCATTTAGCTTCTCAATACTCATACATTTTGAGAAACATGTCAAAGAATGAGAAAAATCATATGGTTTCGAGGAAAGTTTGACAAAAAAAAAAAAAGAAAAGAAATGGGAAGAGAGACAGAGAGGAACAATGGGCAAAACCCTGAAAATATAAACTTCTAGGAACATGTGCAAGTTTAATGCTTAGAATGTTAATAGACTACAAATCATAGTTTCACTATGTAACAAAGATGTGACAACAAATAAGAATTCTTCTTGAAATTTGCACGTAATGCGCATTCAAAATTATCATACACAAATGGGCACATATAGACATACTTGCGTAGTTTCCCTTTACGAATAGCAACACAATATGCATAATATACTATACACCTTAATTTCATCGAAATACATGAACTATGGTAAGTGTTAGACTTCTTACAAATTCTCCTTGTCCATGAACCTTTTTTCACGTTTTAATCTACTAAATTGATGCACATTCATAACAGTAGTTGCAAGGAAGTGTAGGGCAGATCATAGGTGGTGTGAAGCTTGAGTAACCTGCCAAAAGTGTGAAGGTAAAAAAAATAAAACTCAAAATTAGGGACTTCATTTTTCACATTGCAGAGTAAGATATCAAAATAGGAGACTTCATTTTTTTCATTGCAGAGTGACTTGAAGAAGATTAAGCAAAGAAAACACAAAATTCGTGAGCAGCTATCAACCACAAACATAAATATTTCTATATGTTCCTTATTTGCTAGATTAGACCCACAAGAATCTTCTTGATTCCATGGTGATGCCCAAGATCATGTTGTTTGAAGGTTGCATGACAAAATTTGAACGAAAAGGACGGGCTTCCCTGAACTTAGTGGCTAGCTAGCTTGAGGGTTGTTATTACTCGTTTTATCGATTGATATCTCTGATATGCAACAAAATGTATGACCTTCTTAATGCACAGACACTCTCTCTCTCCCCAACTCCTTCTCTCATTATAACAAAACAAATCATGGTAATAGAATACAAATCTTTCTTTGACTATACATCTTCAAGTATTTAGCTTTTCCAATCTCACTTTCGAGAAACATGTCAAAGAATGAGCAAAATAATGTTTCCAGAAAAGATAATCAAAGGGAAAAAATGACACAAATGTTTCTTCATTTGAATATTTGCACCTTAATGCGCATTCACAATTGTAGTACAGGCATCCTTGAATATAGATTTTCTTTACGAATAGTGATGCAATATGCATCATATGTTTTGCAAAATGCTGCCATCAACACACGTCTACAAGCTAAAGTATTGAGTTCTTGTAAATTGGCCTTGAGAACACATATTATTCGCATTATTTCGTAACTACACAACAATCCTTGCTCACACAGAAAGATTAGTATTAAACTTCATGGTCAAACTAGGTTGTAGTTAAATTTACCTTCCGTGGCATTTGTGGTAAGTCGTCGACATTTTACACCTTCTGATGGCAAGAGAGTTCCTTGCATTTTATGCTTTATCTTCTGCTTCTTTGCATACTTCTCTTGGGAATTGTTGAGTGGTCAAAGTTTCTTCTTCTTCTTTCTCCTCCCCTTCACCAAGTTTTCCCTGATCACAAACAAGTTAATATAACGCAAGTATCTGTCAACAGCGCAAGTCATGGGATTGTCAAAAAAGAAAAGTTTCTTGGTCACCACATCTTGTGTTTGAATTTTGATAAATTCCTACACAAATTTCACACGTGTCACTAGACTCACCACCACTTGATATTCTCATAGGAATCCATAGGAGCATATGTTC